>JAQLOM010000034.1:17439746-17455931 GCA_030068315.1 Chrysichthys thysi
ATTAAACAAAAAATACGTCAAAGACGACCACGAATTCTTCAGCAGCTAGAAAAACCTATATCAGGCAAGAATGGGACCAAATTCCAACACCAAAACTCAAACTTTTCAAACTGTTTTGAAAAGAAGAGGAGATGCTACACCATGGGAAACATGCCCCTGTCCCTATTTTGAGACTTGTAGCAAGCATCAAATTTGAAATGAGCTCATTTTGTGCATAAAATTGTAAAATTTCTCAGTTGAAACATTTGTTATGTTATCTGTGTTCTACTGTGAATAAAATATTGGCTCGTGATTTGAAAGTCATTTAGTTTTCATTTTATTCAAATTTAAAGAACGTCCTAACTTTTCTGGAATTCAGGTTGCACAATCATGCTAATGTTAGAATAAGTAATAACTTTTGACACCCAAATAATTCTTGGAAGTAATTACATAATGTAGCGGAGTGGCTGTGAATACCTCAGAGAGGGTGGTAGGGATTAGAGGACTGTCTTGCCATTCCCCACAAGTCACTAAGCCCTAGGTGCTTGACTAAATTTAGAACTCTGGCACCAGAGAGGCTGAGTCATTACAAATGAAACCATGAGCTGGGATTTCTTATGGGTCCAATCATAGCATCAATAATAATAATATTCCACATTTCTTAACCGAATAAAACTGCTCATTCCTCTTTTCCTCCCCATCACAGCTAAAGACAAGATCACAGTACACTTGTTGAAACAGACAATATTAAGAGTTAGCAGAATTTAAGGTAAATAAGAGTAAGATATTTTATGTATATTATCTTAATTTAGCCTCATAATAACAGTGAAATATAAAAGAAGGGATTTAACAGAAAATGCAACTAAATAAATAGCTTAGAATAGACGGCTCACTCATAAGAACCTCCTATAGAGTGCTGAATACAGATTTATGGGTTATGAGATATTACTCAGTGTCAGTAATTTGACTCAGGTTCACAAACGGCCTAACCTTTAAAGGTTAAAGGGCACAGCACTCACTACTCAGGTCCACATACCTACAAAACACTGCTGCTTGTTGTCCCATAAAGGCGCAGATCGAACTCCGTTAGCGACTAATGCAAAGAATGCCTTCTTCACCTGTATTGCAAACCAAGGTGTAAAACAAATTCCTGAACCAGTAAGTTGAAACATATTTTATTATATACCAGCAGTCTCAGTATTGTCAGGTTAGCTTAAATGCCCATAGGCAGAGCCGGGGGCAGGAAGAGGAAAATACAAAAACAAACAAAACAAAACAGCATCCCTGACCCATTCTACCTAGGCTGCTTCAAACCAAATTGAGTTAAAACACCAAATATTAGGCCAGGATCTACAAATGCAATCAAACTTGTAAATACTTAATTTAAAAAAACTTAATTTCTCAATATTTTTTGTCAGTGAAATAACCTACTTTTTAAAATGACAGTGAAATGCTAACTTTTTACATAGTGGGTTATATTACCAATGTTGTTTGATACCATGTCATCTTATTGTAATGTCTACATCACTGAGAGCTCCACATCTAAGTCATATTCAGTTTCTGATTATTTATCTGGGATTCAGTATAGTTGAGAATCTGCAGGTTAAGGTTCGATTCTGTACAAATGAAGACTTTAGCTCACCTGCAGCGTTGTGTCAAAGATGACCAGTTTAGAGCTGGTTGGTATGGCATCATAGCAGCAGTGGTCCATGAAGAACTTGGTGTAGACGTGTGTGTCAGGATCTCGAGCAGGCTCTGTGGGAAAAAGGCAGTGGAGGAGAACCCTGCTGCAGGTCTGTCAGTCTGACTCTGCATCCAGAAATCTAATATTGTTTTTATGACTGAATGACTTTAGAAAATCGGCTTCGACACAGAAACGTACTTAGGCAGAGACTGTTAGGTGCTTGTAAAGACGAGGAACACAAACAGCACACAATTAGATACCTGTACATTTCATTGTAAGACCGTCATCTGTAAAGGGAACCTGGGAAAAAAGTACAGAAAAAGAAAAATGACACTCTTTGTATCAAACAGAAAAAGTTCGAGAGGACAAAATAAACCTCGCTTCAAATTCCAGTAAGTTTCAGAGTAAGCATGTGGGATCACTGCAACATTTGCCTAAAATTGACACACAGCTGCCAAACTGATGCACGTTCATCATCATAAGCAACAAAGCTTGTCAATATCATCATGATCACATTCAAGTGAAGGGTGGGCTGAAGATTTGAGGATGAGAGACTGACCAGCTGTATGAAATGCTTATGAAACTCATCTTTCTGGTCATGAGACATACAGCAGCTGATATCATTTCTACACTTTTCCAGCTTGAAGCTTCAGGGTTTTTTTTTCTTTTCTTTTTTTGAAGCTTACATTCACTTCTTTCTATAAAAGTACATGGTCATCTTCGGTCATAAAGGATGTTATGCTGATAACAGACATTTTAGATATCTACTGTACCAATGAAAAGTTTGGACAACTTTTAATTCAACATTTTTTCCTTATTGTTATAACTTAAAAGACAGTACATGTTTAAAGTAACGACAGGCTGTGGTTTCTCTTTAGATGAGCTGATCGATTTTTTATTATTTACTGTTTACTGTCTGATGGTCTCAAACACATTATGAAGGTAAGAAATTCCACTAACGAACGTTCAACAAGGCACACACGTTCAGTGAAAAGCATTCCAGGTGACTACTTCATGAAACTGGTAAAGATAATGCCAGTACTGTGCAAAGCGGTCATCAAGGTAAACGCTGACTACTTTGAAGAATCAAAAACACAATGTCGTTTTAAACACTTTTTGTTTACCGCAGAATTCCACACATGTCCAATATGCTATAGTTTTTAATGTCTAAAGGATTGTTCTACAATCTAGTCAAAAATAAAGAAAACCCCATGAATGACTAGGTGTGTACAAACTTTTGACTGGTACTGTATATACAGTATAAATGCCCTTGAAATGGTGGTCTGCCAAGCACAGTGTAGAAAGGAATGCTATAGGAAGTGATTCCTGTCAACTACTAACAGTCTGTGCAAATCACGTGACGTGAACCTGGATTTGGACAAGTGCAACATATAAAAAGATTACGCTACAATCTCTGGAGTCTGTTTATGATGTCATACTTTCAATCTTGTATTTTGTCCTATTTTATATTGATCAATTAATGTTTTCCTTTTTTTTTTTGTCTTTTTCCTATCCATTCCAGTTTGATCACTCCTCCAAAAGCTGTTTCTTATGGCTATTGTTTCATGCATCACACTTTGCACAGCTGCTATAACAAAGGATCCATATCTGTGTGCAAGTTTTATTCAGAAGCTGTATCCACGTGACATCCAACAGTCATAACCCAAAATGGTAACATAATTCACTCATTGTCTTAAAAACCTTTAACTGTAGTATTTAGAAGCTGTGCATGGCATGAGTTTGAAACACACACCTCTACACCGCAACTATCTCTAATCTTAGTAGTTTAATTACTGTATGCTGTCATGACTGGCCAGCACCTGTTGCTAAAATACATCTCACACACTCGTGATCACACACAATGACTCGGTGTCTTACCTCAGGGAAAGTGTCCATGTCTGTTCAACAGGGGCTCACAGGTTCACCGCACACACTTGCCTGTACTAACCATACTCCAACTGGTCTTCTGTCACCCTGAGCAAAGCAAAGCAGTGCAGCACAGTCTAAATTAGGAGGTGATCCGGGCATGCAAGAGGCAGACTGGGCCAATGGGGGGAAGGGAAACCATGCATCGTTGAATCTGTGTGTACACAGGGCTCAAATTCCTCGCCAGGAGCTTCTGCATAACTTTAGCAAGGAAGACTGACAGCTACTGTGGTGCTGACATGAGCTGAGCATGACTCACTAAAAAAGTGGACCATACAAAAGAATGTTTACATAAATGCCACATTTTTGTCATAAAAGTAAATACAGATCCCTCTGAAGGTACTGAAGTACCAAGGCAGATTATTTTATTTTTGCTATACATTGAAGACATGTGGGTTTAAGGTTAAAATGCTAACTATGGGACAGTAAATCAGAATTTCAGCTTTCATTTGCTGATGCATCCAGATGCGTTAAACAACTTAGAACACGGCCCCTTTGATGGCAGGCCATGCAATTTTTAGGTGAGCAAAATTAGAGTGCCATTAATATTTGGTTGCAAATGTCTTGCTTCCCATTACCAGATCAAGCTATCGACCCACTGACATCACCAAACTGTAGTATTCTTCTTTTGTAATGCTTTTCTAGGCTTTTTTGGCTGCTCTTCAGGAGATGAAATGCATGCTCAGTTGGGTTAAGGTGTGGTTATCAGCTTGGCCAGTCTAAAACTTTTCACTCCCCCCCACCCGTCAGTGAAGTCCATCGCTGTGATGACAGCGTGTTTTGGGTCACTGGCTCACTGCCTGATGAAGTTCCTTCAATTCGATTGGATACATTTCTCTGTAAATTTGCAGACAGGAGGTTTCTGAAGACTTCTGAATTAATTCACTCCATCATCAATAAAGAACTGAGCTTGGCCCAGAAGAATCCATGCAAGCTCAAGCCATGACACTATCTCCACTGTGCTCAACCTATGATTTTGTATGTTTCAGATCATAAGCAGATCCTTTCTTTCTCCACACTTTGGTCAAGGTTAAGCTTGGTTCAAGAACTTTCATGGCCTTCTGATTCTTACTACTGGTGAATGTTTTTCATCTTGTGCTATGACCTTCATATTTCTGCTCTTGAAATCTCCTTTGAATGGTGGATTGTGACATTCACACCTGTTCCATAGAATTTGCTGAGGTTGTCACTGACCATTTTCCTCTCATAGCTCTTATAAATGTTTATCACCACATACTGTTGTTTTCCTTGGCTGACCTGTTGGTTCTTTGTTTCAGGACATTCTAAATTGTTGTAGCAGCTATGCCCAGTGCATGCACAGCTGCTCCAATCGATTTTCCCTTTTCCTCCAGCTTCAAAAGATGAGTTTTTCCTCCCATGGACAGCTCACTGGTCTTCATGATGGTTTATTCTTTCTAACAGCAAATAGTCTTCACAGTCAAAACCAGGAATGCCCAATCTTATCTGGAAAGGGCCAGTGTGGGTGCAGGTTTTCGTTCCAACCAAGAAGGAGCCTCACCTGATTCCACCTATGGTATTTAATCAGTTGACCTAAGCTTTCAATAGGTTCAGGTGAGACTCCCGCTTAGTTGGAACGAAAACCTGCACCCACACCGGCCCTTTCCGGATAAGATTGGGCATTCCTGGTCAAAACCAAGGACTCAAGCCAAGATCAGACATTCAGACATATTAAATGTTTCAATAAATCAATATAACCAGGCACACCTGGGCATCAAGAATCAGCTGTCAGCGACTTGTTCCAATATTTCTGACCACCAATGTGTTGGCAAGTTTGAAAAACTGGTACTATGGTCCAGGCTGTTTAACACCTCCAGATGTTAATATCAGGAAATGAAAGCTGAAATTCTGATTATGATTCGTCTTTTGATTTTAAGCCCAAATATCATCTGTGTACAAACAGAAAAAATGGCCATGCTCTTTGGATACTTTCAGAGGGAACTGTAAGATGGTCATGTCAAGCATTCACAGCTCATTAAACCTCAGATAATAGTGGTACTTGTGATTTTTTACAATTGCTAAAGTAACATACAGCTATAGGTCATTTAAATTTATAGGTAACTAATAAGTAGATTATTAATAATTGAAAAAAGGTGGAAAGAGATCGTGGGATGCTGCACCAGTTACTAAAAATTCAGCACTGTTGTGTAAAGATTTTCTACTCAGTCAACAGCATTAGTAACAGTAAAGTATGTTAGGATTTCAATTGACCATTATGGAAGTGGCTATTTTTACTTCGTGTGCACTCATGGGATTTAGGCATCTGCTGCTCAGCTCACTATCTGTCTTCCAGCAAAGCCCAATGCTAGCCTTCTACAGATTACTCAGATTAAAAAGAGTTGTGGCAAACCATATCTGTAAATTTCTGCTGTATTGTGATACACTAACTATGAAAACACATGCAAGTTGACAGATACTGTATCGCCTTTATGCAACGTGCATTTATCCATGAAGCCTAACCTCCCCAAGGAAACGTGCTAGTATACTGGGCATGCAGCCCAAACACTGATTAGTATTACAGAAACTGGTTCTAGCAGTTGCTACATACACACAAGCAACTACAAACATTGGGATGTTTGTTATGCCAGTAAATGGAGCTTCGAGAAGGTCACAAATAATTTAGAGACTTTACAAGTCAGTTTATTTCAAATACGTTTAATGTGAAAATCCTACACCAGATATTTATTTACTAAGGATAAAATCAAAAACATTACTTTATAAATTAATAACCATTACTGTAATTATTGTTGTTACATTTAATAATTCTTTTTTCCAAAATTCATTATCAATTGTAAGTAGTACTGACCCTCAGTAGTGGGCCTTTCCAAAATGTAAACAAACCAAGAAAGGAATCTGATTGGCTCATGCAGACAGGCATGACTCCAGAGAAACTCCTTTCAACAGAAGAAAAGCTTGCATAAACACAGCGTGTGTGTATAAAACTTTGTGCTTCAAACTTCTACCTGTACGTCCTTGGATAGCGTACCTTTAGACTTGAAAATGCTGAAATAGATGTGTGATTAAAACCATCAATCTGACCAATCAACTCTGAACCCCACTTCCTGAGGGGGCAAAACTATATTTAATAAATTGAGGGGAGAGAATTATGTAAAAATAGGGCTGTTCCTATCAACTTCTAATAAGACAAAAAAACAACAAAAAAACCCACACAACCCCCTCTACCAATCTCTGTAAATGTGCAAGTTTTCAAGTTTTTGTGCGTTGTTTGGAAGCCCTGGATGTTCACTTGTCTCAGAGTACATGACTAATCTCACAGGTAGTCCTGGTGAGGCAGGCTGGTGTTGGCCACACTTCAGTTTGGGCTCAATGATCCCCTCAGACTCATGTCTGGAATACTGGAGGTCACTGACTGAACATCATGATCAGACCACTCATCATCATCATCTTCATCCAACTGGGAGTTTATACACCGGCTCACTGTTGCACTGATATAGACATAGAGGAAGTCAGAAAAACACAGAAATACATCATGAAATATCATAGAAAAAGAGAGACCCAAGAAATATTTCATGAGTCTTCCTACCTTGATTTTGTGAGCACAGTCTTGGCTAATGTGGTGCTCTGGAGGTCTGAGCGTTGGCCATGGTTGGATTTTGATGACCACTGGGCATTAAAAAAAAAAAAAAGAAGGGGGAAAAAAAAAAAAGCCACAACAATAGTTCAGATTAAATTTTCACTATCAAAGAAATCAGTTATATCATAGTAGTGGAAAATATGGAAACTTGATGAATATGAATTCTAGACTGTAGGTAGATTATATTCATTAAAAAATCCTTAGTGCTCTGATAGTGGTCATGATATACTCTAGCATTACTGCTTCAATCATTGAAAACTTTGGCAAATATTTTACTCTCATTTCATATGACCGGAATTAAAACAATTGCAAACAGTTATTCCTTAAATCCTTTTTAAACTTTGTTTATTTTAACTGAGGATAAAGCTCCATTTAGATCAAATTTAATGTCGAGATCTACCTGTTTATGTACAGACATTAGTTTTCTTCATAAAAATAAAGGGCGAATCACAATTGGTGGGGACAGAAAAGGTAATAAACATGTGACGCTCATAGCCAGTGTGATTGCCAAGTAAGATTATATGCACTGAAAACTCACATGATGTGTAGAATCAGCAAGGTTGCCCAGGTGTACTCTTTTCTGGCAGAGACTTCTAAGCAGTTCGATACCTACGCATAGAGCAGCAGCATTATTGTCAGCTGACAGTAACAAACCCTCTCACTTAGCAGGAGCCACAAATGCATGCAAACACACATACCTTTACTCCGGATTTGACTGTATTTTTGTTCCCACTGGTTTAGGAGAATGTTGAGGTAGCGAGGCTGCTCAAAGAAACGGAGGTAGCGGGAGGAAGTAGGGGAAGGAAAGATGCGTTCAAAGTCTCCCAGACGACTCAGTTCATCCTCACTGGCGGCCAGAACACGCACATCATCTGGGGTTAACACTTCCAGAATTGTGGAGGAGAAATCCTGCAAAAAAGGAAAAACAGAACATTTAATAATGCAAACAGTAGACAAGGGAAAATAGCTTAAAATGATACACTGATCCCTATACTGAAGAAAAAAATAATAATTTAGTCAGATTTAAGAAAGCTGCATACCTGGTCCCCAAAGTTCTGGGCAAGGTAGAACGCTCTTTTCAGTTTCTCATCAGGGGACAGGTCTGATCTCGATCTCTCTCGCACTCCTTCATGCAAACTGAACACAACAGTGACAAGCACACTTCAGAATTACTTCATAGCAGCACACACATACTGCCAGATTTGGCTGTTCTAACAATGCCTCTAACTGATACTGGCAGCAGTGGTAAAAATCAGTTACAAGAACAAGACATCTTGATTTGACTGAAAAATAATGAAATTTATTTATGATCTCTACATTTTTTTTTTCATTTATTTATTTTTCTCACTCACACTCACACACAAACCTCTGGCACTCTGTTCATGTAATGAAATAAACTAAATATAATAAAAACTGAATAAAACAAAGAATCACTCTAAAAATCAATACATCAGCATCTTTAAATTAATCTATAATATCTGTTCTGACCTGCTGGTGGAGCTGCTGCTACTGTTGCTGGAGCTGCTGCCGCTATTGCTGGAGAGAATAATGTCTTCTTTCTTAGGCAACATAAACCCAGCTAGGTTCAGCACATCGCGGATCATTTGGCCCTTAATACTCACGTCCAGTGCGCTGTTGGAGTGCAAGCTTCACAGGAAGACAGGTGGATAAATTATCCTGTACAGATTTTCTCAAGCACACTAATAATATTCTACTCTTACTCTACAGGTCATGTAAATAGCATATTCCAAATTTGGCCTTATTCCAAATTAGGCATTTTTTGATTAAGACATGTGGGATATGCAGATATTATTCAGGTTTAGAAGCAATCTTGGGATATATGCATTTCAACTGGGGGTTTTTATGCCCATTTTCAACACTCAGCCTCTCACCTGTTTATAGTCAGCTTTGTGAGTTGTACACAAACCAACTAGACAGTATACAAGCAGATGCAGGCATGTAAATGGGAATATTAGCCATGTAAACAGCTTAAAAGGAAAGATGTGTATATTTTGTACATGTAAACATTTGTATATCTTTCTCCTAATAGACCAAGTACCATAGACATTTAATTAAAAAAAAAAAAAAAAAAAAAAAAAAAAAAAAAAAAAAAAAAAAAAAAAAAAGACAAACCAACGTATCAAAAAACAAAACAAAGGTATACATGTTCATGTAGACTAATGCCAGTCTAATGTGTCAGTAATGAACGCCGACCTTTTAGTCAGTGTTTAGCTGCTCAGTACCTGGGAGAGATGTTGACTTCAAGAACCCATGGCTTCAGGTTCTCATCCAGCATGATATCAAAGCCAAACAGCTCGTGACAGCTGTACGGGGAACGCACATGCAACTTCAGCAGGGTGTTTATGTACGGATCGGACCTAGTGAGTATGAAGCAGAAATATACTTTGTAAAATCCGTACAATATAGTGTCATAAAAACAATAATGAAATTCCCTGAAGTAACCGTGTGCTCTGACTCCAGCTTCCTAACAACATGTGAACAAAACTATTTCACCGTATTCTAACGTATGTGATGAATAAAGCCTTCTTCTTCTTCACAAGGATCCTTGTACACAGACCATTGTCAGCACTGTTAAGAAAGAATATCAGGGCCTATAAAAGAACTAAGGCTTTGCAATTACTGCTGAGGGTCTCTTTGGGCAGTTTAATGAAATACAGGCAGTTCTCCAGTTACGATGGAGATGCGTTCCGCTATGCCCATTGTAAGTGGAAAGTATCGTATGTTGAACGTTATAGCCACTGCTTAGCCAAGCTGATCTAGCCTAGCGAGAAGTCTTTTCCTGTAGGAGACATGGTGGGGTGTTGAGAAGACATGCTTCTGAATTAAAATTAGCTCTTGAAGCTCACAAAACAAAAAAAACACACACACAAAAAAACAACACAACATGGCAATGCACTGTACAGTACACCGATACACAAGTTATCTCCGTGAGTTGAGGGAGAGAGTGAGGTATCACGCAAGATGAGTGACGCATACATCTGGCCATCGTCCGGAAGTGTCACCCGACATACACTGGTAGGCTGGCCTGCCAATCCTAAATATTTTCTAAATATTTAACAATTTTTAGCGCATCAAAATTGTCACTGCAACTTTGAAAAATTATAATTCGTTCCATTGTAGCTAGGGAAGCACCTGTATTCACTGCAGTTAAATGCCAATTAAGCTTCTGCTACTGTGAGTCTTTACATAAGGATTAGGAAAATAGAAGCTGACAAAAATAGGCAATGTAATGCACCATCACAACAGGTGTTATCATCACTTGGTCCTCTGGCAGTCATAAAAACATAAGCTGGATATTAAGTACAACAACAGATCACAGGTTGAGTAAAAGATATACAAGGACTTGTGTCATATACACTTACGCAATGATGGTTTTAATGACCATGTCCTTTATCTTCTCCCAGATAAGAGCGGTGTTAATTCCTTCCGAGTCCAGATATTGCCATAGCGCCTTCAGTGCCCTGCAGGCAATGAAGTTCAGTTGAACATAACATTACATTGGTGACCACCAAGTAATGTCACACAGGTCATTTTATATGCCATTATATTGGTGACCACAGGAAATATCAAGCTTTGCAAAGGGAAACTGGTGTTTGCACATGAAACCTGAAATCTGATAATAAAAATAGTTTGGCTTAAATTGTGAAAAAAGGGTTTTCTCTTTACCATTTATGGCCCTGGCAGGCCTTGTCATCACTGTTGGTCTGATACTCTGAGTTCTTCTTGTTCACACTGTAGTTTGTCAAGTGCATGAATTTGTTGCTAAGGCTTTTCATTGAAGAGGAATATCTGTATTGAAGATGTTAAAAAGAAATAATAATCAAACTAAACCTTGGGTATGCTACAAAACAAGCCATTTATGAATTGATAAAAAAAAATAAAAAATTGGCACCGTCTTCTTTACATAATCTTTAATTGGCTCACTTGCAGCTTGCGAAGCGGACAAGTCCATCGCTGAAGATGTAAACACGGAGTGGGTCATAAGAGGTCACGTACACATAGATACGCAGATCAAATTTATTCCCACTAATGAGGTAGGGCTTGTGAAGATATCTATGGAAACAGGGAAGGTGACAGACTCGGTGTAGTACAAATCTAAAGAAACTTCAAAAAAAAAAAAAAAAACAAATTTAAATTTGAATAATGATTTACATCTTGAACCCAGTTTGACCCCAAAAGCCCTCCATGCAGGGTCCTGAATTCAAAGGACAACATTAAAACCTGAAATATGCCTTCCCATTTTACATTAAATCCATTAACAACAACAAAAAAAATCATCACGCTGTCATAGGAAAAAATTCCTGTTTGAGAATTAAAAGCTCACTTCTGCACAAGGAGTGGTCTCTTGCGTGGCATTTGACTCCACTTGTGAATAACCTGAATACCAATTCCTCGGGCTGATGCAGGCTGTGAAAACAGTAAACATAAGACCACAATGCACCAATGAATAAGCAATTTAAAAAAAAAAAAAACCCAAAAAACAGTTTAACAATGAAAAGGAACTCTAGCAGTACCGGTTTGACAATCCATTTCTGCCGGCTCCCTCCATCCTCCCAGGCCTTCTTCAGCAGTTTCATGTCCTGCGGGAGCACAAAGGAACGCGGGAAGAAGCCAAACTCCCGCTTGCCAAACCGTGTCTGCATCTTGGAGAGGTTCCGCCACAGACGATCTTTCCGTCCGATTTGAAAGGAACCTGGAAAATGATTCAGCTGCAAAACAGAAATAAAATATTTGTGAAATATAAATAACTGAGGCTAATAAAGAATACGGCTACACAGTAATCTGTATGAAATTGGCAAGTGACCTTTAACTATGTACACCAACCCAACTTTTTTAAATCTACATTTAAAAATGACTGAAATTACATAAAAGCCCACTCATTAGCTACTTACCTAAACATAGAGCTTTGAATCCTACATGACTCATTCAATATATTTTAAATAGCCCTGAATAAAAGCTGCCATTTTCATATCATTTTTATGTGCACTACAATATGGTTAACTCTTTATTGGATGAAGAAGCATAATTGGTAATTCAGATACACCCCCCCGCCTTTATGTGAGGTCGCAGAACCACATGCATTTCTCACATCCTACATAAATGTTCTTTTAAGTTTATATGTGCTTTTCTGGTAATATAAAGTCTTTTAATATCCTTCAATAACACTCTAGGGTTGAAATTTTGACTTTCCAAGTATTTTCAATGAGTGAGTTAATCCTTTAAACCGTTACAGTTAAATCTGTTTTACTGTGCATCCATAAATATATCTTACAAATGATACAAATCATTAGCAATGTTTGACAGTGATGTCAGTTGGTAGCATATGTTGACCTCTGACCTTCTGGTACTCTCGTATTGCCTTGAATCCAGGTGACTTCATATGATGACCCCAGCAGCCCAGCCAGTCATGACTCTCTGGAACAAAAAGCCTTTTAGTTCAATTTCCCTACAGACTCAGGACAAAGACAGTAAATGTCAGTGACTAACATGCCAAAAGATTCATACATCAAATATAAACTAAACAATACAGTTTTTATAACTTTTATAAATCTGTGTCAATAAAGGAATGCAAAGGTTGCATCGACTCACTCTTGGTGACTTTGAAATGGGACCTAGTGATCGTGTGCTTGACTATATTAGGTGTAACAGTACTTATTTTCCATTTCAGAAGACTCCTCTGCTCCGGGGGAAGCAGCTCCACTGCAAAGCAAATGAACACACATAGCAAATACAGAAGAATTTAACAAATATTTCCAAAACAAAGTATTTTTAATTTGAATTATAAATCAAAAGGCTTTTATAATGATATTTTGTAAAGATATATATTGCTTTTACAAAAAGGGTCTTAATCCTTACATGTACTCACCAGAAATAATAAAATAAATGAAAAAATAAAATGCTAACTGGTGACAGCACTATGATTTAATATTGAAAAAAATAAAACCCACTTTCTAATTAAAATGTGTTTGGACCTCGTTCATTTGCTGTACTGAAGTATAATGTAGGAGGCCTGAAGGGGAACAGACTGGGCACCAGTGCAGGCTTCAGTTCCTGATCATCCTCCAACTCGCAGCTCATGGGCTCCTCAATACTACAATACAGACAGAATTCAATGCACATGAAACAGTGGAACATCAAACCCCATCAAAGGCCAATTATTTAAAGGCACAACATTACATACCATCAGATTAGAAAACTAACATATATTTTAGCATGGTCAGAGGAAAAAAAAACAACCCAAAACAAAACTAATTCGGTCATGAAAGAAAAATACTTTCAAACAGAAAGGATGGTTTAGTCTCTTTTTAGATACATCAATTCAGTCTAGAGATAGCACAGAGAAGGCTTGAAAAATTCCAGCTTCGTAATCCTAATCGTTTCTCATAAAAGGATTATCTAAAACAACCTAGCCATTTATTAAAAGGGAAAATGTAACTCACATGACAGTCATGTAGGAGGATCTACCCTGCTTTGGTTCAGATTCTGAAATTATGCTTAGCACTAACAGAAACGTTTCAGGTCCTTAACAACACGTTCCTTTACGTTCAATAAATAAAGCAAAAGGCTATCTGTAAAAATTAAGACCATCAGCTGGGATGAAACCTGATGCGGCCAGCCTACAAGGTTCAACACAACTCAACTAAATACTCCTCACCATGACAGTGGGAGAGTTCCAAAGTTAGCGCCCATTCACAATTGGGAGATGTTTCTACCGACTCATGTGTTTTTCAGCTTTTCATGCACAGCACCCACCAGAACACAAAAAAAAAAAAACCCAACATACTCCTCTGTGTTTGCCATCACCATGGTAAAGTCAGGTGAAAGACACATGCAAAGAAAGAGTTAGCACGCCCTTGAAACTTTTTTGTTTTAATATTTGGATATTGAAATGCAACTCAAAAAGAAACTTATGGTGGCCCACTACAAATAAAGACTAGCCAAAAAAACAAGGATAAAACACTGCCTAAAAAAAGAAAAGAAAGAGAGAGAGAGAGAGAGAAGCACTGCCTGTGTACCTCTGAAGTTTTCTCACTAATGCACAATGGAGAATAACAAAGTATACAGGAAAGGTACATGCAGCATCACTATAAACACAATGCCACCTGTGTGCACTACAACTTTATATCGTAAACAAGGACAATTTACGTTGAGGACGCGGCCATAGAGGGTGCCGAAGAGGCATCGGATTCTGATCCATCTGCAAGAAAAACAGATTGCGGTCAGGTTACATGGCAAAAACATTGTCACTGGCAAACAAAGCCAAACACCATCACAACAATTAATGGAGAGGTAAGTAAGTGTAGACCTGTACTACCGGTTCTGGTTTGAGCTGAGGAAAAGGAAGGGTGAGCAAGAGGACCGTTACCATCATTATTGCCACTGTAGACATTCTCCAACTCATCTGGAGGCTCTTTTTCCTCACTGTCCCATAACACAGCAGCATTCACCTGACTGAGACACAACAGAACGTATTAATTAATTATTCTAAATCAATAATCTAAATGCCCATCATATATTTCAACTCATATTTAGTAATATTACAAAGTCTTAAAGAAATGTACGAGTTATATTATTAAAAAACCTTGGACACTTGACCATCACACCCAAATATGCTTTTTGACCATCCCATTCCAGATTTAGTCCCTCTTAGATGTTATAATAACCCCCACTAATCAAAGAAGGTTTTACACAAGATTTTGGAGAGTGGCTGTGGAGGCAGTCAGAGAACCAGTTCATTCCAAAGGTGCTCAGTGGCATGAATGTCAGGGCTCTGTGCAGGCCACTTGGGTTCCTCCTTCCACTCCAACCTTGGCAAAACAAGCATTCATGGACATCACTTTGTGCACAGGGCCTCTCTCATGCTGGAAAAGGATTTACGCTCCTTGATGCCACTGAAGGGAAATTCTAATACAGCACAAAAAGATGTCTTCTTCAAGCACAACTGTGTGCTTCTAATATTGTGGTTCAGGTTTAGGGAAGACCTACACATGGGCATAATGTTTAGATGCCCAAAAACCTTTGGCCATGTAGCATAGCTCAATATATCTACCCATTCCAAACTAAAAGGGGTTGCACAGGCATCTTAGGTCGTACTCACCCTAGGCATGGTTGGCTTGTACTGCACCCAATAGTGATGGTCTCCCACCCCCCTCCCCTGCTGGCCTACGCTCACACTGCACTAAACATAGCGTTCCCAAGTGCTCTCATGTCATTGAAGGGTAACTTTTTGTGTTGACAAAAAGCGCACTCGCTTAGCATGATGGAAAGGCATGGATTATTTGGAGTATTAATGGCGTCTTTTTTGGCACACTAACACACAGCCCTCTCACGTGCCATACAGATTTATCAATCATGCAACGCCGAGATATTAAGAAAATCGTGCGGCACGCACAAGATTTTTACAAGAGCACCTGACGTCACAGGAGGAATTTACAGCTTTACTTGCTGACTGCATTCCACATTAATCAAGTGCTGTGTTCCAATATCCATACTTTCTGTACATACTATGCTTAGTCTGAGTACATAGAGCGTTCCCATTACGATTGAGGTGAAAATAAGTGTACTGAAAGGACCCGGATGGTGCCCTCATAACGGTCAAATCTTGGAGTGTGGAATAATGAACACTTTTTGCACTCAATGGCCGCCATCTCAGCTACGTAGTGGAAGAGGCGGACCCAACTCGGCTCAAAAAATAAAAGAAAAATGACTACCGGAACGGATTTTCCACACAGCCTGCATTAGCGGAGTCATTTTGCAAGCTAAAAATTTGTGACGGGTTAAAAATCTGTTCTAGTGCTGCCACTAATGACTAATTTTCTAACGACCGATTTTTCGACTAATTTCCCGATTAATCGATTAATCTTAACGACTTTTTTTTTTTTTTTAATCAAGCGGTTGCAATTTTCATGTGTTCATTTTATGTTGAACAAAATTCAAGGGCCAAAGCACAAAATTTCACCTA
>JAQLOM010000034.1:17460044-17472538 GCA_030068315.1 Chrysichthys thysi
CAAATACAAATACTTTCCCCCCCTCAACAAATACAAATACAGATACAAATACCGGCTGCGTCCTACACCCCTAGTATGTATGTATGTATGAATGTATGTTAGGAGTCACCAGTGTCAATACTTTGCAGCAGTCATGGAAGAGTCTTCAGTTCAATTCTATTCCATTTTACTTGTATAGAGATTTCAACAACGGATGTTGCCACGAAGTAGCTTTCTTAGAAATATATCAATTCCATATATAAATTTTACATTTTTAAATTTATCCCTTGTGTGATGATGGCAAGGAAAGACTCCCTGAGATAGCATGAGGAAGAAACCTTAAGAAGAACCAGACTCAAAATGGAACCCATCCTCATCTGGGTCGTGGGTATTCACTGACTGACTCATCTTCTGCCACTTAATCCTGTTCAGGGTCACAGGGGGAAGCTGGACCCAATCCCAGCTGACTTCGGGCGAGAGGCGGGGTACACCCTGGACAGGTTGGAAGTAAACTGCAGGGCGACACACAGAGACAGACAACCATTCACACTCACATTCACACCTACAGGCAACATAGAGTAGCCAATTAGCCTAATCCCCTCTGTGAATGTTTTTGGATTGTGGGAGGAAACCCGAGTACCCGGAGGAAACCTACATGGACATGGGGAGAACATGCAAACTCCAGAAAGAAGGGCGCCCAGATTGACCCGGGGGATTGAACCCAGGACCTGCTTGCTGTGATGCCACAGTGCTAACCACTACACCACTTTACCACCCTGGGTGGATAGTGTAATTATAATTTTTTTTTTCATGCAGTGGGCTATATAGTCAAAAAGTGTAATTGTGTCACCAGGAAGTTCAGTATAGGCCATTTCAGCAAAACTTCTATGCCTGTGAACCCTCTAGATCTTCTCATTTACTTAAGAAAAATCTATTAAGAAATGCTTAACAAATATGCATTCAGCCTAGACTTCCACACTGACACTGTATCTGAGTCCCTTACTCTAATTGGAAAGCTGCTCCATAACTCTTGGGGCTTTGTAAGAGATAGCTCTGCACCCTGCTGTTGCCTTCACTATTCGAGGTACCAACAAATAGCCTGCATCGTTTTCTGTTTCAGCAAAAAGGACTTTGCATTTTCCGATTTCTCAGTAACAAACTTTGATAAACTGTGACTTTTGTTTCTTTAACTTCAAGAAAGACAGAAAAAAAGAGTCTAACTAGTCTCACAGGCATTTCAAGATACTATTTGTACTTATAAAACAATTAAACCCATGATGTGGTATTGATAAGAAAAAAAAACGTTAGCAAATTGTTGTTATATAAGAGTTATAAAACAGGACAAGCTGCTACAGGAAAATAATCAGTGTCAGCATGGTAACAGTAACTCTGCATCAGGCTGCGTTACAACACCCAACTGTGGATTGTTTTCCTACAAAACACACTGTCCTTATTTTATTTGTTACATAATTAACTGTCTACATGTACATAATTGTTTAGAACTAAAACACTATTCCTCACTGTACCGAACCTGCACTTAGAATAAAATATGCATTAAATTCAAACAATCGCTGACAATCATTGACAACATAAGCTAATGTAAAAAAAAAAGCCCCACTATAATTCTGACTGTAATTCTGACTTCTGACTGAAATATTGATGATGGAGACTGCGCCATAAATGGTAAACACATGCTACATGTAGTACGTCATCTGGAACAAATATATAGATAAATGTTTAACTTGTGTGACACATTGCACCCAGTATGCCACTTTACTTTAAAGTCTACATTTGATCAGTCTGCTTTTTCACCGACTCAGCATACGTATACGATATTTCAAAACTTTTTGTTGACTATTTTCACCACAAATGTGTTATTTTAGCATGATTCTATGGCATAATTATTATTGCTCCATCACAAATATTATTACGGTGCCTCCTCCTGGTTCCCATTTGTAAAAAAGTAGGCAGGTCAAATGAGGGTTTTTCACTTTACCTGTTCCTCCAAAACAACACACTTTAAAAAGTCGGAAAACATTCCCGAGCTGACATTAACGCGATTAGCGGAATTATTTATTGTGCAATAAATTACAATGCACTAACTCCGTGTGTAGTTTTATAACGTGTATTTATGACTCAATAACTGCTCTTTCACTTGCCTTTTTTTTTAACCTGTTTTTATAAAAGCAGGAAACTCTGTGAAATATACACAAGAATTCCAGTCTACCTGTACTGTCCACTACCTGTGCAAACGGCAATACAATCTCAATCCTGTTCTTTGTTTTCCTGTTGGATAACAGCAATAAAACATGGCCTTGACTTTGACCTGCTGAGCTATTAATTCACAATATATCTAATCTGAACATACATAAAACAAACAAACAAACAAACAAAAAAACAAACCCAAAGCTGAGCACATTTAAAGTGACCTGTTGGAGTCAGCGCACCTGTACAGTGCTGGCCAGTGGAAATGATGGCATCTGAGTGCCAGGTAACAGTCATCCCATGGTCCCCTCTCCAGCTCTCCTCCTCCTCCTCCTCCTCCCCCTGTTATATACCGGCATGTCGGCGCCTGTGGGATGGAGTTCCTCTTGCCTTTGCTCTCAGTCTGGATGCTGCTGCTCCAAACCACTTGGATGTCACTCTTGATGAAGCAGGGTCGTATCTTCCCCACCTGATCAAGCACTTTTTTGTTTGTTTGTCTGATTTGGCGATCCGAAAGCAACTTTAAAGAGTTTAAAGACCCATACCGAGGTGCTGGGCGCTTTGACCGGTGGAAAAGCATGAAGTTCCCGGAGGCCGCGCGCGTGCCGGTGCTGCTGCTGCTGCTGCTGCTGCTGGGGGCTCAGCGCGGAGTGCAGGGGAACGCGGCTCGGCTGGAGCGCCGGGTGAAAGCCGGACTGCAGTACCTGAAGGTGCACCTGTGCCGCAGGGTGGCTTTACCGGACAGCGAGTGTCGCAGGCTCGCTCAGCTCCATCCCAGCGGAATAGCGGTGTACACTTCAGAGTCCGGCTCTGGGAAAGTGCTCGCCATCCTGCCCGACTCGCATCCCGCGGTAAGAGCGAGTCACGGGGCTGCGCTCGAGGCTGCGCGCGGGCTGGAGCGCGAGCGGGAGCGCTTCCCCGACGTGAGCGCGCACGACGCCGTGCTCGTGCTGGACCCGAGTCCCGAGGAGAGCTTCGGCCACCCCGTGCTGCTCTTCTACGTGGACTTCAACGTTGCGAAGAAAAGGTGTGCCCACATGGAGGGGATTTATTTGGGTGAGTAATCGCTTTACTGTGGACAGGATACATTTTACTTGGTAAAAACAAAACAACAACTTGAGACTGAAACAAATTTAGAAATCCGATGAAAATCAGAGCAGGTTCATCTGTTATCAGTGACTGTTATTAGGCCTATAACGTCATCACATTTATAATAATAATAAAAACAACAACAACAAACAGTATTATTATTATTATTATTATTAACAATAATAATACTACTACTACTACTACTAATAATAATAATAACAATAATGATAATACTACTACTACTACTAATAATAATAATAGTAATTAGTAGTTGTTGCTATTATTATTATTAGTAGTAGTAGTAGTAGTAAGTAGTAAGTAGTACTACTAGTACATAGATGTAGCTATTGCAAATTTACTCGACAGTCCATCATATACACTGTGCATTTTGAACAATAAAATATGATAACGTTTTATCAACGTTGTTGATAAAAAACATTTTTAGATTTCAGAACATTACAACAACAACAACAACAACAACAACAACAACAACAACAGAAAGTTACAGAAAAAAGTTTGTCAGAAAAGTTGGCAATCTTATTTGGTGCACCACTGTGTGGCCAAAAAAAAGAAAAACAAAGAATGAAAGCTGTTAGTGATTATCTTGAAGAAGGGGGGAAAAACAAGTGCAACAGTCCAAGTCTCCAGAAGTACTGTGGCAGGTTCTTCAAGATGCTGAGAAAAACCTCTCAGAAGGGGTGTCATGTCAAATAGTGATTTTATTTAGTTTATTATAAGCTACTGTTCTCTATAGTAGCAGGCGGTCTTATGTAATAACACTTCATTTCATTCATTTCTCTAAGCATCTTTGCTTTACAGGGTGGCACGGTGGGGCAGCAGTTAGCACCGTTTCCTCAGTGTCTGCATGGGTTTCCTCCCACAGTCCAAAGACACCCTGATTAGGTCAACCCCCTACTCAAAATTGCCCCAAGTTGTGAATGTGAATGGGTGTTTGTGTCTGTAATAGCCCTGAGATTGATTGTGACCCTTAAGAGACTCTTGATGTACAGATGATGAATGAATGAATCTTTTCTTTACAGCATTTCTTTGCATGTGCCTAAGACACAGTACTGTACATATAGTTCTCTGTACTATTTGTCCTTTTGCCACAGGTAGTATTTCATTTTTTTAGTAATATAGTGGTAGCTGGCCTAAAACTTTACAGACTCCATAACATCCTCACAGTCTGTATATCAAATGGATCAGGTGATTTCTAATAAACTGACCAGGCAAATCATAATGTGTGTCTGTCACTGGAATGTGGGTGAACATGTATGTCTGTGTGGATAACACCAGAACAGTACTCTCTTGTCTGGGGCACTACTGAGAAGAATCATGCAAAAAAATCTAGTCAATAATATTGTCTGAATGTGTATTCTCCCCTCAGTACCTGATTTAGGACCCAACCCTTCTTCCTGTCTACCTTCTAGAGTGAAGTGCTTTAGATTTGCATAACTGTGACATTTGTCAGATTTTCCATATTAAAGAACATAATGAACTGTAAAAAGTTGCTGCTCTGTGATTATTTTAGGACTGCATATAATTAATTTAATAAATTAATAAATGCCCAGCAGCTTTCTTTAAAGATATCCAAAAAAAAGCCACTCTGGATAATCTTAATTACTATACATGTCCAAGATAATCAAGGGGGAAAAAAGAGGGTCAGGAATAATGTCTTACAAGAACATGAGACTTTCTTAGATTTCACTGACTCCAGCTTAAATCTGGAAACATTTTTTGGGTTTAAATCTGTCCAATCTTGACCATGTAATCTGAAGCAGTGGGAGGAGGGGAAACGACAGCTTTGTTCCGAGCACGTTAAAAATCCTCCCAGGTCTCTTTGGGGGTTTATAAAGGAATATATACATCTGATATACATCTGCAGTATTAATACATGCTATTTTACATCCTTGAACCATTTCATGATAAAGACTTTGATGATTCTCATGCTGAACATTCTTTCAATAATGAATGGTACTTTAATGACTTTACAATGTACAATTATAGAAGAGTATCGATTTATAATCAGGTGTCAACCAGAAGATAATTGGTTCCTTTCTGAGTAAGATTCCTCTCATGGTTTCATCATCAGACAGTTTTGCACAACATAAATCTGGATTTCTGTTAATGCCGGTTTGTGACAACATCTACACCTACACAAATAAAACTGAACCGAACTGAGCAGAATAAAATGACTGTGATGGTTTGCAGGAGAGGAGTGTATGACACTGGCCCTGAAGACTCGCTGTCAGAACCAGATGAAGCGAAGAAGGGGCCGCAGCGACCGTACGATGGACCGCACACAGACTAGGAAGAGTGCAGTGTCCAGAGCAACCCATACGGAGCGTAGCAGTGGCCTCTGCGAGATCCACTTCCTGCCCCGAGTGGTGGGAGTGAGAGACAGCAACCGAACGCAGCGCCTCCGCTGTGTGGGTGAGTAAAGGACTAAAATGGACATGCCCGAGTTTCCACACACACAAGCCAAGTCCTTCGTGACGGCAGTTTTCCTTAAAATGCTTTGTGTCTGGTAAGAGTTTGTAGCAAGACCCAAGCCTGTGCCATCTTGGGATGAACTACACAATCAGAAAGGAATCTTCAAAGAAAAGGTGCCCTTGAAGGATAAATAGCTTTTTCTTTCCAGAAAAAAAAATCATCACAAGGTTAAATAAATACCATATATTAAAAAAAGAATAATAAATACATTCATAAATAAGGAAACAGCCATCCAATTCTGCAAAATGATAAATTGAATACTTGAATTCTTATTGTATTTATTATATTTATTAGAAAAGCAAAATATGGATATCAATTTGTTTGTACCAAATGTTACACAATGATTTGTATGAAATATTTTTTTCCTGAAATTATTCTTAAAATAAAATAAAAAAAAGTATATAAAGCATCTCAATGTCTAGTAGAAAGTCACAAAATAAATTTTTATAATTTTGTAAATGATGACAATTTTTTTTAATCCTGCTATGAAAACTTTGAGAGACTATTTTAGAAACGTGTAGTCTAGTTTAGTTTAGGTCCTTTAATGCAAAAACTGCAACTGTACATCAGATCACTAGAACAGTGTAAAAAGTCTGGGCGACAGCGCACCTTAGAACGGTAGTGTTTTCAATAATTAAAGTGTGTGAAAACAAATCAAGGAAAACAGAAGAGCAAAGCATATAATTCTCATTTTCTTCAAAATGTCCAATAATTTCCAGGGAATTTTCAGATACATGGGGTTTTGAATAACCATGTATGACTAAACTGCTCTTTTTTGCACTTCTGTAACAGATCGTCCAGAGTTTGCTAGATGCCCACAGCCTTTGCCCCTCACTAGTCCAAGTGTGCCCATCTCTAGCTGTGAGCTCAATAAAAACACCCGTCGATGCCACCAGCAGCCTCTCGCCACACATCTCTCCTGTCGCCTTTACCAGACCTGTGACCATGCAGTACTGCTCTCAGGTTAATGAGAAAAACCTTGTGTCGTTTCATGGTTATTAGCTTTGTGAAATTACTTGAAGGTCAGCAGTATCAGTACAGCTAAGCGCTCTCTCCGTAAAGCAGTTTTGCCAATCCCTTTATTCTGCTGTATGTTTTTTTGATCAGGTGGTTGGCAGGAGCAGATCACGTACCAGCATCATGAGCAGAATCTGTTGCTATTCTACCAGATGCTAAGAAGCAATGGTTTTCATAAGGACCACATTAAAACATTCTTTGCAGGAAATGGACAGGTAGCAGGTAAGAATGCCAAGCAAGGTTGTACTACACCGGAAAAATGGCTAGGTAGATTTTCCTAAAGTGTTTTCCTTAAAAAAAAAAAAAAAGTGTTTTTTTTTTTTTTTTTTTTTTAAACTTTATTTTGAGAGTCAAATGGGAGCAAAATTACAGAAACTGGTCCCTCTTTTCAGAGAGGGCCAAAATCTTATCTGATCTTTGGTCTAAAGTAAAATTTCCAATTTGAATAAAGTTTACTCTGGAAAATTTATAGCGTAGGGGTTAACCAGGGGATGATAAATTGCCAGATTTTAATGAGGCATTTATTTACTGCAAATATACGTTTAGCCATGCCATTTTTAGTCCAATTTACCACCGTCATTCATTTTAGCTCAAGAGGCAGAAGGAATGTACCCAGCCACAGAAAAGGAGGTGATCAGGAACCACATCTCCTACATCTGTCGCAAGCAGCACTGTGCAGACACCTTCGTTCTGTACCTGAACAGCCCGACCCGCAACGACGGAACCATGCTGCTGTGGGACCGCAACGACAACGGCATTGTGAGTTTGTGAGACATCGGAAACATTACTAGCCTTCACACAACCAAATAATACTGCATATTGTGATGAGCTCAACAGACAAAGACAAAGAAAACCCTTTCCACTGACTGAGGTGCAAGTGAATGTCAGGATTAACAGTGGGTCTGCCTGAACTGAGAGATCAGTGCTTGAGATACGCTGTTCTGCTTCAAGAGGTCAGCAAGATATGCTGAGAGTAAAGCACTAAGAGCTTTAAAGAGAAATTAAGCAGGAATTTGGGATCAATCTGGAAGTTAATAGTCAGCCGGTGTAGCTGGAATAAGACGGGGGTAATACAATGTGCCTGGACTTTGTTTGGCTGGCGTGTATTTAAAGAATCAGCAGTGCAGCCAGCAAGCAGCATGTTACAACAGTCCAATTTAGGGATCATAAAAGCACTAACTAGTTGTTCGAAATACACGTAGGGTTAGCATATGTTTTCTCAAATCATGATATTCTGTTTTACGCCAGCGTCAGAGCTCAACCAGGTTTTTTTAGCTGTAACCTTGGGGTTCAGTGGATAGAGTTGTTTTTATTATTTATTCAACATAATTATGCTGGTTTTGTTAGAATTCAGTAGAATGCATTTTCTAGTGATCCAGGTTTTTATGCCCATCACAGACTCTTGTGTTACACAGCCATATAACTACTGATGTGTGACATGGTGCTACAGCTCAAAAGTCCACAAGCAGGTCAATAGACAGACCACTGGAATGCAAGAGTGATCTCTTATCTTCCTGTTAATAAATTAAATATGCCCCTTAATAAAGCAGAACGGCCCACCACTTCAAAGTACCTGTTGCCTAATCAAAGAGACAACAAGGAAGGCGTTTAGTCACCGAAGTGGGATAAATACCTCTCTCTAGTCCCCTCTCATCTCCTTGCTCCCTTTGTTGAGTAGAAAAAGGAAGGAACTGGAATGTACTCCTCTCTTTGGTGTTTGGGAGCTTATCTCCTTGCCCTCATATTTAGGTTTGGTTCTACAGCACTGGGTAATTAAACAGTGTGCAAAACGTCTGTAAGAATCATCTGATGTGGGATGCGCTTCGTTTCTTTAATATGCCGTTTTATAGGGCCTCGGACTTCCTCGCAGTTAAAGTAAGATGAAGATCAGGATGACGACAGTATGTCCGAAATACAGTTACTTTAAGCCTGAAACGTTCAGCTATTTTCTGATCTCAAAGCACAATAGATATGTCAATCATCATTACTAAAACGCCTTTCATCTATTATTAATCAACTCTCTTTAAGAAAGCAAGGACACATTTAATTATATTTCCTTTCAAAGGTACATTAGTTTGACCTCTGTGAGATCCCACATTCTGCTGCTAAAGGTGGACAGTAATCCCAGCCATATGCTCGGAGCTGGGCAGACGGAAGGGTCCAGACTGTGTAGTAAAGCCCTTCCTTCTGTAACAATAGGCACAGACTCTCCAGGGACAAAGGCAACAACCTGATCCCTAGACAGGGATGGGAATGACAAAGGGGGAGGCTTGAGATACCAGGACCACACAGGCTCAGGAC
Organism: Chrysichthys thysi; assembly: GCA_030068315.1. NCBI lineage: Eukaryota > Metazoa > Chordata > Actinopteri > Siluriformes > Claroteidae > Chrysichthys > Chrysichthys thysi. The sequence continues at coordinate 17,469,129 of JAQLOM010000034.1, forward strand.
CACCAGACCGTCTGCCTCCATGGAAAAAAACCTCAACAAAAAACAGCTTCTATCAGCTTAAAAAGCCCTTCATATGGGTGGATGGATGGCTCTACAAACAAATGTCATGTTCAGTAAAGCTAATATATAATTATATTTTTCATGTTAAAAAAAAAAATCAAATCAATGGAATGAACTGGTAGCATATAGAAGATATGGTTAAGCGTCCAACATTAATTTTGAATGCATTTTGCGTTTTATTTCAAATTAAAACAAAATAGCCCGTACTATAAAATCTTTACTCAAGTCTTCCATTAGACAATTACCAACCTTTACATACTCCTAACACCATAAAATTCAATAAATATGCAGAAGGAGAATATAAACAAGGATCTAGAGTATTTGGTAGGTGAATGTCATATCCCCTGCAACAGACAGTTAGTTACCGATTTTGATTCTAATTACACAGGTTTTCAAATGAGTGAAGTTGAATTAGTTAAATCAGGTGCAGTTCCTGTTTGATTGCAACAAAACACTGCAGCCACACCCGTTTTTTTGCCTGGTCCTGTTCAAGATTGTCCAAGCAAGTTAAAGGCTTTCTTCTAAGATTTTTTTTTCTGTCTGTCTAGGCAGATCTAAAGGAACGCTATGGAGTAGGTGAGCTGCTGGCTGACCTTGCAGGCTGCAGGGCAAGTCGAGTGCTGCTCTTTGTTGAGCAGAGCTACACCGGAGTTCTCACCAAGAGACTAAAGGGCTCTCTTAAACACCCCAACGTGGTGCTGCTCAACAGCCTGCCGTGGATGAACACGGCCCAGTTCTGGACCTCTCTGCACCCATCCCACTGCCTCATCGACCACCTCAGTAAGGTACAGGAAAAACTGTTAAATTAAATGGACTATTTCTCCAATCATTGGTGTCATGTATGAAATGCACTAATGGGTTTGGTTCGCCATATTGACTTCTGTCCGTTACCAGAATGCTGTAATGCCTCATGTGGGTGATGGGATAAGCCTGTTGAACGTGACTCTGTCTGGAGCTCCATGTAACTCCACGCCACCGCTTTCAGAAGCTGAGATGAAGAAGGAGTACATGGGCTGTCAGAACCTGCCCACAGCACTGTGGCACCAGGGTCGTCGAAAGTCTCACAACAGCGAGAGAAACTGAGAGACAATGCTTAATCTTCCAGTGCAGTCTCATCAACTTCACTACCAGCATCTAATCTCAACTAGGGAATGCTAGAGACACCAAACATGTCTTTTTGATCATCTTAGTTCTTTACCACGGCTTTCGATCTTCGCTTGTAACGCTAGATTCAGGCAGCTGCCTTAGGATGCTGCTAGACAAGAATAAAAATGTATGTCTAAATTATTGTTGCTCAAGAACAGGTCAAACTGTCCTTAGCTGGATCCAGTCTATTCAAAACACATGGACCCTGGTAGGATGGATGAACAGAAAGAGGCTGTTGTGGAGCCCACAGGAGTATATATGGTTTAAGAGAAAGTGTTATGTCCTCACTCTGAACCTCTGCCCACCATCTGCAGCAGGGGACAGCATCCCAGTGTTTGGTTCCTCCAGTATTTTTGTCTACTCACTGTGGGGGTTCATCGGGCGGGCAGCTGTGCTCTTGCATCTCTCCACATTCAGAGCGTTTTGTCGCGGGTCAGTGCTCACGTCACATCCTGGAAATGAACCACTGTGACTATGCTAGCCTGCCACTTCAGGACAAATCTGTTTCCCTTGCAGACACCAGGAAGGAGCCTAGACATTGGCATCATTTATTCATGAGAACTGCTCCTTCAGCAACCTCTGCCCTTTCCATGACTACTTTCAGTCTCTCTTTCAAAAGAGTTCTTGTTAACCATTTTTCAGGCAGTCTTGACCTGTATCAGCGTTGGCCCATAGGTGACAGGACACAAACTAGACAAGGACATGTAGCTGTCTCACAGGTCTCTGCTGAAATTTAAGTACAATCTTCCAAGATTAAACAAGGTCAAGGAATAAAGTTAGGAATGAAAAGTACATTGGACCTTTTTCCACAAAGGCCCCTGACCAGGTCTGGCATTACAGTTGTGATTAAGCTTAAACTTAAATGTGTGCACAGTATATAATATAAAAGTGTTGTACGATCCAAGTCACTTGTCACATACAGTACATTCAGACCTCTCTCCTGTGTACAAACTCCTCTTCAACCATGTTCAGTACATGGTGGCTAAACATAGTTTAATAGACTATACCCAAGTTTAAAAACACGGAGTCAAGCATTTTCTCTTTTTTTGTGTAGACCAGGAATGTGTCCATTTTGTCGACGTCATATTGTGCTAAATAAATGAATTTTAATGTGACTTAAAGAGGATAATAAATGTCCTCTTCTCAGTTGTTAAACTGTAGCTTGTGTGACCTTATGTAAATACTCCAAATAAATTAACTTTTGTACATAACCTGTATTTATTTCAATGGGGTTTTATAAAGAATGCATTTTTAGTTTTATTACATCAGCAGCAGTAAAATAACATGAGTAAAAACACTGATTTTCTTATCAATTCTGTCATTTACTAATTATGTCCCTTTCCCCCCATTCATTTTCTTTCAAATACAGGGGTCCTCAATTAACAGCGGAATTCCGTTCCTACGAGTTGACATAACACGATTTTTGCAGTTACTCGGAACTCACACACTGTACAACACTGTATAATCTTAAAACAGCCTAATACAGCATCTGGATCTAGGTACTAGGTAACGAAAAGAAAAGTGAAAAACAATTGCGCTGATTGGCTGACGTGCGAAGGACTCTATTCTGATTGGTCTGTACGTTTGTGCTCAGGGTTTGTATGAACCCTGTTGGGTTTGGTTGAGAGGTCGATCCTGAGCGCCGCATTCATTTAAATATCAGTGGCGAATGTAAACAAAGCCTCTTTCTAAGACTTTTTAATAAATTTATTGGAGATGGCGACCGACGTAACTACAAAAATGCCGTAGGTCGATGATGCCGTAAACTGAGGACTCATTGTACTGTGCTACATGAAAGTTTGTGAACTCTTTACAATTTTTTGTATTTCTGCACGAATTTGACCTAAAATGTGGTCAGATCTTCATCCAAGTCCTGAAATTTAGTAAAGATAGGGCACCAATTGAAATACTTGGAAATTCAAAATTTCAACTAAATTTCAACTTCGACTTTATATTACCAGAAATGTTTTCATTTTTATGTTGATAATCAAGGTCTATAAATGTTACCATATATGGCCAGTGTGGGGTAAAATTTTTCCAAAAACCATATACCGTATATCTGCTATTAGAGGCCTGTCCCGTATAGACGCAGGTCTCAAATAAAAGCCGGATCAAATCCGTGGTGCGGTGAATAGACGCCGGTCTCAAATAGTAGCCGGGATGTAGAAAACGCCCGTCTCCAATGACCCTCTTGGCTTTCCATA
>JAQLOM010000034.1:17472638-17486510 GCA_030068315.1 Chrysichthys thysi
TATATATATATATATATATATATATATATATATATATATATATATATATATATAAAAGAACACCACATACAAACTTAATAGAACTTTTTCTATTTAGGATGAGAGAAATTCATGTGGTCCTATGAACTCACCGAGGGGCGCGGGGAGCCATTTTGGATGCCTGTTGAACTTACCATATATGGTCCTTCACCCAATAAAGGGTTAAACAAATGATGCCAAACACATTACAGTATTTGCATTTATTTATCAAGTAAAATTATCCAACATTGTATATTTGTTGGAAAAAGGTATGTGAACGGTGTGTAAAAAAAGTATGACTTCTAGGAGTCCTTAGGAGTAGGAGTTCATTAAAAGGGGTAACTGAAGTCAGATGTTTCAATCAAGCGAATGGCTGAGTTTAACAGGACCTCAGAAAAAAGTGTTCACCAGAATGGAAAAGGTTAGAAAACTATTTCTAAGAGTTTGGCCTCCAGCTATCCACTGCGAGGCAGGTGATACACAAATGGAGGAAATTCAGCACCACTGTTACACTCCCAACCTACAGGCCATTGAGTAGTCAATGGTCATGAGCTCAATTTCAAGTAAACATTGAACAAGAATGGTGTGCATGTCAGGAGAGCAACATTGGTGCCTGTTTGAAATTTACTCAAGACCATGTCAGCAAGCCAGAAACCTACTGCAAGAATGTCTACTGGACAGAATTTATTTTTAAATAAAAAGCATTACGTTTGGCAACAAATGCTACAAGAGAATGTCAGGGTTTCTGCCCATGGACTGGAGCTTAACCTAAGCACACAAGTAAGTTTACAAAGAAATTTGACATTTTGGAATGGCCAAGTCAAAGTCCAGACCTTAACCCAATAGAAATGTTGTGGAAGGACCTAAAAAGAGCACTTCAGGGAAGGGAGCCCAAAGGCAACATTAAGTTGAAGACACTTTGAGCAGGACTGATCGTCAGTTACTGGAAACTTTTGGTTAAAGTTGTTGCTGCTCAAGGGGGTCATATTAGTTACTGAAAGATAAGGTTCACATACTTTACCCAACAAATATATTTTATTTTGGATAATTTTGCTCAAGAAAGAAATGTAAAAACTATAATGTTTTTGTCATTTGTATAATTACATGAAGTCTTGGATGAAGATCTGATCGCATTACAGGTCAAATTTCTATAGAAATACAGCACACTGCAAAGGGTTCACAAACCTCCCAGTGACACTGTAGATACTGCAGTTACTTTTCACCAGGTAAACGAATCCCCATCCCCAACCCCCCCCCCAAGCCAGTTCTGCAGAGGTATGTAAGCCATACTTCATGGGCAACTCATAGGTACACTGTTGATGGCACCAGTTTGGTGAGATAATAAAATGATTTCCCTGAGAAGGCACAGATCTCTAAAGCACCCACTGGTACAGTTTTGTGTTTTACTTAATGCACATGTCCTCACATTTACAGTCACACGCTGTGAGGATTTCAACTAGAAGGTTACAGCTTGGCACAATAACTGCGAAGCAGTGAATTCTTATCAAGAATCTTCCTTGAATCTTTTCTTCTGCCAAAGGTCTTGACATATATTGTTCTTTGGATCCTTTACTTTTACCTGGACTTCAGTCATTCTCCATCTTGCGGCTCCTTTGTTTCTGTATCTGAGGAAGCACTTGGTTCTAGATCCTGCTGCTGTTGCTGTTTTTGCCACATGGCTGAGTACAGTCCGTGCATGGCCAGCAGCTCCTCGTGCCTGCAACACCAAAAAACAGGCACCGAGTTTCACACTGCAGGTCTGAATGACAACGCTTTGGTTTGCTGAGATTGCCTAAGGGCGGAGGGGTGATGGGCCTCTTGGGGCCATTGGGCCTTTTCTGTAAAATCTGTTTCTGCTGAGAGTCAGTTTGGAAGGTCTAAGGTCAAATCCATTGAGACGGTAATTAATCAAGAGGAAGATTGCACTGTGAAGTGTTAGACTGTTCAATTGCGAAGCCAAGGTGGACATGAGCTGTCTCTTTGTAACGGAATAAGGCATCAGGATAAAAAATTGACGCAGGATTCAGGAAGATTTTCCGACTTAAACTAATCTCCAATATTCATGGTTTGAATTAACAAGCCATGACTACGGCTTGCCTTGGACAGTTACCTGTTCACACAGATGACTTCTAGCCTGGGGGCTTTTTTTTTTTTTAATTAACACTTCCTTCCTAAGAGCTTTACCCTTTCACCTTTTTCTTTATTTCCTCTATGTGTGTGTGCAAGAGAAGATGAATGAATGTGTAAGTGTATTCTGATATGCTGTCCTTGTGGCTTAAAAGCTTGTGTGTGTTTACATCGCAGTGTCAGTCAGGGTTGAATGTGCAAGGTATGAGGTTACATCCCTATAGGCTGTGTGAGGGTACATGCGAGTGTATATGAGGCTGTCTGTGTTTTTGGGGGTGGCTGACGAATCATATATCAAAGGGCAAAATGGGACAAAACTGTGTGCAGCAGCTTGCACGGGTCTTGCTGGCTTGGAGTCAGTGAAAAAAATGCCATTAGCAAGGGAGTGTGTGTGGTGTCTTCGGCGTTATCCGTCTATCAGTAGGCTTGACCTCAGGGCTGTCTGAGTTTGTGCTCATCTTCTCAAACACAGGATACGGCCTCTGAGGAGTGTCCGAGTAGCCCACACCCTACACGATCTGCGCCTCAGAACAGCCTCACCTGAGGGCTGCATGTGCGTACACACACACACACACACACACACACACACACACACACACACACACACACACCCCTAATGCTTCACTTAGTTCAGCCCACTGAACCCTCACTCTTGCTGTCCCAACATGTCTCCCATGGTTTATTTCCTCACCAAGTCAAAGGCATTTCAATCAAGTCAGAAAGAGACACTTTCACATGTCCTCTCTTATACTAACTATTATCAACGTGGAAAATATAAATTCACAAACCTTCCCTGCTCCACAATCTGGCCTTCATGCAGAACCAGAATCAGGTCCGATGCAATTATAGTGGATAACCTGCAAACAGAGTAGTCAAAATGTCTTGTTGAAAAGTTTGGGAATATTGCTCACTGGGTTTGCAAAGAAAGTGCTGGAGAAAATCTTCAGAAGAACAAATTATCGAGCACTCCACATGGAGAACTGTTGATAAGCTTCAAGTGGGGCATTATACACAGTACATGGATCACTTATGCATTAATTGGGGTCCATCTATTCTCATGCAAATACCATCAACTCCTCCGCCCTGCACGAACACAAAGAGAAACAAATGATCTCACACACTGTTCAGATGAACACTTAGCTAAACACAGTGGTCCATAACACTTGCTCACGCACGTGCAAACACACATACACACACACCACAGTGCCTTTTAATTCACACCCCACCCTTTTGCGGGTCATCTTCTCACAGAGTCACCCTTCATCTTCAAACAAAAGCGCTGAGACTTCTTTATTGATTGTCACCCCCACAACCACCACCCCAAAAACAGATCAAAGCGGCACCGCAGTCTCAGAGGCTGGACGGGATCAAAGCGTGTAGACTCGGATCATGATGTGTTTACAATTTTCTGGGGGGGGGATGAGAAAGAGGGGAAAGAATATTGTGAAGATGAAAAAGGACAGAAGAGGCTGAATGATAAGAAATCATTAAGAAAATAAGAAAATTATGAGAAAACAAGAGAAGGGAGGAGAGAAAAGGAGAAGAAAGAAGGACGGGTAAAACAAGCGAATGGATACAGATGCCAAATAAATGGAGACCGAGAGGCAGAAGTAGAGGATATGAGAAAGAGGAAGTGAGCGAGGTGGTGCGTTAATGAGTTCAAGCTTCTAATAAAATCTAAATATAAACTAATTCCTCAGTAAATACTTCCAGACACACATGGAGGGGGTGTCGGAGGGAAGACTGTGTGACCTGTACAGATATTTTTTATGAAGCCACCTACTGATGTCCTGAAACTGGACATGTATAATGGTAACTCATCTCCCCCACCCCTATCCCCACCCCACAACTATTTGTATGATTCGTAACGTTACATCCCTGCTAAGATGGATACCGACTCAGTCTTGAGGGTTTTATGTTCAATACGCCTCCTTAAATCCACCAGACTGCGGTGTCACTTTGAGGCCACTGGGTTTTAGGACAAAAAACAGATCAATTTAATTAGTGACTGAGATCTTTCCCAGATGGCCACATTGAAATCCAAATCAATATATGATGTTATCAAAGGGATAAAGCTGTGGATTTAGAAAAGTTTATGGAAGGATTTTTTTTACTTTTATGTCCCGGCCCCCAGACAGCTTGGGGTGAGTGGGGTTACAGCCACCCTTGATCACACTTGAATGCATCTTAAGTGTAAGCAATTTGTACACTGAGCACGCATAACAAGCATATTAATAACCACCTTGAAGTCGATTGCTATACCTAAAAGAAAGGAAGAATACCTGTGTGCCACCACAATAGTCGTCCTGCTGGCACACACTCTGGTAAGCGAAGCCTGGATGTTGCGCTCCGTTTGTGTGTCCAAAGCAGAAGTGGCCTAAACGCAGACGGTAGCATTAAAAAGTGAGAAGACCTTTGTCATAGAGTCTTCGTCAAAGAGCTTAATGATTATAATTAGGTTTCAGAAATAAACACATCTACTTGTAACTAGCTTGCACGTTTCCACTCCCCCCCACCCCCCCATTTATGTATGAATGTAAAGCCGAAAAATGAGACTACTCACCTCGTCCAGCAAGATGATTTGGGGGGCTTTGAGGATGGTGCGAGCAATGGCCACTCTTTGCTTTTCACCCCCACTTAGCTTGAGGCCTCTCTCGCCCACCTGAGTGTCATATCCTGAGAATCACAGACATCTGTTCCTCATGCACACATTAACTACTAAAATACAGATGGTAATTTGACATGGGCTGAAATCAGTCAGTATTTAGGCACATTTAGTTTCTACAAGCAATAGAAGGTCCTGCTTGATCGCCAACAATGGTGTAGCAGTGGTGTGTGGAAACTTATTAAACACAATGCAAAACTCATGGCTGATCATGAGAATTATAGCATATTCTATCATTTTCTTGTATATACTGTATTTTGGAACATCTGGATAATGGTTGCTCTGAATACTCTCTGTGTAACATCGAATCATATGCTTTATGTTCTTTTGCTAATCTGGTAAAGTGGTATTCCGCTTAAAAGATTCTTGAAAGGTGCTTCTGTAGTCGGAAAAGTTTGAGAAATATACACATAAAAGGTAGACAGCTAGCTAACTTAACCCTTTAGCTTCCGTGGTCCCCATTTGGGGATCATATATTGAATGGCATAAAAAATAGATGGCATGTCCATGATCCCCATTTGGGACTTTGACTAAAAATTGAAATTAAAGAAAAACTAACAGTCATATTTCTTGGAAGTAGATGTTTTTGTTACTATTTGGATGTAAATTAATAGAAATACATGAAAATTTTCAGAAGAAACAATTGGCAGTTAATGCGTTAAAGAGAAATTTCATTGCTTTCCAAAAATTCCAGCGTATATTTAAAGTAGCAAACAAAACCTTCTAAAGTGTCTTGAAGCAAAAATGACCATTAACCAAAATGCTATATGTCAATACAATCTGAAAATTAATTTAATAATGTCTGTGAAGGGTTGCAGGGGTATTTAAAAATATCTAATTGTGAATTTTCTTGATATTTATTTATAGTAAGGCTATTCTTATTCTCTTATGTTGAAGTGGCGCACCATCTGGAAGGGACAGGATCTTATTGTGGATGTCGGCAGCCAGCGCAGCCTCTTCCACTTCCTGGTCAGTGGCACTGATCCGTCCATAACGGATGTTCTCCCGGATGTTGTCATTAAAGAGAACGGTATCCTGAGGGACCACCCCAATGTAAGAACGGAGCGAGCTCTGTTTCACCTATGCACAAAAACACAAATCCAAGTCTTCAAGAGCGTGTTCTCACAAAATACTTACTTGGAAATGGAACAAAGTGCACTTCTTTGTCATTTTGTTCACATAATTCTGACTAGAAATATTCAAATCTAACAAAGGTCTTCTATAGCAAAGCACTTTATTTGTGTGAATCTTGTTTCTTATGAATATGGAGGTCTACGAGGACCTCTGTATAAGTTATTTGGATAGTGGTAGCTCATTGGTTACAACATTTAACCTCTCAATTGCTCAGTCCTATCCTGTCTCAGTTGCAAGTTGTTCCCTGATTTAAAAAAAAAAAAAAAAGAATCATCAACCAAATAAGTAAAATATGAAATTTTACATACGCCTAACTAGAAGGTTGTGAGTTTAAATCCACCATTTTATTTTTTCAATAAGACACTTAAATCAAGCCAAACTGTAGTGGAGGAGAGAACAGAGGGGGCAGTAGGGCTATATGTCAGGTCCATGGATGGTGCAAATAGCCCTATATGACCTACAGTACAGCATGAATCTATAAGCCTCAAAAACAATAGTATTAACTCTTTTTATCTGAAAATAATCCCTATTGTTCTTTAATCTCCATGGTCATCTGCTTGGAAATAATTCATTAGGCTGCTGGCTATTGGACTCACAGAAGGCAAAAGGTAAACACACAATAGAAGAAGGACAATGGTATTTGGCTCAGTAAGCAGTATTCATGTTAATCGTACTAAGAAGCCATTTGATTAAGTTAATCATCTTAAAATTTCAACAGACCACAAACTGAAGCTGAACAGCAGTCCTCCATTTCCTCACTCTTCACCAAAGGCATCTTTTTTTTTTGCCAAACTCCTCTTCTAAGTAAAGCCAAGTATTTGAGGTTTGCCTTTTTTGTTTTCAATAAAAGAACCTCAACTATAGAAAGGAGAGTGAAGGACATAGAGACGTTGTTCTCAAACTGGGGTCTGAACATCCCTAGGAGTCTGTGAAACATGACCCCCTAGGGGGTCCACAATTTTCTTGTATTTTGTTGCAGGAGGAAATATTCAACCTACAATTTTCAAAACTATTATATAGTTATTAGCCAGCAGCACTGGTCATGTGAATTGCACGGGTTTACTTAAAACCAAGTCAGGCTGCAAATAATGTCAAATTGGACTTGATGTGTTCTCATATTGGAAACTTCAGGTATGAAAGGCACTTTGGCTCCAATAAATATCCAGGATATTATTGTATTTATTGACACAATGAGCTGAATATTCGAGTAGTTGTATTATATTCATCAAACAAATATGGCCATTGAATTTATTTATTTTACAGTTAAGGGCGTCCCAGGCTGCAAAATGTCTGAAATACACTGATCAGCCATAACATTAAAACCACCTGCCTAATACAGTGTCAGGCCCCTTTGTGCTGCCAGAACAGCTCTGACCCATCAAAGCATGGACACAAGACCTCCAAAGGTTTGCTGTGGTATCTGGCACCAAGATGTTAAGCAGCAGATCTTTTAAGTCATGTAAGTTGCAAGGTAGGGCTTTTATGGATTGGACTTTTTTGTCCAGCACATCCAACAGATGTGGAACAGATTGAGATCTGGGGAATTTGCAGGCCAAGTCAACACCGTGAACTCTTGTCATGTTCCTCATACCATTCCTAAACAGTTTTTGCAGTGTGGCGGGGCGCATTATCCTGCTGCAAGAGATCGCTGCCATTAGAGAATACCATTGCCACGAAGGGTGTACTTGGTCTGCAATGATGTTTAGGTAGGTGCTATGTCAGAGTAATATCCACATGAATGCCGGGACCCAAGGTCCCAGCAGAACATCACACTGCCTCTGCCAGCTTGTCTTCTTTCCAGAGTGCATCCTGGTGCCATCTCTTCCCCAAGTAAGTGATGTACACACACCTTGCTGTCCACAGACTGTAAAAGAAATTGTGAATCCTTACACCAGACCGCCTTCTTCAATTGCTCCATGGTCCACTTCTGATGCTCATGTGCCAATTGTAGGCACTTTTGGCGTTGGACAGGGTCAGCATGGGCACTCGGACCAGTCTGCAGCTACACAGCAAGCTGTGATGAACTGTGTTCTGACACCTTTGCGCTACAGGAGCTCTATTGTGGGATCAGACCAGACAGGCTTGCCTTTGCTCCTCACGCGCATCAGTGAGCCTTGAGGTCCCATCATCCTGTTGCTGGTTCACTAGGTTGTCCTTCCTTGAACCAATTTTGGTAGGTTCTATCCACTGCACACTAGGAAAACCCCACTTGCCATTTGGGAGATGTCCTGACCCAGTCGTCTAGTCATCACGATTTGGCTCTTGTCAAAGTTGTTCAGATTCTTGTGCTTGCCCACTTTTCCTGCTTGCAACAAATCGAGCTAGAGAACTGAAGGTTCCTAAGACATCCCACCCTTCAACAGCTGCCACTGTAATTAGAATATTTGTAAGCAAATATTCATTCAAGTCCTCCAAATCAGAATGCGGTACAACAAGGTGTGTGCTAATAAAAATCTACCAAACAAATTGTTTGATTAAAATCATGAAGCACATTTGAAGACATTATATGACGTGAAACTGGGACACTGCATACATAAGACACTGAGAATGCTGGAGGGGGCAGAGACTAGCTGTCCCTTCCACCATCAATCCATGTGGCGTGTGGAACCAGATTCAGCTTTTTCACTTCAATTGCCAGTTAAATTAGATCCTCCTTTGAAGTACTTTTTTGGGGCTTTTTTCCCCTTTTGTTTAGTTTTGCCGAGCTTCATTTTTTTTCTTCCGTGAAAGTTCCTAATTCACCATCTTTTCATTCGCCTTTCCCATTCATTTGGCTTTCAAAAAAGTCAGTGTCTTTAATTTATGAACTAATTAACATCAGACTGAGCTGGGTTAGAGGGGCTTTACTGCAGCCATGCGAAACACAAATGGCTTCCCAGGTTTTTACAAGAGAGAAGCATCTGTCGTCCAACAATACCACTTTTATCCTCAAAAACATTAGTTTCACTACAGCTTTCCGGTTCTCATTGCAACAATGCCCGTGCAGGCTGAGTTTGCGGGAAACACTGCCATGTGCTCTTCAAATGCTAAATGAATGAACGTGTGAATATTGTGCTAAATTAAGGAGATGAATCAGATGTTTAACAGCATGTTTTTGCCTGCCTGTAAGTAACTTTATGAGCATTCGGATCAGCAAGAAAACACGCTACTTTTTGGCTTTCACCCTTGTATTTATCCACATTCTAGGAACACACTACATGCTACCTATTAACTGTTAGATTTTATATTTATATTTTCTTTAAATCCAATTACATTTCGATTGCGTTTGGGTATTTTACCCCCCCCCCCTTTTTTTTTAGTAGTAACCGATACCATCTGTAGCAGATGGAACAGGCGGAAAAACCACTGTCGCCATGAGCATGTACTACTTTCTGGGCCCTTTCTCTGTCTTGTTCAAAGACAGCGAGAGAGACAGAGAAAAAAGGGGGTGGTGGGGTGTCCTAAGGGACAAAAACACCTCTCAGTGCTTTCAATATTACAAGCACAAGTATCTTCAAAATCTGTGGGAAATGGGGCAATAAAGCAAAGCAAACAGGAAAACTTCGGTAATTCAGATCCTTTTTTTTTTAAATTAATTTCTCATTTTTTTAACTGATTTTCCGCAGATCAAAGAGTATTAAAATACAAAGAATCAAAGCAAAGGCACTTGCATCAATTGTTACATCCTGTTATGGCATGTACTGAATTTTATTTACTCTTTTGTCCGTGTTACGTGTTAAATGTTTGCAAATAAAAGAAGAAAAAAATCTAGGAAAATGAGACCAACGATCAACAAAACATTGAATGTGAAACTGAATCCATGCTTAGGATGCCACATCTATGCCTTTCTGATGAGATGTACATGAACACAAAGGGCTGTGGTAGTTCATTTTTATTTTATTATTATTTTTTTTATTTTTTTTTTTAAAGAAATCTGATATGCATGTGTTCCCAACCTGGACCGAAAATACAGAAAGCATAATGTTTAATCAATTCCAACACATGACTCTGTTTATCATTCCACATGCCTTATTATACACTCCAGTCTGTTCTGGTTAGCCTTCACTTCATTATAGGAACTTTATAAGGAAGCACAGCACCAACAGAGCTGGCATTCATTCAGATTTCTCATCTATATTTTTCCTCCACCCCCAATTCAATGCACCTTGTTTTCCAGGCCTGTGTTTTCTCTACCTCAAACTGCTTTCTAAAAAGAGGTTAAGCTTACCATGAGACACATTCATCCTAGTAAACAGCCTACCAGAAAACAATCACGTCTGGTGAACACATGTATGTGGCAACAAAACCGCAAGTGCAAGAAGTCAGTATTATTAAGTTTTCAATAAACTGTATTATCATCAGCAGTCTCCTGATTTCACACACATTAACCAGAATTATTGCAGTGGTGTAAATATAGCTTCAGAGCTTTACTAACCCACTGATGCATGGATAACACGTTGGCATTGTCTTACTGAATTTTAAGGAATTTTTTAACACTTGACAGACTAAAATAGAAAACCTGTTTATTTGAAACATATTCATATTACTCCAAGGTCACTTGTTATACTCCATCAACAACCTTTATGCTATGCAACTACATCACGTTAAGACAAGACTACAATGAGCACAAATGAAATCATAAATTCATCAGCTAACCAACTGGACAAGTCAAAGCTGCAGTGCACTTGCTGAGGCTCGTACAATTCTTACTGGGAAGTCCAATTAGCTGGGATAAAACGAACATCATTTAAATCAGAAGTATGTCAAGCTAATTATATCCATTAGTACAGCCTCTGGAAAATAACTCAATGCTTGAATATCCCCACAGGGGTTGCTTTATGTAACCATAATCTTCATTCACTGCGGATAAAGTCTCAGGTAATGATGCCTCGTGTTTGTACCCTTGACAAAGAAACGCAAAAACTTAACTATTTTGGCTATGATCTGGGCGGCACGGTGACTGAGTGGTTAGCACTGTTGCCTCACAGTGAGACGGTCCTGGGTTCGAGCCCCGGGTTTGGCACATGTGCCTTTCTGTGTGGAGCTTGCACGTTCTCCCCATGTTCGCGTGGGTTTCCTCCGGGGACTCTGGTTTCCTCCCACTGTCCAAAGACATGCGCATCAGGCGGATTGGCTGCCCTAAATTGTCTGTAGGTGCGTGTGTGTGAGAGCGTGAGTCCCGAGTTGAAGGGTTGGTGTCAGGAAGGGCATCCGGCTGTAAAAACTATGCCACAAGAGACACCATGGTTCTGTGATGCACCGGCCGACCCAGGTGGTCCTGGAAAATCCGGCCATTAAATGGAGATGGATTCTGTCTATGACCTGTGGTGTATAGTATGCTAATTTGAATTTCTTATTTGAATCTGGCTAGTGTCTTTATTTTGCTTGACAAAGCTTTTAAATGGAGGTGACTGCATGTTGTGCCAGTAACTGATTTACAGTGTTTGTAATTTACTGTATTTTGCTCAGTTTAGTCACGTCTAACTCTGAAAGATTGTTTTCAACTGTTCAGGCGACTTAATATGCCTAGAAACAGTTCCTACAAACACTCAGATCACATCCACTGTGCCCTTTCATATGACAGCAGGTAATGGGATCTGGAAAAGCACTGACGAGCATAAACGGTGCATAAATACGCCATCAAGAAGTATATGAACCAATTGGAGCATGTTACATTGCACACAAACAAATCAAATGAAATGGTTTTCTTTTGTGAAACTCCAGAAGGAGACTTTCTTCCTCTGGCTGTTGGACGAGTATAGTACAAGTGATTACAAAAAAACAAAAAAAAACAAAAACCCAACATCACGCCAACAACAAAGAAAAGTTATAGCAACAGCCTACATACTTTGCTTGTCTGGCAGGCAACTGTGAATTAAAAAAACTGATAGCATGGATGTTATTTGTTCGTGATTGAGCCATGAGTCTTTCCTATGAAACCTTTTATCCAACTTCAAGCCCTGGACAATGCAGTAAAAGTAGTTTGTAGTATCCATGTGTGGTCATGGATTAGAAACACTTCTGTGTTTATATGTCTGTCTATACTGGTAACACACAATCACAATATTTTTTGAAAGAATACCTTAAAAATGTGTTCCACAAAAGTTCATCTCTTGCAGAAACACTGATTAATCCACCTTCCTCTTTTGCATCATGTCAACCAACTCTCTAGCTTTTCCTGTCATAGTCCCAACATTCAAAGTCCCTACCCTCAATCCTACACTTTTGCCTTTCCTCCTCTCCCTCTGCCTACATACACGCATTCCTCCTCTCCTTCTTCGACCAACAGAAGCCCAATTTCCATCGGCACCCTGTAGGTCGACAGCACCAGTGGCGGTCGTTGTTAACCTGGGCCTCGACCGATCCGGTATGGGAGTCACAGAAATGATTTGAATATTTTTCTGGCATAGTTTTATGTCGGATGCCCTTCCTACCACAACCCTCTGCATTTTTCCGGGCTTGGGACCGGCCCAAAAAGACACTGGCTCGTGCCTGCTGGGGCTGCGTTGATTAATGGAACTGCATAACTGCTGTACTCTTAGTTTTCTATTATAAATACTTATAAATGCAGAGGTGTCCAACCGCAAAAGGCCTGCTGGGGCAGCAGGATTTGATTCCAAGCAAGCTGGAGGTATACCTGATAGCCACACATGATCACAGGTGGTCTCTCGTGCAGTTCCTGTCTGACTGGAATGAACATCCACACCAGGACAGTGAGATAAGACGGGACACTCCTGAGTTAACAGTTTTCTGGTGCATTCTCAGTGCAGGGAAATGTCACCAAATTCTTGTCTCTGGTAATTGGACAATTATTTATAATTGTCTTAGGTAATTAGATGCTATATAGTAAACGTTAAATAAAGACTTGGTTGAACAACTCTGGAGTACTCCTTTAAATCCGAACAATGTGAAACCGCAAGTGAAATTCTCTTATTTTTCTATAAAGTCAGTCACGTCAACATTTTTGCTCTAAACCTCGACAAGTAATTCTCCTCATTCTATATTCAACACTACTCTCCATTCTGGTCTTTAGAATATATGTACAAATCTCCTTTACATGTGATCAAGTGCACTGTTTACAGTCCACTGCATTACCAATGGAAAAGCATGCACTTCCCACAAGGTTGCTGGATGGTGCCTCACAAGCTGGGATGTTCCTAATTCCATATGTCTGGAAATGAATAGCTTTGTACTGATACATATAATTTAGTTCAGATGTAAATCGGCTACATGAACCATAAACCATGACTGGACTAGAAACAATGGTCTGCGTGTGCTTTACACGGATCATAGTTTTGTTTGACATGAGACTATCTCAACATTTCCAAGGTAGTATGGTGTGTAAATCTGAGATAGCTGGAGTTAAAATATGAATAATATCATCACATGACAACATTAATCCAAAAGGGATGCAAAAGTGGGACACAGGTTTTAGAGGAGGTGATTATCATTTTTAAAAAGCATCTCCTCAAAGAACCCTTTAAAAATCCTGGAAAATAGTAATCAGCATCATTCATCACATGCATGACGTTTGTGTGTGTGCGTGCATAGGAGTGTGTGTGCGCGTGCGTGTGTAAAGGACCACATGGCCCATCAGGTGTCTGTTTGGCAGGTGTTTTATTGTACAACTTTGATTTTCTTCCACCAAAAGCCCCTTGTAATTCCTTTGAACATGAGCATTAACAAGCCTCTAAAGTTATTTATGTGAAAACGTTTCATACTCCCCTCACCTCTGGGCCTTAGTAAAGCACCTCATCATTCACCATGCTGCAGACTTAGGTTTTTTTGGACTGCTTGCTTGTGTGTTTGTTTAGCAGCAGGCATGCATATGCTTTGGTGAAATTTTCATATCCGGCTCAGAAACTGTTCTTCTAACTCTCTCTCTCTCTCTCTCTCTCTCTCTCTCTCTCTCTCTCTCTCTCTCTCTCTCTCTCTCTCTCTCTCTCTCT
>JAQLOM010000034.1:17650465-17660615 GCA_030068315.1 Chrysichthys thysi
CACACACACACACACACACACACACACACACACACACACACACACACACACACACACACACACACACACACTCATGGTGGAGCTGATGGTTGGGGAGGAGTTTCAAGAAGGTAATGGCATGCAATTTCACAAGAAGTCCTCTCAGCTCAAGCTTAAGCAGACCCTGCCTTTGTCTAATAATTTCTCAACACGGAGACGGCACATACAACAGCCAGACTGTCTCAGCCAGACTCACACTCAAGTTCAGAAAGTCACTAACACTAACAGACACTCACAAACCCAGAGGACATATTTCAGGGATGTTTGCTTCAGTGATCTCAAACAATGATCAGTCAAACTTGTCAAGGTTTTCTCCCCCAGTACAACATGGAAGATCTGCAGAAAAAGGATTTTAGCTCCAAACTCCTTTAGCAATGAGGCATTAGCACACTATGTACTAAACTCAGACCAGTCAATTCAAGTAGAAACACAGCTATTATACATTCGTTAGAGCTGGGACACCCTGGGAAGGGGAATTTCCTGCACTTACACCGTGTGGCTAACACAGCGTTGGCAGAGCACACGGCATAACTGAATATCAATTACTTTAAACCATTTACGGTATGCAGGAGTTTTGCAATTTGGATATTAAGTTTTCCAAGTAGGAATCAGCACGGTTTGTCTTGGTTATATGTTATTCCTAATGCAATCGTGGAAATGTTAAATAAAGACAATAAATGCATGCAATATAATAGAACATTATTAATAAGAGCAATGTGTGTGATTGTACTGTGTTGGTAGAGTGAGTGTTTATGCAGAAAGCTACAGGCTTCTCAGCTAATAGGTTTAGTGAGAGGAAAGCAGCATTTCATACAGAAGCTCTGATTAGAACTCTGTGCTTGTGTGTACATCATTACTGCTCGCAAATCTCACTTATTATACGTCATCCAATAGATGCGCTTAAAGTTTAGCAAAGCATAGAGAGAAAAAAAAAAGATTAGAACAATGTGTTGGAAGTGCTGTGCCTAGATAGGACCCACAGAAATGTCAGGGGTTCAGCAGGTCAGCACACAAAGCTCCCTGACTCTTCCACTCTCTTGAACTAGGAAGCTTATTAAAACGAACATCAAACCGCAGCCGAGTTTTACTACGCTGATGAGTATTCATTGGCCATTGCCATGGTGACCTCTGGCTGACCAGAGAGCGAGCCACAGTAAATGTCGACTGGTTTTTAGCGATTAACACTAAACGCACAAAAACACACAGGCGAAAATCAACACAGGCCGCATCAGTTCAACCTCTCTCTCTCTCTGTGCACTAGGCATTTTCTTCATTACTAAATCTGTGGATACAGCTGATATTTGTAAAGGTCTTTTCAGCCACCTCTCCCCTCCTGGATTAGATTAGCTGTAATTAGCTTATGCAGATTGGTGTGGGGTTGCATGCAGATGTTTGGATGAAGCGGGGCGACAGCTGAGAGGGCGCTTGTGAGTTATTAGATAATGGAAAAAGCTCATTTGTGTCGCGTTCGGAAACTAACAAGGTTTAGCACCAGGCACATCAATTGAGTAATCTGTCTTCCACAAAACATAGGTCAAAGGTCATGGGGCTTTTGGTTGTTTTCACTACAGAAGGCACTTATTATTCAGGGCATCCATGGTGGCATTCTGCACTAACATTCCTGACTTTTTCTGGCTCTGGGTCAACTTATTCACTGCACATTCTCAGGGTCGACTTTTATATGGCAGTTCCTTGGGTCTGCTCCATGGTACGTATCAAATTTATAACTCTGGTATTGAAGTCCAGGGATTTCCATCAATGGTGAGAGTGAATGGTGGGAGTTGAGGGAGAGAGGTGGTGTAAGGGGTGATTGACTTACCACACTTCCGCTGGTGTCGGCACAGCTGCGCTTTAGCGCCACCGCACTGACCTCTGACCTCTCCCAGCTTGCTGTGCATGGATTGTTGGCACCGTCTGTTATTCCTGGCTGCTCGCACAGCGTTGCTAATGGGCCGACCGGGCCAAGTGCAGGTCCAAACTGGTCTCGGGCCAGTGGTCTTTACTGCCTCTGCCACTTGTCACCTGTAAGAGGACCACAAAGCAAGGAAAATACTGGACCACAGCATGCCATCATTTATATTTCTATATGTATCTTATAACAGTAGCAGAAAAGGTGGTGAAAAACTATTTTAAGAGAAATCAAATTAACCCATTATCGCATTTCCAGCCAGTACTTCTGTTAATATAAGCAACTGAACAATTTGGCAGCCACCACAGGTTCCAGAGCTTCGTTTTCGACATGGCTGTCTTTTCCTCATTTCTTGCCTCATGTGGAGTTCGCTTCTTAAATGTTCCATTTCCCCTACAGAGCAGCAAAGTTAGGCTCCATTAGGAAGCTCAACTTCAAGTTAACTTAAGTACGTCTCCTCTGTCTTGTGAGTCACATGTAGAGTGTGTGAGGCTGCAAAATGGACCAGAGGATAAGACATGAGTGGGAAGACAAAGACACAAAGACTCAGAGATAAGAGACTCACATGCTGAGAACAGGGCTAGATAGCATCATGAAGAGTTTCAGTATCTGTACCATTATAATACACACACACAGACTTGTATCACTGTGTTTGACCAATAATGTTACTCACGCTAACCATTACAAAATCACTTGCCTTCACCTTCAAAAACTGAAACGTCACATTTGTCATGTATTTCTACTCCTGTGAACACAGGTACTCTTAGGTCTCACACATTCACACACTGATACGCAAAAGCTTGCAAATTCCACCAGCTCGTTTCTGGGGAGAGTGTATGATATCGGAAAGGCAGAATGCGAGGGCTCTGGGAATACTGGAGTAAGAAGAGTATGGACTAAACTAGACAACAGTCATACAACAATAAACATTAGCGAATTGAAGCATTTTTCATAAAATGAAGAATGCAAAATCAATAATAACAAGAGCAAGCGGAATATCAGCAAAATAACGCTAGGGAATGATTGGCAAAAAATTCTTTTAAAAAAATTAGGGCAAATTAATTGCTTTAGCAAGCACAATTTGTTATAAACCAAAGACCTTTGGGCAGAATATATAAAGATTTAGCCTGTATTTACAACTTATAAGCTGTGTGTAATTAGTCTTTACACTGGTTTAAGCTTATTGTTTGTGTTAATAAAAGGTTCTATTAGGCATCAGATCAGAGTGAGAGTGTTACTAGTGCATAAGCCACATCTCATCCCAAAAACACTGCATGCTAATTAACGTCGAACGTCACTAAATGCTGCATTGGGAACTAAACGGAAGCTGTTTAACACTTACAGATTGTTGGATGAAATGCAGACGTGCAGCAGAGAAATTTTATGATAGCCGCATTCTTAAATTTTATGATATATTGAGTAAAAGGCAACACACAAATCCCTAAATTATATTACAAAGTCAAAGATACAGCTTTCGCAAACGGGGGGATGTAAAGTATAACATATTTCTCAGATAAGATTCTGAACGACAACTAAATCAAGCATGCACCAGCACTTTTGCCAACCTTCAGAAGCAAACCCAGACAAGAGTGAAATCTAACTGTGAAAATCGAAGAGGAGCGAGAAACATCTGAGGTGAGAGGAAGATAATAAACATGACCCTGTGGTTTATTTTCACTCTAGACCTCAATTAAGTTAAACAGCGTTTTTAATGAGAATGGCATTTTTTAGTCCTAGTGAGGGTCTGATGGCAGCGAGCACAGGAAGTCTCAGAGTGTGTGTTGTTGGTGAAATCCATCCATCTTCACCCAAAGAAGGGATCCAGCACCTCTCCACTCCACCCCAATGTTTGTTTAAAATTCTCAATCTGGAACGTTTCAGGGGCTTCGGTAATAGCTGTCCAAGTAACCGTATATCCAGGAACAGCAGTCTACAGAATGTCAAAGCATTTAGAGAAGGGGGTGGGGGTGGCCAGGGTGTAGCTAAGCTGCCTGTAAACGCTGCAGAGCTGAAACCATGTCAACGTCCAGGTGAGGGACATTATTCAAGGCTCGGCTGGAATGACTCACGGCGCACCGGTGACACTTGAAGCTGAGCTCCGGGAGCACTACCGGCAAGCCCGAGAACACACACGACACGGACCATCTGCAGGAACAGCAGCCACCAAACCACAGCCAAGTGCTGCTAATGAGCCCATGCTGATGAAGTGAAGTTTCAGCAGCTACAGACTGGTGGGTCGTGTCCCATTTAACTGATGTCTGGCCACAGACCACCACAATGCTTCTGCTTTCACTGAGACAAAACGAAGAAGATCCCTCTCACACTTCTGACTAAAGGTAATCAACGATATCACCTTCACCATCGCCTGATTTCAGCACTCCGGAGCTCGCAGACGAAGCAGACGAACCCGCAGGCATGCTCCAAGCGAGTACCTTGTCTTGCACAAACACACTCTACGTGTGTACGAGCACACTCTGCTGGTTCAAACACACCCCACTGTTACAACAATGCCATATGGTCACTCTCTAGGGAACAAGGCTAAGCTGTGTACCGTGACAGCCCACTCAGACCTGCTAACTGAGACATATATGCAAACAGCAGGGGAGATGATGAACCTGAGAGAGAGTGTGGATCTGAGAGTGAGCAAGCTTGGAAGTGAGAACGCTTGTGCGGGGGGGGCAGAGAAAGAGCGACAGGGAGCGATGGAGACAAGAACACCGTCGTCAAACTAGGTGTCATGTTGTTTACATTGTCTGGAACAGAGAGCTGGTGTGTCCTCTCCACTTATCTCTCTGCCAGACGCTCTGTCCCGGCGGAGAGTCAACAAGAAGACGGACACAGTCCAAACGCACGGATGCTGAGAGTTAAAGCTTCATAATGTTTGACTTCGGCTGTCTGTTTTGTTTAAAACGTTCATCCCACCTCTCGCTACATTGGCGGGCTTTTTGTTCCCTTTGAAAGTGTTTAAGAGGGAAAATGAATCCTCAAATACACTCAGCCAAATGGAATAATCCTCTTGAACATCCATTATGGGAGAAAACCAACAGCCCGCTCATGTGCGGATGGTTCCTGAAACATATTTCTCGGGGCTCTATTTTTGGTATGCTCAGCAGTGAGACTAAATGGATTTTAGGACAATAATAATGAACTGTATGTTTGGATTTCACTGAGAGCACTGTTGCTAGGCATGCTACATCATAAACACCATTGTGTGTGTGTGTGTGTGTGTGTGTGTGTGTGTGTGTGTGTGTGTGTGTGTGTGTGTGTGTGTGTGAGACTTAGTATGGTCCTCAAGTTCACTTGGGCAGGAACGACTCATTTCTGCACCAGACCATAACTCTTCGAAACGCCCTTAAAAAACATTTAGGCCATGTTAAACATTCTCAGATTGGAGCAATCCATCCTAAAACAATAGTGCTGCAGATTCTCAGGAAAGAATTCAATCTTAAATTAGGGAGTTTCCATTGTCCCACTTGGAGAACATTTAAAGAACCCTTGAAAAGACTCAAAGGATTATGTTTTATACGAATGAAGAGTCCTATATTGCCAAACTTATTCTAGTTGATCAGACTGGAAGGGGTTAAATATGAACACAAACCAGGGTTCAATCCTGGGTAGACTGACAGAGACCCAGTGAGACCTAGCACAATTCCCAGGATATTATTGGCAGGAAAAAGAATTTAACATCAGGCAAAACACATCATGGAAGTTCCAGAGACCTTCTGAGGTTTTTGATGAAATAATACATGACAGTAAAGCCACAACTTATGAAGAAAGTCAACCAAGGGGAAAAAAAACAGGAGCTGCTGACTCACCTTTTGTTGCTTTGGATGTTCCTGTATTGATCCCCAAACAGTTCATGCTCAGAAGATAATATCACCAGGATGCTGTAGCCATGCGCCTTCTGCTGCCATCATAAAGACTGGCCTGTGCTCAGTCCAGGACTCTCATTCAGAATATGCTCATAGTGAAGATCATTTCAACACACTCTTTTACACCTGTATATAGGAATGAGTTATAATTCCACTATCTGAAGTCATCCAGAAAATCACGAGCTCCTTTGGAGTCTGGGTCCGTGTTACGGTTTCTTGCTTTTGCCATCTGAGGGAGTTTTCCCTTGCCGCAGTCGCCTCTGGTTTACTCACTAGGGATCTACATCTACATCTGGATTTCAGCTTTGGGACAATATCTATTGTTAGATGCGCTGTACAAATGAAAAAATCAAAATTCGTTGAACGGAACTGGGCTTCTGGTCATTTGCGTTAAGACCAAAGCTTACAGTGCAGTCAACTTTATGAGACGTGGTCACTGGGGGACTAAATGAGAATGTAGGAGAAGTAGAGAGAAGTTGAAGACTAATAAACTGTTTAAAAAATTCCGCTAAATCCAAGGACTTTGTGTGTAAGAGAATATTTACGGCATGTGAAGTGTGCATGCTGGAACAAAATCCTGTACGTGGATAGAGTGCATGAGGCAAAGCTTGAACATTAGCAGTAAAGCCCTACCGATAAAGTCCTGAGGTTTTCATGTGAAAGAGGTGTGGCTCTTACCTCACAGGTGTAAGATACACTACAGTTATCTCCTGAAAATTCCCCAGCAAACATGGCAAGTATTCAGAACTGCACAGTTTTATCCGGAGCTTTTCCTCACACACTGCTCCACCATGATCTCATCACTCTCTCCCCTCGAGGAGAATCTGTGAGCGGCCATTATTCCCAGCCTTCACACCAGCCAAGACGACCAAAGAGGCCGAGCCGACTCTAGCGGTCGTGAGGTTTCCATAGCGACCGCTAGTTGTAAGATGGTGGCTGGCATCGCTGGCAGGATTACGTGCCTATCTCTTCTATCCAAAAAAGCAGGAGAGGATGTTGAGGAAGGAGAGCAATAATTCTACGCTTGCCAGCTGAAGGGGATTTGAATTTACACCCTGTTAACAAGCAGCATAACTCCACAACACAGAGGATTAATGTGGAGAGTGTGACGGAGTGACGAGTGGCAGCGACTCGCACCTCTCTGGCACAGCAGCTGTTAACGATGCATCTCCTTCTTCTTTACTCTCCTCTTCCTCTTTTTTGGTCTCTTCCTCCATCCTGCCTCGTCTGAGCATCTGAGCCGGGGGGGGGGGGGGGGGGGTCCTTTAAGTTTTTGGCAAACTGTGAAAAACACAATTTATTTATGCAATCATTGTCGTTATTTAATAATTTATTTCCATTATCGTGCTTAGCACAAAACAACACATGGCAGTAATCTAGGCCTGGAATTTTTCAGGGCAGAAAATCTCGTTTTGGCTTTTTTCACTCACTTAAATGATTTCCTGTGGAGAGTGAAAGTGATCTGCCAGTTTTGTAAAATGCAAGCCTGTGCACAGTTCTGACACGCGGTATCTGTGAAGGGCAGATTCAACCAACTTTGATTTTTCAACTCACACTGCTTGGGCACTTCAGTAGTTTTGGATTAGATTTCCACATCCACTAATTCCAAATTATTTTAAACGCTAGCACATGTCTGCGTAGGCCATTTGCACCATTACAGAAAGCGAAAGGAATCTCAGGCATTTTAACGCAACATTTTCTTCGACCTTGCCCACTTACTGCAAATCGTTGTGTTTTTTACTATAACACGCTTCAAAAAACTCTGTGCAGCAGAACTCACAGCCCCAGCACTGTACGAGCAGGTAGTGAGTGACCTCTGCGACATGCAGGTAACATTCATTAAGTTGCTTTTAGGACAGAAAGCATTTCTCCCATGCAAGACGAGAGTATTTTTGTTATGTCTTTTGTTTTGTTTTGTTTTTTTCGCTTCCCTCTGTTAACTGCAGTATTATCCACTCCATTTATGGACATGGTCTAATCACGGCTAAGCCTTCGAAAAACAAAACCACAGTTAATAATCACATTCCGTGTTCAGAAGAGATGGAAAAAAACAAGGAGCTTAAACGAGCGAGTCCTTGCTCCTTTGGCATTTGAAATGCACGAAGCTGCTTGCTTGCCAGCCTCATTATTCTGCTCTCGCAAAGAGCTTGGAACTATTCGGACCACTTTCCTCCAAACTCAATTCCACAAAAACAGCCGACTTATCAAACAACAGTCAGAGGGTAGAAAAAGAGGAAGAGGAAAAAAGCGATTTAATGAGAGAAGCAAGTGAGTAGAGCAAGTAGATGTGATTTTTAAATCTAAATTTATTTGCTCCTTTTTTTTTTCTACATTGGAGAAAATTTGAGAAATGCACAGCTGGGATTGTAAAGCTTAGAAACAGACTGGCAATATTAATACTTTATGGTGAACTGCATTTTCTGTGCTCTGATTCTGATCAGATAACATTATTATTATTATTATTATTATTATTATTATTATCATCATTATTATTAAAGCATGTGTAAACACATAGCACACATTGTGATCAAATATCCAGATAGTGTAACAGTCTAATAGCAATAGAGCCCGCATTAAGATAACGGAGGGGAGAAAGCAGATCACTCGCACAGTACGTCATCATCTAGCAAACAAAAACTCCCCCATGCTAAATCACTGTAGCTTGGCGTCTAAGCTGTATAAAAATAAAAATAAAAAATCTCCTGCTGAGCGATTTCCAACTAGTTGATTTCTACCTTTCATATTTTTATGCCTTTATTTAGTTATTTTTGGACAAGAGAAAAGAAATTCAATATATATGCCTACAGAATGCAGACTACAAGTTGTTAAAATTATTACAATTATTATAATGCATTAGGGGGTGGCACGGTAGCTAATTGGTTAGCACTGTCACCTCATAGCAAGAAGGTCCTGGGCACCTTTCTGTGTGGAGTTTTCATGCCCTCCCTGTATCCGTGTGGGTTTCCTCCGGGTACTCTGGTTTCCTCCCACAGTCCAAAGACATGCACAGAGGAGATCAGGCTAACTGGCTACTCTAAATTGCCCGTAGGTGTGAATGTGAATGTGAATGGTTGTCTGTCTCTGTGTGTTGCCCTGCGGTGGATTGGCGACCTGCCCAGGGTGTACCCCGCCTCTCGCCCGAAGTCAGCTTCTATTGGCTCCAGCTTCCCCCCGTGACCCCGAACAGGATTAAGCGGCAGAAGATGAATAAAGCATTAGGCAAAATTCTGAAGTAAAATATTGGGAATCATAATGTATAACAAGCAAAATAAAAAAAACCAAGCATCATTCTGCAATTTTTATGGAGTATGCAGTTTTCACTCATGAAATTCTTCATTTGCAAAGCAAATTGTGTTTCTGATTTCTTTGATTTCTCGAAAAAGCCCCCCCACCAAACCCACTATAAATAAATAAACAAGTCAATTAAAATAAGTAAGTAAGTAACACTGATTTAAGTCAGAATGCTTCTTCTATCATACTGGGGAAAACTGGTCAATAATGAGTTTGTGTGTGTGTGTGTGTGTGTGTGTGTGAAAATAAATAAATAAATCAAATAAGCCCACTGGTCCCGTAGCCCCTTGGCTCAAGAGACAAAGAACGGTCTGTGTGTTTCTAAAATCGCATACTCACTGCAACTCTCTCCCTACTGTAATCTTGGGTCAGGCCGAGAGGGGAAGGAAACAGCTGCTGTGGTGTTCGCAGGCACCATGAGACTGATACGACGGATACAAAATGAAATTTACGGTGCTCGAAGGCTAGCGCACTTTATTATGGTAATGCACACTATCTTAATACACAGCCAGTGACCTTGAAGAGGTCTAAATCTGCAGGTGTGAGGTTGACGGAGAAGCCCAGCTTGCTCCAAGCGCTAGTTCCTACTGCACAGCAGCTCGACCACACTGCCTTCATAACTCCTAGCACACAGAGGTCTTTACTCTACAGGGACTGAGGAAGCGTGGAAAAAAAAGACACAGAGAGATTACAGGCAATGTATTGCATGAGTCATACTTTCAGAGGCTTGCATACGCATACTATTAGTGCTTACTAAATGTAATATCTGAACACACAGGCAGCACCAGTACTGCCTCGCATTAAAACTGCAAATTATAGGCACTGTAAAGCAGCAGGCCAGGCTGCAGAGAGAGAACACCGCTCTTTTATTCTGGTGTTAAGCTCTAAAGCCCTGACGGGGTTCTGGAAGGAAACGGGTCTAGATTTTCCGTCACACCCATCATAAATCTGATCTGCGCCTCTCGTTCACACACACACACACACACACACACACACACACACACACACACACACACACACACACACACACACACACACA
>JAQLOM010000034.1:17670897-17687110 GCA_030068315.1 Chrysichthys thysi
ACACACACAGTGTGAGAGAGAGACAGCGAGAGAGACACACAGAGTGAGAGAGAGAGACAGAAAGAGAGAGAGAGAGACAGACACACACAGTGTGAGAGAGAGACAGCGAGAGAGACACACAGAGTGAGAGAGAGAGACAGAAAGAGAGAGAGAGAGAGAGACACACAGAGAGACAGAGAGAGAGAGATACAGAGAGAGATTGGGGTTAAAAATGAAACAAACAAACAAGAAAACAGTTCCTTTAAATGTTCAGTCAAATGTCCCCATAAGGGCAAAACTGCCAAATGTTCCCAAACTTTGTTGTCCTCACCAAGATCTAACCACACACGCACGCACGCACGCACGCACGCACCCACACACACACTTTGTCATGGGGCTGAAGAAATCTAGGAAAGCCTGTTTGGTTGCAGTAATGAGTGAGATCGAGGGAGAAGCATGTGAGTACGAGTGTGAGAGCGCGTGTGCGAGAAAGCGTAGGTGACGCAGTGACTGCTTTACACTCTATAGAACTAGGAGCAATCGCGTCACTGTTCCTCATCACCCCGAGTTCAGCCAGAGAGGCCACCATCTGCACGTTAATCACCCAATTATCACCCCAACCATCCAATGAAAACCCTGCTGTAATCAAACGGAACTTTGACTTGGCCAGCTAATCCAATAATCTTTGGACGGGGAGGGGCGTGCAGCTCTCCTGATTGGCTGAGTAGCCTGGATAATGAGCGTGTATATTATTTTGGTAATGTTTATAATTGGGCACATATGGAGGAGCGCACACTCGGTCTAAGAGGCCAGCAACCTTGCTCCACCTGTGAGGATCAGTGACCTCAGCTCTGGCTAGAGCAGAGCCCAGCAGTCAGGGTTAGAATAACAAGCGGAGCTAGGATTAGCAAAGGGCTGTGGCCCACCACAATTACGTCGGCATAAAACACATATCATTATAACGGAACTGGAGCAACTTTAAGGGAGAAAATGGCTTTAAAAGTGGGCCCTGGGGGATATTATGCAAACGTCTGTACTGAAAACCGTTTCTGAAATGATAGAAGCGCTGTAGTTTAATTCATCCCTGTATTAGAAGTGACGCAGTCATGCATTATTTCAGCAGTATGTCATGAATGCCAAGACGACACTTTCATGAAGTTCTGTGAGTCATCCTGAGCATATTTATCCTGGTTGGTATTTATTCATTTATTTATTTATTTTTTTTGCTGGTTGCTGGTAATGACTTGAGCTGGGCTTCACACCCATCAGTGCAGACAGATTGAGAGATAGAGTAAAAGACACAGCAACGCTGTAACCCGATTCGGTGTGATATCAAGTTGCAGTGTCGGCTCGTCTCCCTGGAGAGGATCAGGTGAATTCCCAGGCGGAGAAGGCCTCGGAAGGCAGACACTCCAGATTTAATTATAAGCTTTAAAGAGGATTACTCAGCACTGCGTGAGACAGAAAGATGCCAGCAGCTCGCCACTTTCTTTTTCTCCCATTCATATTCATTCTTTGAGCCTTGTTTTTCGGTCCTCTTTCCCAATCACGCTCCTCACTTCTCTTTTGTTTTTGCGCTTTCATTCTTACTCCACTTCTCTGACTAATCATGCTTCTTTTACTTTCTCTAGGTGTTTCATTTATTTCTCTCAAACACTTCTCTCTTCTCTGGTCTCTCTGTCACAGTTGTTTTTTGTTTTTTTACTTTAGTACAAGTTAATCCCTCTTTCTCTTGCTTTTACTCCCCAACACTTACTTGTCGCTGATCTTTCCATCACTGTCCTTTCTTAATGGATGAGCAGATGAGTGGGCATACCTGGGCAGGGAAGCATACTGGCGCTCCACATCCTCATAGCGGGGAGCCAGCCTGGGGTCTGGACTCCGGACAGAAATCTGTTAAAAAGAGGGAGAGTGTGCAGTCAGACGGGGAACCAACACACCCCCACACATATACACACAGTTTTTGCACACACATTCATTCTTGTCACATACTGCTTGTAATGGATAACTACAGAACTGATTAGACGACATGAATAGTGCGAGTCATTTTTGGGTCCGCCTAAGCTCAGCTTTATTCCCGCTCCTTTCCTCCTCCGCATTAAGAACAGTGATGAAAGTTCCTGTCTCACTCTGAAATACCTGCCGGTTCCAAAATCAAGGCCTGAAAGGCTGCGAGAGAGCAGCGCACAAAGGCTGCTTATTAGGGATTTAACACCAGGAGTCATGAGGAGGGGGTAGGAGGTTAGATTATATTACTAAAAACAGGAAGGAGCTGAGCGGTCCAGCAACCGTCCTGGACTAACCTCCGTCTCAAACCTAAGGAACAGCCACAACACATCCTAATCTCTTAAGAGAACTGCTTATCCATTTAACATACAGATTTGAGAGAAACCTGTTCAAATCCCAAAGATTTTAAAAAGAGCTTTCATGTCCCACATTCCATTCATACTTTTCAGTCACTTTACTAAATTCAAAACCAGTCACCTAATTTTCAAAGAGGCTCCTCACTCTCACGATCATTTCTTTCTATCCATTTAAACAAGATAAAGGCGATGGAAGTTTAAGGCTGCACGAATCTCAGCCTGACATGTATATATATAGGCAACTTAATAAATTATAAATACTGACACATAATCCATGGGAAAATTATTCCAGCAGATTTAGTCGTGGCTGACGGATTGAAGGTTAGGGCCATTATGGAAAACTGGCTGCTTTTCCGAGGGCAATAAGTGGGAAATTGTGTCATCCGTCTCAATGAACTGGTTTTAAATATACGCTCGCTGAGCTGCCACCTCTCTCTGCCGTGCTCATAATGGCTGGCCCACTGCCTGCATATTAAGCACATTTCTCCTCACTAGCTCTGAACATGGAAATGTCTTGAGGCCATGTCTTCACAGCGAGAAGATGAAGGGACAGGCATGCATCGCTTTGGAAGGGAGAGACAGGTTGTGAGAGGGGGCAAGAACGGACTCGGTAAATGACAAAGCGTTACTGATGAAAAACGGAGGGAATACGTGTCCTTTATTCAGTGTCAGATGCTCAGCGTTTCTGCCTTTGTAAATTTTTCACAGGCATTTTGGAATGAAGTGTTTTCGAATTCACATGGAGTCAAGGATCTTTTTTCCCCCACTAGTTGAAACAGTCCTTTAGGCTAGTGTGGAAAAAGGCCAGGCCGTGACTGTGTAGCAGGCAAGCCCAAGGCGAACAAAACACTTATGGACTGGGAAAGAACAGTCAGCTCCTATTGCCTGATATTACAGCTCTGTGCCAGTGCAGGACTTGAATTTTTCCCATGGGTATCCCATATTCCCAAGTGTTCTGCCATAAAGATTTAAAATACATTTGGACTACCTCGTGTCCTTGATGATTTGGCAAAGCAGCAGACTGCACGTAGCTCTCATCCCTAGCATCACCATTTTCACAAAGCGACACATTAAGCACCATTCCAGAGTGGACTGTCATTTAGCTACTGATTCTAATATCTAAGCAATGCATCAATATTTATATTGGTATCCGTCCAAAACCATGCTCATTAACGCATACTGCTCCCATATCAATATCCGATACCAGATAACGTTATGTGAAATTAGCCAGTGCACAAAGTTGAACTAATAAACAAACAACATGAAATGACCATGGGCTGAACTTAGTTCACGATTAATGACCGCAGTGAACTGTGTTCTGTGAAAACACATCTTCTTACTTAATAAAAGTAATCTGACAAAATCTTCAACAGACTCAATGCAAGGAGTATAGACAGCACTAGATGCGTGAAAATAAGATCGTGCTCAGTAAGCTGTTCTTGAAGAACAGCCACTATCACCAGCCTTTCTCCAAAACAATGCCTTTGTCTGAACCCAACCAGCACTCAGTTTCTAAAGAACCTGCTCTTTGTCTATACTGAAGAAGAAACAACTTCTCACAGTTCCCTGAACCCTGAGACCAGATATCGTCGAGAGACATGGGTAAGAGGAAAAACTTCTAATAACAATGTTCCTTATTTTAACCTGATTTTTTAAGTGTCTCAAAGTTTATCTTGCAAATTCAGGCACCAGACTGCCTGTGAGAGATAGTGAAATTCAGGTGAGATGCACCTTGAGGTGAAGTGTTGAACAGAGTACAACACAGAGAGAGAGAGAGAGAGAGAGCGTGAGAGAGAGATGCTGGCGGAGTGACTCTTAACTAAGGTGAAATAAATCCTTTACCCAAACATGGCTGATAACATCTGCAAAGGCAAGTTAAAAACGTTTCCGTTTCACAGGTATTCGCCAAAACCCTAAAGTGGGCTTGACTGTATGCAGATTACAATTATTTCCAAAATAATCAGCGTGGGCATGTGTTTATACAGTAATCCCCTGCAATACCGCGGTTCACCTCTCGTGGGTTCAGTGCATTGCGGTTTTTAAAATTTTGAATCGTGGAATTTTTTACATTTTGCGGGACTCTGGAATATAAAAAATATAAAAAAATGTTCATTCAAAACATATTTAAAGTATATCAAATCGAAATAAAGTACAGTATGTATTTCAATCAGCGGATGAATACACAATGAAAACGCACTTTACGCCACTTTCGCTGGTCAGGCGGACCAGTCAGGTGATCATGAGGAAGCGCTAGGATTGGCTAGGACGACTATAAACAGGAAGTCAACTCACCGGCATATAGCAACCATGTAGAATTTTAAACGTTGTTAAAATGACGTAGGTTTAAGAGTGTAGAGAATATTTAAGAGCATAGGAAGGGTCTATAAGAGTGTGGGAAAGGTTAATAAAAGACTGGGAAGGGTTTATAAAGCCTTAATATATATAAATAATAAAATAAATGTAACGTCTACTTCGTGGATTTGACCTGTCGCAGGGGGTGGTGGTGGTGCTGGAACGTAACCCCTGCGATAAGCGGGGGTTTACTGTATACCTGTCTGAGTGCAATCCAGTGTGTGCTTTTGTGAACTCCAGGTCTCTTGGTGGAATGAGTGCATTCCCCCCTTTTCCATAAGATGATGGATTTGAGCTCATGAATATACAATCGCTCCGATTAAACCTGCGCAGTGCGAGCGAGCCAAACAAACAGCGCTGCACAGAGACGAGTGAGGTCACAACCCGGCCAAATGGCAGGACATGTGGCTTTCCACCCAGTCACCAAATCTCCATATTAGAACCAGGCAGACAGGTGGTGCCTCCGAACAAATCTCATCTGACCGCCAAAAACACCCACCTGTGGCATTATCGAGTGTTTGGCCAACATTTCAGGCTGAAAATGGCACTTGTTAAATGTTAATAACCTCCAAATGAGTTTAGTCATGGAAAAACCTTTTCCTGCGTCGAAATTAATCTCGCTCTTGCTCTTTCCCTGGTGTATTGATTTCAGGCCTAAACACATACATTAAGATACATTAAATGATAAATGTGTTGGTGCTGCAGTAAGTACATGGCCAAATATGATTACTCCTGGCCTGTTTACATAAAGAAATCAATCTTCAGGTTCTGCCAACTAATAAACAAGGCAAGTGGAACAGGACCTAGAAGGAATATTCTGGCTGCTCATTTCTCAGTGCATGGGAGTGCTTTGTAAGTTTAAACTGTGCTGAATTTTTGTACAATATTCCACTCACCTCAAATCAGGCCAAATGGTCAAGACCTTAATGCTGCACTAAAGTTGAGTCACTTCACTCTAACATTACCAAGTTCGCCAGAACATTTTCTCACCTTTTATACTTCCCAGATCCCTGCAGTACATAAGTGACTTTAATGAAACCTTGTCCATCCACTGTTTCATATAAACGCAGAGAAAAAGGCAGCGCCTGCTTGGGCTCCTCTAGATCAGCGGTGGGTTTTCGAGGTTCTGTGTGATTGACATGTGGCCATGAAGCAGTAGCAAGTGCGGCAGCCACAGTGTGAAGCTGAGTGCTCGGTGTAATGAAGGCTATAGGGAAGGCCTGTCCTAGCGACTCGGCTCCTTCTGCGCTAATGGCCTACAGAAAGCCATTTCACGGCATACCGAGCAGAAGGGGAACACAGTCAGCGGAGGAATTCACGCAGAAGAGACGGACACGGCACACACGGACTGTCCATCCTACACACTCCACCATCTGTATCAAAATCAAAAACAAGACCTGCGTTCATCTCAGATCCAAAACAGGTTGAAAGAACAGCCTGCGAAGGCCCAGATGTTCTCACAGAAGTACAGATCTGTATCATACGGAATGCAGAAATATCGTAATGCCATACAGATGCTTAACAGAACAGAGGATAAATACGGTATATTATCTTAACAGAGCAACTCATGGCTGTTCGGATTAAATAGCATGTCTGTGCTGGATGAATGGTGACGATAGTGAGATTTCACTTCAGGTCATTTTTAAACTGAGTCGTCAATCTCTGGCATGTGAAGGACTAGAGAGTTATTAATATCAGCTGTGAGAAACAGCTTGTATTACTCCATCATGGACAGTGCTTATAAAATACCGTCAGTGCTGGGAATATATAATTAAGTGCAGGGAAAAAAGTGCACCCCTGACAAACTCAGGTAATAACATGCATTTCCAATTTGTTAAGGTCTGGCTTTGTGTAGCGGAGAAAGGACAAGTTGCAGTAAAATGTAATATATAAAATAATAAAAAAAAAGTTCCTGCTCTTTTTCCAGCTGACTTAGGTGTTTCATCATCTGAGGAGGCAGGCGCTTGTTTGAACAGTGTGCTGGTCATTACTCTTACACGCAGACATCTGATCACTTTCTCGTGAGGACATGAATTACTGGCCATGTCAAATCCAACTGAAGGGCAATCATTTATTCCTCTGAGCTGGTAGTATAAATTCAACATGCGCAAAAACATGCATCGTTTTCTCCACTTGGGTGGGTGGGGAGAGAGATGAGAGAGGCAGGGAGGTGAAGAGACCCACTGATTGAGGCGAGATGTTTTATTTCAGGATGGTAGTAGAAACAGTAACAGACTGCCAAAAGAGAAGCTAGGATGGGATTGGGTCTGTGCATATGAACAGACTCACACACACACACACACACACACACACACACACACACACACACACACACACACACACCCTTTTTCTCTCACTTGCACAAGCACACTAACACACACCCACTCATGCATCCAATCAGCCCCAAACTCAACTCTTCCTAATTGAGTTTAGCTGAACTGCTGGCACTGCACAAGTGATGCGAGTTATAGATTATACCAAGCTTTTGCATCGCCATCGATTCCCTTGTGGGGAGGAAGGAGCAGGGCATGATGAGCACAGAGGGGAACTGAGCTATGCTCTCGACCATCTCTACCTTTTAATTAAGTGCACGGAGCCAGAAGACCACACAGCAATAATATAAGTACAAGTGTATGTAAAGCACTGCTGCTCAGAGGAGAGAAACAGGAAGAACACCATGTACCAGACACCAGTGAAATGAGAGACATTGATTTGTGCTCCAACATCAGAAAAGTGAACAATTTCATGCTTAGAAATGCTCAATGTGTTACTTACTTCTTGTTAAACTTAATTTTATTAATTTACTTTAAAAGCAAAAAAAAAATTACAATGTTTCTTGGCAATCTCCCAAAACGATAATGCAGAAATTGATTCTCCCAGTTTCTGTAACTTATGTACAACAGTAGTGTTTCCTTTGCTATTTGAGTGCTCCTTCACCATGAACTTATGCTGCTTTTCTGCCAGCTGGCCTTGTATGGCATACGGACTGCATATGAATCAGCAACAAGTGCTCGCCTTCCTATTGCATGCTTTACATCAGTCTCTACCTCAGAAAAAGGCAGTGAACGTTAAACAAGGCAACCACAGCAAAAAGTATCTGGGTAGAGCTTGTGTTTTTGCTCCTTTCAGGTTCATCTACATTATTAAGAAGGTTAAGGACAGTTAACACAATAGTTAAGGTCAGAATTGTCATAGAAGCAAGCTACAAAACAATAACAGAATAAAACTGTTGTTAGCTGATTCTGTAATGCCAGGTTTATCTTTGTTAGCAAACTAGGTTTAGATTAGATAAGATTTCTGTTGGGCGCGTTGATTGAATGTATGGTTTGGGCACGCACCTCCGCAGACCAATTGTGATGGAGGCAAAAACACCGATAATATATATAATAATGTTCAGTACAGAACATTCTGGTTCTAAGGAGAACCAAGACCCACAAAACAGGCTACCAGATCAGAGTACTATTCTTTATGATCGCTAGAATTTAAACACCTAAACAAGAAAACAACAAAAAAAAAAATCATAAAAGGATGACTGAAATTAAACAGAACTTCAATAGAAACTGATAATCACAGGACAGTCACCATAACAAAAATGCTCGAAAACACACCCAGGAAGTGCTGAACCTATACTAAAGACACCCTGAAACAGACAAAGTTTGGGGTAAAACCCCCTCCCCACCATGTCTTAATCTTAATTTCATTGCTCTATTAAAAACTCCAGACTGCTGAATAAAATCTGTTCAGATGCCCAGACTGTGTTAAGCACAAGAAGATCAAGCCGGAGAATCAAAATGGTGTCATGTTCTCATCGGGAAGTACCTGTTCACCCTCCTTCTCCAAACAGAGGAACGGTCATTTTTTCTCTTTGCGAGCTCTTGCTTTCCTTTCACATAGCAT
Source organism: Chrysichthys thysi (assembly GCA_030068315.1). NCBI lineage: Eukaryota > Metazoa > Chordata > Actinopteri > Siluriformes > Claroteidae > Chrysichthys > Chrysichthys thysi. Next base: position 17,679,489 of record JAQLOM010000034.1, read on the forward strand.
CTCAATGAGTAACACTCAAAGTCGGCCTGAATGTCAGCAGGCATCTGCGCTCAATAAAGCTGCGGGCTAAAAACAAACTCATTCATTTAAGTCCACTTCGCCGCGCTGTTCTCCTTTACTGCGGTAATTGCCGTGCCTTGTGAAAAGCCATCAATTTCCAATCCTAATTAGTATGGGTCCTTAAAATCTCCCCAGCAGCCTCTGAATGCGAGTCCCGCTGGTACTCGATGCAATGGCTACCAGACTCCTACCCAACAACAAAAGATCTCTCTGATAGCTTTAATTTTTCATAATTTTCTCTAATGAGATTGCATTGATTTCAACTGGTGCATGACGACCACGTGGCAAAAGGAAGTCGAACTGGAACACTTGTGCTGTAACCTCGCGTCACTTCAGAATTAACTTTCTGCAACTGGGGGAAAAAAAACCCATCAATCATTTACTGAGATTGATACGAACTTAAAAGCGCATAAAGTGCATTGGTTCATTTGGAAGTGCTGTAGAAAATATTTACAACAACTCTGTCTCTGTGTGTGTGTCTAGTCCTTAGAGTGTTGGGGTGGGGAGGGGGAGGTCTCTGAATGTGTGTGGCTCCACATAAAGAGCTATAAGTGTGTGGTAGAGCTGTCTGTGAAGTGCAGAAATAATAAAAAAGTGCGGAAGCTCCCACAAGAAATTAGAACATTTTATTTCACTCTCATTTTAATTTCTGCAGCCAGGGTGAGTTATTTAAAACCTACAAGAGATTTGTGCTACAGTCAGTCGGTGAAATTTTCACCTTCCTAGCCCTCACTGGGCTCAGAGAAGAAGATACTGAGAATTTAATTACTCTAAATCTGAGTGCTAGAGAAAGAGAGAAATGCAAGAAGGAGAGAAAGAGAAAAATGCAGGAAGGAGAGAGAGAGAGAGAGAGAGAGAGAGAGAGAGAGAGAGAGAGAGAGAGAGAGAAAAGCTTTATTTATTTACCTAAACACAGAGGCACAGATCTTAAATCTGAAATCTGTACTCAGGGTTAATGCCCAATTTTAAATGTCAAATACATTCAGGACAAAATTGGATTTTTGGGAAAGAAACAAATATTGTGCACTCCACTTCTCAATATTCAGACAATTAACAACACTAAAGGTCAACCCCCAAAAGAATGATGCTTTTAACGACTGAGGAGTTTGCACATATTATGTCCTTAATGGCTTCCAGTAGCCATGTTAATTTTATCGTCTCTTTTCAAACAGAAGCATTCCCCACTCTGAGAATCTTGCTGCTTCACCAGTAAAAGCCCACCGAGTGGCAAAGACTAAAAAGTCCCGTTCTTGTCAGCCTTTAGATATATGCTTATATTCTTAAAATAAATCTGCTTAAACGCATAACTCATAATTGCATAAATAAAAGCTTAACTCTTATTACGGTCGCCATAGTTCTCCGAACGTTCCCCCTGCTTCCGTCTGTTTCCCAGGAATTCACCTTCCTTTGTTCTCCTAATCCATGGAGGAAACTTTGAAGATGGGCACTTTGGGGAGAGGGGGTGCTGCTCTGTCTGGGTGGCAGTGGCTTAAGAAAATTATCTCTAGTCCCTGAACCCACTTCCCTACCCCCTCTCTGTTTTTTTCATTCCTCCTTTTTCCCCCCTCCTTTCTCCGATTCTCACTCTCTCCTTATCAGGTACCCACCTTGAGTTCTTTTTAGGACAGCATGCAAATTTACAGAGAAAAGAGGCTCTGTAAGCAGAGAGGGAGGTTAAAGCTGATGGGACTGGCGAATAAATCTCAGACCCTTTCATATCGTCTTAGTGGAGTGTGTGTGCCCTTTTTCATTTATGGCACAGGACAAGCGTACAAACCCAAAATGAGCATTTGTGAATGGAGTTGTAGGACTATAAGGAAAGACATATTATGCTTGAAATCACACCCTATTTACTATATTTGTGGTGGCCTTGGAAAACCCTTTACATGGTGAAATTCTGAGATTTTCTATTATACCTTTGTGAAAACTCTAAACTTTCACAGAACTGAAAACAGAACTTTTTCTTTTGCTTGTATCTCAACCAGAAGTAAATTTTATAGTCTGGTTACCCCTAAAAGTGAAAAAGGGCCAAACCCTAACCCTGCCCAATCACAGATATTTTAAGAGGCAGTATGTGATTACTACATTGATTACAGGCTTAGGTCCTTTTAGCTACGGCATGTAGCTCGCCAACTAGCTGGACATTCTCTGTGTGAGAAAACTATATTTTGCTAGCAAGGTTATAGACATCTTTAGGGAGACTGTTAATCTGGCACCTTACACCATGTGATGCTTGCCGTAAAATAGACTAGGCAAGATTAAAATATAAAATAATTGTCCATGTGAACTTAGATAAAAGTACAGTTGCAGTCAGAAGTATACATACAGTTATCACAGGCATGAATGTCATGGCAACACTGAACTTCCAGTGAGTTTGCTGAACAGTTGTTTTTCTGGGGAAGAATGATTGTACAACATACATCTTTCATAGAGACAAGAATTTGGTACACACGTTTTAATTCATTTTGTGCTTCCTGAAATCAGCATGGGGTGAAAATTATACATCCAGCACACATAAATCTGGTTAAGAGTACTTGCACTTTTAGTAGCAGGCTTCTGGCAGAATTCTGGTGGATACTTGGCCACTCTTCTTGGCAGAATTGGTAAAGTTCAGTTAAATTCATGTGTTTCCTGGTGCTGACCTGACTTTTAAGGATAGTCCACATATTTTCAATAGGCTTGCGGTCAGGACATGTTATAAGAAGTTAGCCTGCTTTATACATTCTACAACCAGCTTTGATGTGGGTTTGGTGTCATTGTCCTGTTGGAACATCCAACAATGTTAAAGTTTCAACCTTCTAGCTGATGGGTTGAGGTTAAGCTGAAGAATTCTGAGGTTCTTTATTATTGCATCCACTTAGTGCAATGCACCAATTCCACTGGTTGCAAACTAGTCCTAGCGCATGATGCTACCACCACCATGCTTAACATGTAGCAGAGTGTTTCTCTGTACCTCTGGTCACTATGGCCAAACATCTCAATCTTTGCCTTATTTGACCATAATACTTTTCTCCAGGAGGGTTTTTCTTTGTCTATGTGGTCAGCTGCAAAGTTTGGTCAAGCTTGAAGGTGTCAATTTTGGAGCAGGGGTTTCTTTCTAGGACGACAGCTATGCAGTCCATGGTGATGTAAAACTCACTTTTCTGTAGATGTTCCAGCAGCTTCCAGTTCATAGCAGGCCTGTGTCTTGATGGTTCAGGGGTTGTTCCTGACCATTAGAGCCGATTTCTTCTCAGCTGAGGGTGACAGTTCGGGTCTTCTTCCAGACCTTGACAAAGCTGCTGCACCTCCTATTAACATGTACTTGACAAATAAACCCTTTTCATGTTGTGTACAGAGAAGCTACCAGCTGTTGTCAATCATGAAAATATATTTCAAAACTTTAGTTTTGACCCAGTATGTAAAATTTTGGTCCTGTGTTGATTTTAGAAAACCCCAAATAAATGAAACCTTGTGCACCATCTTCTTGGGTTTTTTTTTCCTGTTAAAGATGCATGTTGTACAATCAACATGCATCTTTTTTTTTTATTCTACAGAAAAGTTCAAAGAAATCCATGAAATCATTTCCATTTCCAATTCATACCCAAGATGACTGTATGTAAACTTCTGACCATACCTGTATTTATTCTTCTTAAAAGATGTCAAAATATATTACAGGCAGAAAAACCCAATTTTGGTCAAAACCTGCTTTTCTGTTTTTCTAGCTCAGCAACATCTGGAGGGTTTTCTCAGAGCGCAACACACTTTGTAGTAATATCGGGATGTCAATGGGAGGAGAGCCAGTGTATTGTAATGAGTTTGAGTTCAATATATGGAGCTGGTACAGGACATCCATAATTCAGTTCCTCTTTGTAGGGATTAGGGCAGAACTTGTTTTAGGTGTATTTCAGTACTTATAACAGAATAACGCTGGTGCATTTCCATTCCAGGGTGTGTGACCTTCTGTGTGTCTGTGCTTGAGCTATTCTTTTCTATAGGAGCAGTCACTATATCTATAAAAGTACTGTGTGTGTATGTGTGTGTGTGTGTGTGTGTGTGTGTGTGTGTGTGTGTGTGTGTGTGTGCGCGTGTGCACGCGAGTGGGTAGCAGCTGGCTGGGCAGGCAGGTTGAGATGAAGGTGTAATGGGATGGAAGCGACGCTCCTTTCTCTCCCTCATGGAGATGATTGCCAGTCAGCGAACGCTTGGTTTAAATGCAGCCTCCCTCACAGCGCCAATCCCCACGGCTCCACAGCACTGCCGACCCCTGTCTGTCTGCAAATCATCCATCACTCTCGCCCAGCCCTGCATACGCCACAGCCTGCATTTCAAAAGCACCGGCTTCTGCCTACACATCAGAAAATATGATAAAAGCAGCCATTTCTTGGTGTAAAATAGAGAAAGATATCGTGCAAATATACAGGTTTGTGGCAAACAAATGTTTGTTCTTTTTAACCAACAGTACCGGAGCAACTATGACATATAAAACTGAACCTGAAGTATTAAAAAGCTAAAGGTCCATCTTCATAATGCCACATCGGAAGGAGATGTCAGGTTCTTTGAGGATAATTGCCTGGTATTCTCTTTAGGCGTGAATTTGCACAGCGCTAAGCAAAGCGTTCCTGTGACATTCAGCAGTGCTGCAATCAACAGCATGACATTAAAGTGAATTACTGTCCATTACAGTGTCCCCATTTACTTCAGAATACAGAGAGAGGGAGAGGGAGCAAATAAGAGATATAGCAGTACTTGATGGCAGATGAAAGTACACTCTGCTGCAAGTCAGAATTTGCCAGAAATGGTGGGCATTAAAGGTTCAAATGGACGGTTTTCGACAGTAATGCCAGTGCACACCAAAGTGAGTCAGTGATCACTTAAACATAATACCACCTTCAGCCAAAAGTACACAGTCCATGCATGTAAAAGGCTTTAAAAGCCAAAGTTGGAAAAGAAGAAAATTACAAACTACATTCGGGCCTCAATTTTAACGTTCAAATTTTCAGCTTAATACCACAAGTCCAGGTGGGGGCAAATAGCTGAAAATTGGAGTACAGCTCCTGTCAGTCTGGCCTTGTCTATTGAGGCTGCTCAGTATATAGGACTTCTATGAAGAACGCCAGATGCATGGCAGTCTTAGCTTCAGATTCTCCACCCACTGACCATCTAGTATATTTGGTACACTTAACTGGCCACAAGCATTTTCCTGGCTACATTCTCATTAGCTCTCCTAAAAACAATGCTCTGTTAGTCATTTTAGTCAAAAGGTTTCCTTGTCTGAAAGTTCCTGACCACCTATAGTGACTCTCTACTAACAGCTACAAGTGTAGCTTGTGAGACTAGGTGCAGGCTCGCAGTCTGAGGAGCAGTAAGACTTATCCCTTTTTGCTACACACCGTCTCCTTCCTGAATTCCTTAAATCCTTGACAGTGAATTCCTGAAGTCCGCACGGCATTTGGGCCTTTGAAGTCCTCCTACGGTAATCCAGTGAGGGAACAGACACCCCTCATTTCCTCAAATAAACAACCCATCTCTTCAGTCCCACATCTCTCAATGGTCATTTATTCCAGACTCTAACTCTCTTTTTTCTGTGACCAGAAATCTAATTTTGCCCTACTGTCCATCCTCTACACTGACCCCTATACACCTTCGCAGATGGTATAGTCTGGTTCCAACTGTGCCCATGTTGCGCACTGCTGTGAGGGCTGATCTAAATGACACAACACTACAAAGGAGGTTGGTGGTAAGGTCTCTGTTTGAGCAGTCCTGGGGTTAGAGGCTCAGTGACTACGCTGGTGGTCAGTGATTGCGGGGGGTAATGGGCCTGATCAGTGACCCGACTCATGCATACTGGGAAGCACAGCAGGCCAATTAGCACAGACTGCGTAAAGGAAGGCAGCTAAACGCAGCTGGAAACATAACTAACACTGCTTTGGCTGGCCAGAGGCTGGACTCACAGACTGCACTCTGGTTCAGGGCGTGGTTAACCAGAGCGCTTAAGATGCCAGGTGCCAGGTCATGATGTAAAGAACAAAACACCAGGGTGCATGCTGTTACAGGAATACAATCCCTGCTAGCGTGGTGTTTACCACAGCATATTGTTACCACCCAGAAGTGGGCTATTTTTCAATAAATAATCCAATTATTCCACAGTGATTTTCCGCCAATTGCAATATTTTTAAGGACTGACGCATCATGCTTTTTAACCATTTCTAGCTACATTTAACTCTATGGAAAGTCTGAGACGAGTTTGTTCCTGTTATAACTTCCTTTAAAGCAGCTGTAAATGGTCATTCCCTCACCAAGCACCCTTCTTTCTTTCTTTTACAAAAGAACAAAGATGAAGCTTGTCATGCTACAGTGAAAACCTGGTGCTGTTACAAAGTGGTGACACTAGAGACTTCTTTCATAAATGTTATAAATGTCTTATAATAGAAAGTTTCACCATATCACTGAATACACGTTTTTCTTTGTTATCGCTTACTTTTTGCCTTTGATTATGTGGGGCACCCATCATACAAGAACCTATGAATCGGCTGAGGCTACAGAACAGATTAGCACATTAGAACTAGCACATTAATATAAACCTTTGACTTAAATGTCAGTTGAAACTGTTGTCAGAGTTGCTGCTACAGGGAAGTATTTCAGTTTCAAGAATTCAACAGCACTGTGGCATAATATTTTTATAGTCAATAACGTCCACACGAATGCATACAAATTCTGAAAAAGATATTCTTAAGACCCTTAACTTTTGTCACCAGTTTTCAGAGTATCCTGTCAAAAGGAAAAAAACAACAACAAAAAAAAAGATTCAGGGTACACAAACACCCATTCAAACCAAATGTTGACGACTGAAAGCAGGATATGGAAACTGAATAGGGAGATTGTAGAAGGATTCTATTCAATCTGGCTTTAACGCAGGACAATACAATAGTCTGTCCATTGCCGTTAAGAGTCTGAAAGCTGACCTGAACGTGGCTAAATTGAATTTATACAATACGATTACTCAAATACCAGACACACAATGAGGCAACTGACAAGGAAAATCTACTCAACCAATAAGATGAAACAAGTGCAATGCAAAAGGTCAGATGTCACTTTTATCTGATAGCCGCAGAAATATGTTTGCATGTCGCCTGACTAGATTTCAATTTGGTGCTTAAAGAGGAACATCAGCTTCAAAAGGCTCAAAACATGCAGTAACATTGGTTAACACACAGTCATGATCTGTTCAGTGCACAAATGTAAACCATCTCATTATTCTGAGCTGAACTGAGACACTTCTGAGTATAATTCCATAACAGAGAGTTAAAGGCAAACTTTATGCACTATGATATCGGTACCCAGCCATGCTAGTCTTCCTAGAGCTCTGACATCCTTATGTTGACGATAGGCTTCTCTGGGTTATTTGGCCCACTGTGGCCTTATATGCCCTTGGCATACCAGAGTGCCTTGACTTGATCACACCAGACATTAATCAAATATTCCGACTTACCATATCCGGACCTCTACACACACAGACACACACACACACACACACACACACACACACACACACACACACACACACACACACACACACACAC
>JAQLOM010000034.1:17687210-17701741 GCA_030068315.1 Chrysichthys thysi
ACACACACACACACACACACACACACACACACACACACACACACACACACACACACACACACACACACACAACTGAGGCTATGTTTAATACTCTGTGTCTACAAACATGCTCAGTGGTTTTACAAAGGCAATTAAGCAGCCTATTAAAAAAAGAGTTTCTCTAGCAAAAGCAGCAATGCGTATGCCACAGAATTACTGAGAGCAACGAAAGTGTATGGGTTGACTGAGGTAACAGACATTTGTGTATGTAGATACTTAAAATTAACCAATGATGGTGAAAAATGTAAAATCACAGTCCATGTAACACACATTTTCAAATATAGCTGAAAGACATTTACATGAAGGCTGGAAATAAAACAGCAAATAAAGTGAATTCAAAAGTCATGCAACTGTTAAACTGCAAAAGTTCATTTGGATATTTAAAGTGAGAGTTCATTATAATGACATTGCTATAACTAAGATTTGAGCTCTTTTTATACAAGGTGACAGATACATAATGAAAGTGCTTTTTGACTTTGGGTTGCATAAAGATAATAGATACTGCCACACTTTTTCTTGTGTTTGATTCGTTGCATATTCAACAAGTCCACACTTAATGAGCTTACATTGCAATTTGGGAACACAATCTGTCAGGCACTCAGAAATGTATGAACGTGGAAGACTACCGAGCACTTTAAACTGAACTATTCTGAAATCAATCTCAGGTTAATCAGGCAGCAAATGCAACATTCAGATCTAGATCCTCCACCTATGAGGAAGTAAATGGTGTAGTGTATTGTGGTGTTATGAAAGAGCAAAAGGATATCACAATTTTCTTTTAAAAAAAATCAAACTGATAGTCTCTAATTTGAAAATAAGAGCTAAAGCAACACACGACTTCCTCACATAAGACATAATGTGTGTTGAAAATAATTCACCATTTCTTAGTTTGCTCAAGAGAACCTTTCACATTTATAGTTAGGAGCACCAGCAGTCTTAAGCCTACCTAAGAATAGCACATGACCCATAAAGGTCTCGAATAGCAAGTGCAAGATTTTAAATTTTGAAACAGAAATAAAAACCTTTCTATAGGTAAAAACAACATGAGATAGATAACTTTTCATTCCCACTCAGACTTTCTTAACAGTAAAGTAACAGGTGTCATATATTCCCACCTGACAGTATTTAATGAGATGCTATGGCGTGTGAACCTCTGCAAGACGTGTAAAACTTGTGAGACTGGGTTTGACGCATGATTCACGAGGCGGCAAGTCCATATTGTTGCGAAAAGCCAGAGTTAGTCAGTTAGCAACACAGCACCTGTCGAGCTACATCATGTATCTTTTGAGAGCGTTCTCTTAAGGCTTCTGAATATTTGTTTAGTTCAAACAAAGGCTATTTATAACATATCTGCGTCGCAAAAATGTATGCCTATGAAACGAAGGAATTTGCATGCGGACTGAGGCAGTATGAGCATCTGGATCAAGTAGATGTCAGTAGTTCAGACTCAATATTACTAGAACATCATTTATATCACTGCTAGCTATGTCACGACTGGTCACAATGGGTAAACCCAATGGTTACAATTCCAACGGGAGCCGTGGCAAAAGATTATCTGTAATTTTACTAGGTCACCAGGGGATACATTAGAGCTTCATCTTTACTGGGTTTTTTGCTCCCAGTACCACCGAGCACCACTATAACACAATAGTGATAAAAGCGAAACATTTTCCAGTCTCAGTGTGAAAATGGGTTAGATAACAATTGAAAGCAAGTTTCAGTTTACTTCTTCAGTTGTCTAAACGTTATTTAGGTCACATTCTTTGTAACATTTTTACCTAAGAGAGGTAATACTGTAAACGCTATGTAGGAATCAGGTACTGCAATGCATTAATGATCATAACAGTTACTGATAAAAGTGATGCTTGTAAATGTAGGCGTATTGCTCCCTTAAAAAAAAAAAAAATCAACCCAAAAAACAGTGCAACATCTTGAAACTGCAATTTTCACCAATATGGCTGTAACTGACTCTAAGCACAGTTACTCACTGAACTGCATCCAGAGAGTGGGCAACAATGTGATAAGAAACTGAAAACAGAAGTGCTGCCAAAAACACCCAAAAAAAAAAAAAAAAAAAAAAAAAAAAAAAAAAAAAAAAAAAGCTTTTATGGACAGAAGATAAATTGCCAAACTGATCACATAAATGCCTAGAAGGGAAGCTGCAGATTAATGTTCAGGTCTTGAAAAGAAAACATAAAAGTGCAAAAGGAATTCCCAGGCACAGAATAACCTTCTGCACGAAAGAAAAGAAAGTGAAGCACAAAAGTGAGAGATTTCTTTAATGAAAAAGAACCTAAGTCCTCATGTCTTGAATTCTCTTCTCTCTCTCATTTTTTTTTTTACTTTAGATTCAGGTGTTAGAATGAGAGAACTTGCTCGAGTGGCTGATCTGAGAGAAACAGAGAGACAGATGGAGCACTGAGAGTGTGAGAGTGTGTGATAGCTCTGCAGCTCTCAGACCGTCATCATTATTCAGCTCGTTCAATGAGAGGAAGACCTGCAGCTCCAGGCTTCTCATTATACAGCGGTGCAGAGAGCTGTGAGCTGAACATGGTGAACATTACACACTCGGGCCTTCTTCATGACATCCACACTACCTCCAAGCTCTGCTGTACAGACCTACCATGGCCATTATGACCCGAGTGTCATACGAGCCAAGGAGGGCCCATTAAAGTCAGCCAGAGCAGCTCTCAAACTATGAATGAGAGAGTAGAGGCTTAGATTAAACCAGAAACACAGTAATGGAAAAGCCAGATTCTTATTATAAATAGGTTGAGCTGATGTAACTTGGTTGATTGTAATTCCTCCTAAACATGAAGGCCTAGGAAACCTTATAGGCTGTTATGAGCTCCATGCAATGAATGCAGAGGTTGTGTCACTGCAATGACTGGCAACATGACTCAACAATATGGGGTTCAGGACTAAACGAAAAAATTCACTAAACACCAGGATCCACCTATCCAAGGAACATATGAGAACATATCAAAAAATAAAGGCAATTTAAAAATTATGTCATAACCCAGAGAATAAAAGACAAAGCATGAAGTGGAGACATCAGTCTTCTCCAGCAAAGAAGAAATTCAAAAGAAAATCATGTTAATGTTCTTTTGGGACATTAAGGGGCCTATTCAGGTGCATTTGTAAGCACAGTGCAAATTACTGTGCATTGCTGCAAAATGAACGTGCAGTTCACACCAAAAGAAGAGGAATGCTGGCCAAAATAGTCTTGCTGCACCATGACCATGCACATCCTCATACAGCAGCAGCGACAGTAGAGACAATGCAATGGCTTTGATTTAAATGTCTTCCTTACACCCAGGATCTAGTGGCAAGTGATCATCACATCTTCAGTGCACTGAAGGAGGCTCTGATGATGAAGAAAAGGAAGCAGTGCTTCGGGGGCAGTGGAAAAACTTCTTCTGCTCTCTGGGAATACAGAAGCTAGTTGAACAATACAACAAATGTTGTATCCTGCAAATTATCTATGTATCCTGTAAACCATGTGGAAAAGTGATATGGTCAGTTTCTCACAGTTACTTCTATTAAAGCTGTTAAATGTATTTTGCTTTTACTTTTTAATTCTCCCTCGTATATTGTGAGGAGAAACATTTCTTAATCTTTATTTGGGCCTTTACATGTGCCTTTATTTTCATAAACACTGATAACATCCATCTTTTTTCCAACCTTTCCTGAGAAAACTCCAGCCCAAAACAGTTACGTTTTGCTTCAACAGTGCTCTTATCATTTTAATCTTGTCCGGATAGACATGCAGGAGGATCTCAACTTTTGTGTTGGTGGAAAGTTTATTACTGTCACCACTCACCATATTTAGTTGTTTTAAGAAAAAGAGAAATAAATACGTTGAGTGAGTCTTCAAAAAATTTAATTATCTAGGTCCTGCATCTACTAGGAAGCTTATTAGAAAGAAAATGAAAATCAAAAGTAAAAGCAAAAAAAAAAAAAAAGTCATTATAATGACAGCCTCATTTTCTATTTGCATTTGCCATAAAAGAATGATTGTATATTCTGAGAATAAGCTCATACTCTGAATATACCACCATGTGTAAATGCATACATCCAAATTTTCATAGAAAACAAAGTTGTCAGAAACTTGTTCGTCCCATGCTGTTTTTACCAGGTTAGATATATTTTATTACAGACTTCGTCCTACAAAATGAATACCATCATAACAGTGCTAAAGGCATCTTAGTGAGAATGCAAAGCCAAAAATTACTGCGTTTGAATTCCCAATAGGACCAAAATGTCTGTCTTTGGTTCAAAGTCCCTGGGTGATAAAAGGCGTGGCTAGGGGAGGAGGAGAAAAACAAGAAGGGGGGAGCACACTACATCACAGAGCTGGCTGTAATTACTTGCTGTGGAAACTTCCTCTCCCTCTGGGATGAGCTACAGAAGCTGTGCGGCAGCAGCTGGACCGGCGGCCAAAACATTTTAATCATATTACACGTGGCTGGCGACGAATGGGTCACCACTCGAAGCCATGGTGCAGAGTGTCACATGCCACGCCAGGGGTTATCACACACTCCCTAGGTGCACTGAGTGAGATCGAGCTGCAGATTATTCCTGCATGCCTCTGGGCCATGAGGAGGTTAGCGAGGGTTAGCATGCAGCCTGTGTTTCTTTAACTGATTTTCTCTCCCCTGCAGCGGATTCACTGAATCCCAGTTCTAATCAAAGCCAGATCTGACTGCGGCTCTGATGAAAGTCGATGGGACACACTGCCGCCTTTCACTGCTGACCTGTATTACCTCTGAAAGCAATCTTAGAAAGTTAATGCCAAACGTATGAATAAATACAGCCCTTATTCAAACTGTACCACACCACAGGAGAACAAAGTGTTCCTGAAGGAATGGGGTAGCCAAAAATATTTAAAGTGTTACCAGGGAGTGTTTTTTCATGATGGGTTTCTGGCCATTCTAGGAAAAGTCATCACGACAGAGCTGCTGGTTTAATACATATGAAACATAACTTGGGTACCCTCTGGCAAGTTAAGGCATGTTTTAGACATGTTAGGCAATTCTTGGCTGTCTAAGTGCTGAGTGTGTTCACAGGAAGCTAGGCAGACATCAACAGATTCAGTTTGGCTCTATCAGACATGACTTCAGACTGAAGATGGAAGAGAGCTAATCACCCACAATGCCAACGGATCAGCTTTGTCTGCGGGGCACAGCTCGGTCAACCTGGCGGTAATCCAATTAAAATTCCATCTTTATTACCAATCACATGCCTTTTTTTTTCCTCTCTTGGTTTCTCTCTCAGATTAGACAGTCATCTGACAGAAACGTTCAACTACCTGACCCTTGCTGTTTGACCCATGGCCTCCGAAGCTTCGCAGCATGAAGAATTTTCACTATTTTTACTATTAAAATAAGCATAATCCATGACCTTATTCTGCCACACTGGCTTTTTTTCTATTTGAAATGCTCTCTCCTTGTCTTCTACTACAGAAAATGACTGCCTATGCCCCATGCATTCTTAAATACACACACGAAAACATAACCCCACCACTGCAACACATGTCCACTTCATCAGTTCTCTCCAACCTCTTCTTAGCCACTTCATTTGATCGACTCCAACAACAGCCATATCGCCACCATCTAAACACACTCCATCATTTCATATTATGAGGCCTGTAATTATGCCATAGGCTACAACTGTATCAAAACTCAGACCCACCCTTTAATCAGGCAGCTGTGAGCTAAGCTGCTCTGCTCTCATGGGTTTGTGAGAACGACAAAGATTAAAAAAAAAAAAAAAACCCTTTGTAGCAATGGGTTAAACTGGCTAAAGCTGTAGGAGCACAGGAGGTTTCAGTCTACAAGATCTCAGTGATTAACTTACATTCACCTTTCACTTTTAACCCTAGAAGAGCCTTTCTGAGATTGTAATGTATGTGTCCAATCAAATATTCACACACTAAAAGTTCAGCTTCATTGTGCTTACAATATGCAATTCAAACAGTTACACATTATAACCACCAAACTTTAGGCAGTTTACTTGTTTAATTGTTTTTTACAATTAATGGATGTCATTTTGTACTTCGATCCAAACTGAACATCTGGGATACAATATTTGAAGAACATTGCTTTGTAATGCTGAAAGCTCCACTTCCTTGTTGAAGCTAAAGAACTCTATTTATATAATATTAAGTCTCATGGCTCATTAATATCCATTTATACAGAACACCATCTCCATCAAGTCCACATTAGAGCTTGCTCTCGATGTGGTAAGGGCACATCAAAAAACGATCCTTCACTGTTTCGTTTGCTAGAATAGCACATGAGGGTTCCATGGACCCAGTAAAACAAGACTGTTTTCCAGGAATATGCTATTGGTTAAACGATAACACAATAATTAACCTGAAACAGATCAGCTTCCTTGATAACAAAACCAAAGGTTTACGTCAACAGACCATCTGGCAGGCTCTATGGAGAGGGCATTGTCTAAATATTAGTGAAACCTCCACTTCTACTCTGATGGCTAAGAACACTGCTGTCTCAACAAGCTTTCGCCAAGAACTTAAAAGTATGATTTTTGATTCCATTTTCATTTTGGGTATTTTTGTAACTTGAGGGTGCGTATTCATGTAACTAAAGCTAAACCTCATTCGAGTGCATTTCCACTGTTCGCCAGCCAAGTTAAATGAAGGTTATGTTGCTTGGCACTCCATCTCCCTCATGCTGTACTTTAAACAATATGCAAGCGCAAAAACCTTTGAATTAATTTCTCCAGCGGTAATCAAATATCAGCACCAGAGACGTCAGCACTTTTTTCCAAGCGGAGACTGGGCTACAGATGGAAAGGGAGCTGAACCGGGAAACAACTGACTTACCAAAACACTGTTTGAGGTTGGTGTTGGTTGCTGTGGAGATCCAATGGGCTAAATGCAGCATATTCTTTGGCCAATAGAGAGATTTGTGTCACAATTTCTTCTTCTTCTTCTTTTTTTTTTTTTTTTTTTTAACACCAAGAGCTCAAACCACAAATATCCACCGACATCTCGGTTAGCTATCATGGGTGATATTTTCCTTTCATGTTTCCCAAACAGAATGGGAAAATCACTTTCAAGCAGGGTAAATCACGTCTGCAAAGGCACAAAGCTCCTTATAAGGCTCTGTCTGACTATGACCCTAACTGGCCACGACTGTTACACTAGATGAGGTAAAGGCAATAAGGCAACATGACAAAGTCAGTATTAGTCTCACCTTCTGCCATTCCATTACCACTGGAACCTCAGTAACTGCAGGGCTCTGGGGGTTTTTCATCAGCATCACTATGACAGGGTGAAAGTGACTGAGGCTGAAAAGGGGTTCAGAATAACAAAGGATGGAGGAAACTCACTTCCCTATATGAGCTCTCTTATGCTATGATGCACTCCATTCTCTCAATAATGAACTCAGTTGGAGCACTTAAATCGTATCACTCTGTCATATGCGGGGTTAGGGGTTATAAAAAGATGGAGATTACTTCATGCGTGTCTGGGACTCTACGCAGTTGGTTTGACAGTTTGGAAGTGTGAGACAGGCCAGGGTGGGTCAAGCACTTGGAGACAGCAATATACTTGTCTACAGCCAGCACTCCCCTGACCAGACACATTCCTGTCCGGGGACTCTGCCAGTACGGCTGTCTGAGGAGTGTAATGCATATCCATAAGGTCGTGATCTCTGCTCAAACATGGTTACATCACCACAATAGGGGTTACCCAGATGCCCAGCACAGACCTCAAAGCTTCAGACAAAAGAGACAAAATGAGACAGGGGGAAGCATGTGAGTAATAACAGTCTGTCACAACAATCAACTTGTTTTTGTTTTTTTACACATTATGACCTATGAACGGAACAAGAAGATGTTTGCAGGCATTTGAAGATGGCTTGCCTGCATTTGAACTATATGGTGTTTTGATCATATTAATCCAATCATATCAATCACATATCAAGGAGTTCATTTATTAGCCGAATGTTACATTAATTAGTTACATTACGTTACACCTACCTTCTCGAAATGTATGCATGAAGACGTGACTGAGCCATAAAAAGTTTGCACGTAGACACAACTACTACGTTGTATGTAAGCACAACACAACTGAACACGTATGGAAACAACTGTATTACATTATGCATGCTTATTCTTTACTAATAAAGGTATTAACCTTTTATTTTTTCATATAATCTTTGGGAAGTTTGGGAAATATTGGTGGATATGGATGGGCTGAAAAGGGGTCATGCCTATGGTCAGGCCTAAGGCACTTGTTGGGTGCTTGCCACCAATAGGATGAATGGAGGGTGGAGTTTACCTTAAGATACCTTAAGGAATAGTAAAATATTGGTGGTGGGCAGCGTGAATAATAAAAAAGGAGTTGCCACCATTGTTGGTATAAAAAAAGATAACCTTATTGTTGTCTCAACTTGACTTCAGTGTGGTATGTTTGTGGGCGCCTTTGTTGCTCTGGAGAAATAAAGCTTATTGATCAACCTTTTGCAACTTCAACCTTTTGACTCTGTTTGCATGGTTTGAAGACCAATGTAAGAGTTAACTATCCAACATCCATGAAATGTATCTCTCACAACACATGATTTAGTTTCAGTGTCTTGGATCCTCTACAGAGCCATTTTAAAGAAATGTGTCTGTTTCTGTATATAAAAATGTCACATACCTGGAGGGAAAATATCTATGGTGTAGCAAACTGCATAGTTACACAAACTATTTTCAGTTCTTGGTGATTAACCGTCACACTTCCTATTTTGGTGAATTCCAGGGGGAATGGAATGTCGGGTCTTATGACTGCAGTTTTCAGTTCAAGAGGTGAGTCATATACACAACACCCAGCTCCGTGACCCTGAGAGTAATGGCTCGTACAACTTTTAAGTCTGTGTATCTAACTGTCTCTCTTCTCCCTGTTTATTTTGTCAATTTACTATTCAAATCCCATCTCTCTGCTTTCAGGAACACTGCAATGTTCTGAACAACAATGCCACATTCACAAAAGGAATGCAGGGAAAATAGTTGGGATGATGGGTAATGACATAAATAACATTTATGGAGCAATATTTCTCTTTGAGGAAAAAAAAACCCCTGCTGGACAGTACGGATGAGGATGACAATTCACACAGTCAGTGAAACTCAATTTGGTGTCTGGAAGGCAGTACTCAGGCTCAATACAGAGGACAAAGACTCCTCTATCCACAAGCAGAAATTCGCTGATAAAAACCGGAAAAACAACGTCAGGTATCCCAGCTGCCACAATGGCTCACACTCAGAAAAAGACCATGAAAGTCAATTAAGAAGGAAATTAGGCTGGAAATGAATTATCCAGCCCTGTAATCTCATCAGAGCCACATGGTAATTGAGAGGGCAGATTATCACTCCCAAATTAGTGCAGAGTTCAGCTGCACTCCCACGTCTGCACGTCTGAATTTTATACAAGACCAAGGTGAATGTGGCAAAAGCATTGTTCTGCTTTGCTAAAAAGAACAATAATAGTTTCACAAACTGGCTACAATCAGTTTATTATGGGTATGAAACAATCTGTTCTAATCTGTATCAAAGAACCAACATAAATCTTTTTTTAAACACCAAGGAATTGGCTAACACTGTCATACTAACACTATCATCTGTGTTAAACCACAAAAGATACATGGTGTCACATAGGGGTGAGCTTCAAAGAACCCAAAGTGTCATCAAAAATTAACTGAGGATGGATCAAAATGTCTCATGACCTTCACAAGGAATAAAGAGTCCATTTATGCAAGACAAAGTCTCACTTTCATTTTTTAACCAGTAAAAATATCTGGAAGTGATGCATTCTATTGGCTGCTGTGTATCGGCTTTTTATTTTTATATCCTTATTACATTTGCATGCGTAGCGGCTTTGTTGGCTTCTTGCAGCTTGTGTTAAGTAACTAATCCCAGATGTTCTATAGGAGATCTCCACCCATTCTGCAAGCATAACCAAGTGACGGAGAAAAACTGAAAATCTGAAAACCAAAGAAGGTAATGTCTGCAGCATCTCTGAGAAAGCGAAAGCACAGACAGAGCACAGACAGATTAATTACAGGCATGGATGTCCGAACTTTAGAAGGTTTTTGGAAAATCTAACATTCTGTTATTCCGAATAAGGAACTACGGGTTCCTGTACATCATCACTGGCAGATTTAATAACAAAACACAGCCATTCTCCTTCTGGTCATTATTCTGACGAAGATGCTAGCTTGATGCAGAACAAGCAGGGTGTCAGGAAGCTGCAGGACGTATTGGTTATCCTGTCATTAGTGTCCCTTCAATCTCAAGGCCTCTCTCTGCTTTTCTTCCTTAACATTAGCTGTGGTTTCAGCATGCACAGGGGAACAGTTGACTGGTGGGAGACAGTGGACGTGGCACACAAGTTACTGCAGCTGACAGGATAGCAAGAGCCACTGATCATTGTTGTAGGTCGCGTTCACACTTGGCTTTGTTGCTAATTTTAAAATAGAGTTAAAAGTTCCCATTAGATTCAGGAGGACCCATATCAAAGGCTTTACTTCATATCCTGCCATTTCAATACCCAGCTCAACCTTGACTTCATGTAGCTGCTATTGAAACAGACCCAGGAGACCTGGAGGAGCTGGGGCTAAAAGAGGGCAAACCTTGGCAGGGAAACTTATTTGTATAAAAGGCATACCATCGCTAGTGGCATTTGAGCCTGCCTCAAACCACAAGTGAGCCTTGAACAGAAATCCAGTCTCCTACTCGAGTATACTAAACAAATAATTTGCTCTAGAATGTCACGGAAAAATACTTTAATATTAGCTGAAGTGGTTTTGGCATGGGTGTAAGTGAGGTGGGTTTTCCCCTATTGTGCGTGTCTGAAAGCATGCCAGAGATGATCCTGTTGATCTAGACCCGGTGTTGAGAACCCGGTCTGTTTTGTGTCCCAGCTCAGTGGAGGAAGCAGAGCCGGATCCTGTGAGACCGAGATGACAGATTTGCAAGATAGGGTTTTTTTTTTCCACACGCTACTCTTCTCCATTTGATGGGAAGAAACACAAGGTCAGGAATAGAGTCCTAATAGCGTACAGTTAATGGCTGCTATCTCCATCTTGTTAACACCAGGAGTCAGGTTGGAGGGCCAGCATTAACATTCTTTCCTTAACCATATTACAGCCTCTAAAACACAGTCACAAGACCACACTATTTCTGGATGCAGTTCAAATGCCACGCTGTATGCATGACCCACCCAATGCCTCTTTGAAAAGAAAGGCTTTTTCGAAAAAGGAAAAAAAAAAAAGCCCCAAGTCATTTTATCAGGAATTCATTAGATCTAATAGGCAGTGCTGGATTTTGCCGACGAGAAGAGAGGTGCTGTTCATGACATTTCTACATCTCTCTACGACACTAAATCACCCCTAAAGTCATCAAGCAGAACAGGAGAAGACATTGTGCATCATTCATTTACAACTTAGTAGCTGTGGGCTAAATATAAAGTGAACAGTTAAAGAGAATCCCATGAATCCGTGAACAGATGAGACATGAACTTGGAAGTACCTTCTGGGGAACACAGACAAAAACTAATTCCATCTTTGTATGTTCGAGTTAGCACTTGGATTTCACGCTAGCCCGGCAAACAACTTCTACTTGACAAATCACTACGTGCTACACACCAGATGGGTAACACTTTACTCAAAGGTAGTGCTCATAAAGCTAAACATCACCTACATAAACACTTCATGACAACTGATAAACCTACTGCACTGGCTTATGCCAATCTGCTTTCTTCAGTATTGCTGTCAAGATGAGCCATGGCAGATTTTTGTTAACAAGGTTGTGTTTAAGGATACTTTGATTTACGCAACTTGAACTAAACTAAACTGAATCTATAGCTCACTGTAACTGTGGTACATCAGAGTAACAATGATGAAGAGACATTAGTTTACTAAGACAGGGTTAAACTGGAAAAATGAACAAAGGGGCGAAATGATTTCCAAATGATGGGATATCTGCGGTATCTCTTAAACGTGACAGTTAGTGGAAATGTGGCTATGATATAGTAATGACGATCATTGCACTGTATCCACAGAATTATGCTGAGTCTATGGTAAGTCACATAACTACTCGTCACAACCATGGTGAGCAGAAAAGCATCTCAAAATGCACAACACACTGAATCTTGAGAAGACCATGTCTGGGTCACCAAAACATGGCGCAACACACTTTGAGGAAAGCACTGTTTGCCCTGTTCTGAATGCATGAGCTCACAGGTGCCCACAATTGGCTAGCCTTGATCTGACTGACAGCAGAGAGAGAGACAGAGAGAGAGAGAGAGAGAGAGAGAGAGAGAGAGAGAAATCCCCCTTACTCTGAGTGTATGGCCAATTTTGCTCTTTTGGCTCCTGGCCATAGATCCTGAGATCTTTGCAGATCACTGAGACCAACTATAGACCACAATTATACTCGGCTACAAAGCGGTCATAACATTCTAGCATAAAGCGTGATGAAAAATGTTATGACACATTGTTATCATTATTTTTATTTTTACTATTATTAGAGACTTTAAAAGACTCACTGGACTAAGGTGTTATATCTCGACAAACAAATTAAAGAAAGCAGTCTTTATGACACCTAACACCTGTTGAAATTTGTCCAAAACAACTTATTCAGGTGTCCTGAACACCATCTTTAAGCAAAGTTTTACTGTCCAAACGTTATTCAACAGCTATTCAGAATCTCTGGTCACTGTCAGTTTTTACTGTGAATAGATCATGGGCAGAGACACTGTCCAGACCAGAGTATCAGCATCAGTGCAATACTTCACCCGCGTTGACAGTCAGAATGCATTTGTCTTTACTCGGTCACTCTGAGCACAGTTAGCAACAAGTCAATTCTCTAGAAGCATAAGTAAACACTTGGACTTTCCAAAGCAAGAACCAGGCTCTGACATCACTAGAGGACACGTAACACTACTGAATAAGCAACAAATGAAGAAGTGGTGAAAGAAATGTCTAAATATGGGAAAGACTCAGTGAAGAGTGGATATGAAATACTGGGACGTTTTGTTTAGACCCAACCAGAAAGGTTACAAAAAGCCTGGTTTTTTTTTTGCCTGATAAAAATGACACTTTTCATAGACATGCCAAAAATTCAGGGAGCTGCTGACATATTTTTTTTGAGACACAGATGCCACCTACCATATAATGAATACAGTGAAGTAGTTACTATGCAGAAGGATGCAGAAAGCACAGGGAACGTGTGTGTGTGTGTGTGTGTGTGTGTGTGTGCACGCGCTTGCGTGTGCTTGCGAAGGCTCAGTAGGACTATTCTGTTGATTTAATTCTGCTGCCATGCCTCAGGCAAAAGCCTGCCTTTTTTTTCCCTCCACAAGAACATCACCAAGCCACTGTACTATTCTGTGGCTTTATAATTGTTTTGACCCAAACATCAGTTAAAACACAATAGACATTAGGAATGCATGTATATGCTTGGATCTGTGCCACTGTGCTCAAATCGGAGGCTGCTTCGATTTTCTGCAGCTACAAAAACAGCTTGCAATAACTCCGCTTTGTTTTGATTCATGGAGAATGTCAGCTTCCTTGAGTCACCGAATGAATTAGCGCGGAATACTTTTCGACGAGCAAAAGAAGAAATGCAAGCGCAAGCCTTAATGAGTGGACTCATTAGACGGGGGTGATTGGTGTTCGGAGGTAGTTTAATTCAATCTGCACCTCTAATCCTGGCGTCTGCAATTCTTTCTTCTCTCCACTCGAATCCAGCACAGATTGGCTCATTTGAAATTGAAAGAGGTATAACTATCGATCCCGCACAAAGACAGCTGCACTAGGTTCTTTGTGAATATAAACAATGCTGGTGTGCCCTAATCCTGACCCAGTGAAGAGCGGAATAAAACAAGAGCTGCCGAGTTCAGCCGAAGTTTGCACAAGTGATTAATGTAAGTGCAAATGCATTAGTGCTGATTCGCAGAATAAAACAAATGCATGACTAGTGTGTGGACTTAAGAGTGGTAAGCAGTCAGCAGACCACAGGGACACTAGTGATGTGATAAAACTCTCTGATTCCCTGAATTTGAAAGAGGAAGAAAGAAAAACACACACTCAAGCAGGAAATGACAAAGCAAAAAGATATCTGGACAAACCCTGTTTTGTGTTGTGTTAGCCTGTGTGTGAGATGAGAGTTACTGTGTTGGCCAGAGTTCTGTGACGGTTCAGAGAGCTGGGTGGAGTGATAACTTCGGTGTTTTTGTAGGCCATGTAGGATGTTCAGCATGTAGAGGTTAAGTAAAGTCGACTCACCCGATGTGGGTCGAACTCGGAGCCTTGGCGTCGAGCCTCCAACTCTTCATAAGCTGGAGCAGCTCCCTCTCTCCGAGCCTGCTGATACTCTCTGCGCAGCTGCTGGATACGGTCCATACTGCTGCACCCCACACACACACACACACACACACACACACACACACACACACACACACACACACACACACACACACA
>JAQLOM010000034.1:17709893-17724799 GCA_030068315.1 Chrysichthys thysi
ACTTGGTTACACACACAAATACACACACACACACACACACACACACACACACACACACACACACACACACACACACAAAATGAACTTGCCATGATTCTGTAATAATTCTCAGATTTATAGTTAATTAATGAATACTTAAATAAATGAAAAAAGAATTTAATTACTACTGGTAATATAATACATTTTTCCTCTCCATATAGCACAGACCCCTCTGTCCCAAATGCTGCACCTTCATGTGTGTGTGTCCCTATGAGAGACTCAAAGTTCGACTCTCTATTCTATCTTTAACGCACCTTTTAGCAACACCGCCATCAATGTGGAATCAGCAGCAGCCTTCGACCCCATAACGGCTTGTGATTATCAGCTAGGCAGATGGGTTCACTGACAGCCGGTGATCAGCTCTGTTATACGAGTGTGATATTGTTAGGATTTCACCAACATCTGGGAAATATTGTAAGCTCTCCAGAATCATGTTGAAATCCTTGATTTCTTTGAACAAGTTCGCTCGCACTACAGGTCCACACCTCCGCAGACTGACAGGGCAATGACTGAGCTTCAGGTCTCGCTGCTTTCTTGTGTGTGTCTATTCCCCTCCCCCAAAACAGCATCATCTTATTCCACACAACACATCTCATATGATTAATTTTAACATAATCCTCTGCTATTTGTGAGCTGGCATCTCCCGTTAGCTGTTTTACGATAGAAGTAGGCGTGGAGCTGAGCTGATCTTAAGTGCAGGGTAAATAATGGCTTGTAGCTAGCAGCCACATAAATCCAGCAGACAGGCCTGTCCAAACGCCTAACTGCAAAACCCAAAAGCCCAGTCCAGCGCTTAGCTAATTATATCATCTCAGAAATAAGACCACAAAACGCTGTCAGTGAGACCAACAGAGAGAGAGAGAGAGGGGAAGGGACTGGGGAAACGAGGAAGAGAGACCACTGACAGGTTATAGACTTCAAAAGGGACACATCATTATCTGTTCAACAAAAAGAGAAGCATGTATACACTCCTCTCAATCTGCAGCCTAATCAGGCTACATGAAACAAACCGTGCGCTCCAGTTTCTTTTTCCTTTCTCTTCTTTAATCTGTTTTTTCTCCTTTCGGTTTCTCTTCTCGAGCCCTGTTTCAATCCTCCTCTCACGCTTTCACAGAGTTTGTCAGCTACTGGGAAAGAACAGACAGCGAGTCTTAAAGAGTGCTTTTCAGAACTAAGCAGATGTTAGACATGCTAAATATGTTTATTAGCATCTTATATTTATAGAACAGCGCTGCTGAATTTTTAAATCTGATTGTTCAGAATGTGCTAATAAAACTTTTAGCGCAGCAGCTCTGACACTAGTTCAGGCTGTTATTTCAAATCGTCAGTTTATATTAAAAGGCAGAGTAGGTGATTTTCTTCTTCAGAAACATTTTTTTGTTGTTGTATTTCTTGAAATTGTCTGTATATCCTGATAGAATAAATCAAATAAAAAGAATAAAATCCATCATCTGTGCAAGTCACAGGGCTGCGTGCACTCTACCTGCGTGCACTCATTGCGCATGACTGGAGTCTTCCAAAAGGCTAAAGCCAGCCAGCTAGTCACACAAGTCAGGAAAATTTCCAGTTGCACCTAATGTAAGACCTACTACAGCTTGCACCTGCTAAACAAAGCAAGAAAAGAAAGCCTGGAGTAGAAAAGGCTATGAGGAGAAAGAACTTGGATAAATGCTGCATTCACGTACTATCACAGTTACAATATGATACAAATACAATTTTCTGACACTGATGTTGCACATGAACGCCACCTCGACTTTTGAGCGGGAACTCCGGAAATAATTTTGATACTGGAGATCTCAAATTGGGATGACCTTCAACCTTTCAACATAAGATGAGAAGAGGACAGTTACAGTAGAAATTATTTATCACGTATGAGCGTAATTGTTTATTTTTAGCAATACTAACGTTAGCTGTTACTTGTGTACCTAATCTACTCTGTAAACCATGTACACTTTATTTGATATAGAATTAAACAGTTACAGACTCAAAATAGGATTTCTCCAAGGAAGCTTGCGTCTGCTGTTTTTCATTTTGCTCTTGTACATGAAGCACTTGTAATTCCAATTTTACTTCAAGGGGGAAGTGGGACCTTTCAACTAGCAAGTGAAGGCAGCAAAAGCAAGAGGTCAAACCAGAGTGAACATCGGTTTACGGTTTATTTTGTCCCTTGGGAGAATTTTATTTTAGTGTGATATGACCCTGACATGCTACGTTTCTCTCCCCACACTCTCTCTCATGGACTCATTCAGCAGTACTCAGGCAGTGCGCGTTCATGCATTTTGGAGGAGTGGCTTTGGAGGGAGGGCTGAAAATAAGGGGTGGGATTTTATTGGATACTTTCAAAATCTAGCTTACTCTGCCTTGCTGGATTCTCTAAAATCACCTACTCTGCCTTTAAAGTGTTAGTTATAACATATTACTGTTTCTGTAGTTCTATAGTAACGACACAAGGACTGATACGGCAGGTGCATCACAAAAGTGGTTTAAAAAATACAGAGCATCTGAAATTTACTTAACATTTCTGAAAGGAGTCTCCAGCGTACATATATATGCAAAAGTCTTTGCTGTGCATGGCTTGGCAGGCTCTCAGTAACATGGCAAGGTGCATTTTATTTTATTATTAATTTTAACACGCAGAAAACAAGAGCAACTGCTTGTAGCTGTTAAAATAGCTTTTCAGTGATCGAAATGGATAAATAGTATGACGTGATTGTTTAATACATCTATTACAGGAATATGCTGTAGTCATCTTGGATAACGTCATATCACCCTACTCATGATTATGTTGACCTATTATGTTTTATTCTTTATATAACACACATGAAATGCTGCTTCGATCTAAAGGCTTGCCTTATTTTCAGGCTGCAAACTTAAAACATACATAAAGAGCAGGTCTAATCTTATTCCTTATGAAACCACCAAAAGAAAGAAAAATAGCCTGGGTTCAGAACCAGGTTTGTTAAGCAGCGACAAAGAGAAGACAGGAGGAAGTGCTTGCGAGTTTGTGAATGCTCTAACAGGCAGTACTGAGGGAGCAAGGAGCAGAACGCCGTGGATCTCTCAATTTTCTCCACTGCTCCCCTGCTCGCTAATGGCACCAGGCCGCTGCGCTCTAATTGGTAGACGTTTCCAGAAATGAAATTTGACAACAAAAGATAGCCCTCAATGACAGGATGGCTTTGTGGCATCCTAACCAGAAGTGACAGCACTTTTTACATGCCATTTGCAATTGAAGAAATAATTAGAAATATTTTGGCTAGCATAACATTATTTGGACAGGCAATCAATGTACTCCCCCCCCCCTCCCCCCATAGTTTCATACTGTCTCACTATTCTAATTTGCTGCTATGCAGGTGACGGCCAATTGAGGCCAGAGCTGTTTCATTAAACCACCTCTCACACTCAGGAACACTCTTGCTACACAACTGCACATAAAGACCGGCTGGTCAGACACATTTGTGACAAACAATACAAAGCAAGTTTCCAGATTTGCTCACTCTGGAGCTGAATCATCAGTAAAGCAAAAGGGGTTAAAAAAAAAAAAGCCAAGATTTCAACTCGACTAATAAGCTACGAAATGTAAAACAATTCCAAATCTGGCGAAATGGTCAAACCTTAAATCTTGCTGCTGCTAAAAACAGAACACAAGACATCTCAGGAAAGGCTCGTTGCTAAGCTACAAGATGCATCTGTAAGAAGAAGAAAAGAAAAACACACACACACAAAGTTCTGTGTGCATGTGTGTGTTTATTTGCCCTTCTTCTGTATGCACCTATTCCATTGTGAGAGAGATGGGGAATTACTTTCATTCAGTAAGTGGCAGCCAGGAAGTTCTTGAACAAACATGAGAGGTCTGCCTCTTTCATTCTCAGCCTCCCCTCGCTCGTTCGTTCTCTTGTTCTTTGGTCCAAGTGTGTACACACACATACACACACATGCACATAAGGTCCCACTCCAATTACCTGTAGTAGGATATACACAGAGAGAGGGAGAGAGAGAGAGGGGGGGTGGCAGTGGGGAAGAGGGGGGCTCCCGGATTCAGGGAGACACTTAAGAGACCAGCTTGGCAGTGTGTAAAAACAGCAGTGGAGTGTGCATCTGGAGCACCCATTCAGCTCAACAGAATGGCTGATTAATTAACAGGGAGAAAAGCACTCGAGCACTCACCCAACCTGCACTAAAAGCTTTTCTTTCTCCATCTATTGATTTATATAATTACTTTGACAGCAATGCAGCTCTAGGGCTGGATGCAGAGCAGGAAGGAGGTGGGAGATAGGAGGAGAAAAAGCCCTGGCTGTGGCACATTTTCGGCTGCTTCGGCACAGAGAAATCTTTCGGCGAATTTGGGAGCACAATGGTAGCTGATAGGGTGCTTCAGTGAACATAGTTGACCTGCCGAGTCGTCGTTGATGGATTCGTGCGGCGTTCAGTTCTGACCCTGCTGGACGGCTGATGGGCAGGGGTGGGCCGTTTGTTCGGGGCAGCGTGGAAGTTATTGTTCACCGGTACATCCTGAACGCACCATTCACTACACAGGGCCAGAGTGAGGCTTGCAATGCTTTCTTCTTCCATTCCATCTTTCATGTCTATTGCACTCCCCTATTGCGATTTATTTCTTAGTAAGGCCTGCAACACAACAGCGTCCATCTCCGTTTCCATCTCTTTGCCTTTCACCAACTCACAAAAACAACTCCCACCTCTTCTCCCACTCTTCATCTCCCTGGCTCCTCTCTCCAGAGAAAGTAATGATTAGGTTTTAATTGGAGTGGTGCAGAGCTCTAGAGGGCTGGGGTTGTTACATCGGGAATTTTTTTTGTTCCAGGAGCACTTCAGGGCTCACAGCCTGCCCCCCTCCCCCAAACTCCCGCACTTTTCCCACACAAGAAGCGCCTCGAGAGCTTTGCTCCTTTCAGTCCCTATGGCCTCCGGCTTGCTCGCTCTCCAGCCCTGGCTCTCAGATGAAAGGGAAGATGGAGAGGTGAAAAACAAGGGCAGTGAGGTGGAGTGCCTCAGCGCAGAGAATGAAAAGGAAAGGTTTTTTTTTTTTTGTACATGAAGGCTAGGCTTGAAGGAATGAGAGTGAAGTGACTGCTCTCAATCCTGGCCTCGTATATAAGGGGAGGAAAGAGCAAGCTGAGCTCACACACCACTGCTGCTGCTTCTGCAACAGGTTTCTGCTTTTCCTGAAGTCTGGAAGCTTGGACTTCAACAGATAGTAGGCCTATATGGTCTGGGAGGAACGATTAGATCATAAACCCCTGCTTAAGAGGTTACATCATCAGGACTGCGACCCAGAGGGATCCATAAAAAAAAGATAGAGAGAGAGACAGCGAAAGGGATAGTTTTATTCTCATGTGGGCAATCATTAATGAAGAACAAAAAGATAGAGAACCAAAAAAAGGCTCAAAAGTCATTCATTTCATCAATGATATTATAATTAAGCAAAATCATTTAGGTGTAAATTTTGCTTGGAATCACAAAATCTTCTTAGAACGATGGTATTTTTGTGATGTCTTCTACAGGCAACATCCACACTGACAGCATGAATACTGCAGATCTCAAAAATCGCAATCAGTGCCAAAAAAAAAAAAAAAAAATGAGGGAGCTGAATAGCTTCAATGTTGCATTAAAAAACTCAATCAGTTTTCTTGTTTTAATTCAAAGGATATTATTTCTGTGGTCACACTAGGATGTTTATATGCAGCGAGGGAAAAAGCAATGTAGGCCACTAACATCGACCAATCAGGATACAGAGGCATTTCTGGTTGCTTGACAGCCGTGTTGGGTGTCTATTCCGAACCTTTACCATCTTGCACTAAATTTTTAGGGGAAGGGAAAGGAAATGTAGAGCCATTATGGGTTACTGAGCTTGGCCCTCCACGGGAACCATTGAAAGTTTTCTACAGAACCCTAAAACAAAGTGTTTCCCCATCATAAAGGGAACCAATTAGGAGCAAAACAACCCTAAACTCTAAGGACACAAGATGCAAGCGTGTGTCCTTCAGGTGTTCTAGCCTAGTACTTTCAGAACAGCTAACTTCACCTCACATCTACCCTGGACTGCAAGTTTAACAGCGTTTAAATTGTCTTTATTATTTTTTCATAATGTCATGAGTGTACTAGTTAAGCCGTCTGTACTAGTAGGCCAACATGGTGGGGATTTCTGAAACCCTGGATTAGCGCCTGAAGCGCTTTTTGGATCTGGTGTGTTAATCAGTGTAAGAAATAAGCCTGGACAGAAGGGTTCTTTGGGTAGTTAAATTCTTTCTAAAGGGCTTGCGTTCAAAATCTTCTCTAACAGAGAACTGGTTTAAAGGGTTCCCCCAAAGGGCCAAATCCGCAACATGCCGAATGAAAGTTTTGGTTGTACAACAGTACAGCAGCTCTCATGATGGGAGAGAGAAGGGTGGACCAGCAGAAAAACAAAGTTTACTATGCCCATCAGTCCAATACTTTAGACATATCCAAGCTAATGTGCTCCATAAATTCCAACAGAAAAAAGAAAAAAACCCTTGCAAAGTGTAGCGAAGAGACAGACTGAGCACGGAGCAGAGAATGTTATAACGATTAATGACTCTGTGCGCTCTCTGGCCTGTGTGATAGCAGAGGTGGTTGAGTGGCCTTTTTTCTTTCTTTCTTCTTTTTTTTTAACGACCATTGCGAGCAGCAGACTGTTCTAAATTGCCAGCCTTTCTAAATAACTCGCTTTCTTTAATGGTTCTCCGTGGCTGGAATTAAATCATAAAGCCTCTTTACGGCACAGCGACTCTCACATTTAGCAGACTCTCCGAGCACAGGCGCCACCGAGCTATAACTAATTCATCACGCTATGTCAACGTGCCTGCAAGTATCGCATCAGCAGGCTTTCAGCAAATCCAAAGCAAGGAATTCTCAGAGAGACAGGTGGGGAATTAATATACAGAGGGGGGGAAAAAAAAAAAAAAAAAAAAAACGCAGCATACCTCCTCACACCTGGGCAGCAGGTGAGGAAATTATGGACGCTTTATTCATCAGAAGTGGCAAATCATTTGTCATGGGTCTTAAATTAATCTCAGTGTTGCCTGCTGGGGAGGGTGAGAGAGAGAGAGTGTGTGTGTGTGTGTGTGTGTGTGTGTGTGTGTGTGTGTGTGTGTGTGTGTGTGGTGTTATTTGTTGTTCTCTGCCCCAAGCTTTTCGAGCTGGTCATAAATGGAGAGGTAGATCACAAGGTCAAGAGCAGCACATCAGTCACTCTGGAGGCTTCTGGACCGTTTTGTGATGGACAGTGCAAAAGACGTGAGGTTTAACTGATGTGGTTATGTATTAAAGAGAGAGAGCATTGATGAGTGTGTAAGTGTGTGTATATGGAGATGTATTAGTGGATGATGGGAACACGCAGGGCATACCCGATTCGTCTTGGACACCCGTACATGAGCAGGCATGTGAAAAGTCCCATCCTAGTCCAAGTTTCTGGCAGTTATTAGGATAAAACCGCAAACAGTATGCACATAAACATAATTACACGATTAGCAGTGCAGCTCTTTCTCCCTCACGCAGATGGTATTGAAAATAATTTACACCTGACACATAATCTGTTACACAAAGACGTGCCAAATCAGCGTTTTTGCTTGCTGATTATTCCAAACGCTCAGAGGAAAATTTTCCATTCTTTACCATGGCTCTCGACTTTTCGGAACACTGTTTACATCGCAGAAATTTAAATACTATAGACATGAGATAAAAACTACAGAAATACGTGAGAATCCTTATAAATGCCACCAACTGTCCTTTCCTTTTCATAACCAAATGTTATCATTTAAGAAAAAGGTTTATTTGTTGAAATGCACAAATTTGCAGGGTTGGGTAACAAGAAAATAAATGAAATGAAAAATATCTTATGATATTATCAAGTAATCCTACATCCTGAAACCACAAGTAAAACATTAGCTTTTGACCTTACTTGTTAATTATCCAGAGAAAATCCACTAAGCAGTCTTTGAGCAAAGCTTGAACACACGATGCGCACCTCTGCTAATATTATTAAGATCCTGATTTGCGAGACTGACGAGATTCTTGATTTAGACACGACTCATTCTTGACCTTATATTTCAGAAAAACAACACTTCATTTCTGTGATCGTTACAAGCCCCGAAAGCAGAATCACATTTGATCCAGAC
The DNA here is from genome assembly GCA_030068315.1 of Chrysichthys thysi. Lineage (NCBI taxonomy): Eukaryota > Metazoa > Chordata > Actinopteri > Siluriformes > Claroteidae > Chrysichthys > Chrysichthys thysi. The sequence goes on from JAQLOM010000034.1 coordinate 17,718,089, forward strand.
CTTTTCCCCCATTTTGAACGACTCTGCTTGAAGAAATGCTCAGGCATTGGAAATGTTTAATGGTTAATCTTGCTTATGCCAAGAATAGTTCTGGAAATCCATAATTACCCAAAACCTGGCAAGAGGACTAAAAGCTGAATATATCTGAAGTTATTTACATGTGTCCTGTGAACTTCTACATACAACGATCAATTTAATGTGGCAATCCCAAAAATATACTTGTACACTGTACATCCCTCACAACTGGCACTATTCAATAGAGAAAAGAAATAAATATAATGAAATAAATAAAAAAAAGTGGAGGAGTCCTTAAACAAATCCTAACAGCCCACACACAAAAAGTATAGAAAAATAACTCAGTCTGGAATATAAAGCAGAACATTTTCATCTGCAAAGAAATACATACATTCAGCACAGAAAATACATTTATTTTTTATTTTATTTCACCCCCACCCCGCTAACTAACACTCCCTTATTGTACAACAGCTACTAAAGGGGAGGGTGTAAGCTATCACATGCTTCCTCCAAGCCAAACTCATTTTTTTCAAGCATAACACACTCAGAAAGCACTGCTATCTCCCCTCTTCTTCATACTTTCACAAATCTAACAGACTCCCACTCTTGGCAAATGTCACTGGGAGGTGATAGACAGAAGAAAAGACAGCACGGCCAGTTTTTCGTCCCTTGGCTCTGGGCCATCTATGGATGGCTGTGGTATTGTTGAGATTCAAACTTGTGACTATTTCCTGACGATAGTGCGAATCCTTTTCTTTTACACCGCTTGGGAGAACTTTGAGGAAACTTTGGTATTCAACAATGTGTTGAGGAACTACAGCTCAGAATAGACGTGTAAGGATTAAGCTACAGTCTGTATGTATATATGCATGCATTACACACGTATGTGTAAATGTGGGAAAGTGCGGGGGAAAAAAATCTTAAACTGTATGTGAAAACACTGGGACTCAAACTGTTAAAATAACCTTAAACACACTCTACTGCTCAACAAAGATGTGTTCATGATTCCTCCTATCTACCAGTAATTCGACTTCACCATGGATGCGTGAAAATGTGCGTTTGTGTGTGTGTGTATGTTCCTCACCTGTCAGCTCCATGTGGGTTTGGGCCTCTTGGTTTGTTGATCTTGGCGTACAGGCCATCGAGCGGATCTTCAGTTGACGGTTCTCGGCTGTGATTGGTGGGGTGCGTGGCTCTCTGAGGTGACGGGCTGCGGGTCCCGTATGGAGACTGAGAAGGAGATGGGCGTCCTCTATACGCATTGATCCGGGCGTAGTTGGGGTCCATATCGTCGTCCTCTACGTCTGGAGAAACAAAGCGGTCTCGAGCCTGTCGATCTCTCAGCTCTTGGTGCTTTGCTTCAATCCTGGTGAAGAGAGAAAACCGTGAGGGCTCAGATATAAACATGACCACAGGATCGGCTTCTGTATGAAGGGTTCAAGACGTAATAATTAAGTGCCTGCGACTTTTACTGGCGCTAACTCGGAGTGGCAGTTATTTTACCCTCCAAGATGCCTCAGATTGTTATATTTTTCTAGTTGGCTGCATTGACAGCAACATGACTTTATGAGGATAAACAGGGACATGATCAATACACTCAGATAGGAAGTGCAATGGATCGCTTCTATTAATTTTTTTTCCTCTCTCAAGCCAGAGAGGGCCAAACACACAGAAAAACAGCTTCTGGGCCACACTGGACCATATGGAAGAGAACATGGGGAAGATGTGCCTCTTTCGACACACTAAAACATGGCCTCGGAAAACACAGCAGAAAATAATGCGAAAATATCTCTCTTGACTCGACTAAATAAATTTATTTCCTGTGTCTCTACAGGCAGCTTCCACATAAACAAGTGAAAAGACCTCATAAGGTTTTTGTTTATTTTATTCGGCTTTCTTATTACAGTTTGATCACAGAGTATTCTAATAGTTCACGATTCTCTCAAAATAGCAAGCTGAAACATCACTATTCAATAATTTACCTCCCCAGTGACGACCAGTGTTCTTCTACCAATGATACAAATCCTGGGAGAGCTTTACTCTTTTATTAATAATGACGACAATATCTTGCAATTTAAAGTACCACTGTTCTCAAAAACACGTTCTTAAACATTCTGTAGAAAAGCTGCATCTTCATCCAGCTTGCAGCTTTGGCTGTTAAAGAAAACACTAAAATACAACAATGACAAAATTAATACGGATCCCGAAGCTCCACTTGTGTGGGAAAGCAGGAAAACATAGATCTTTCGAATGTAAATATTCACGCATGGTTATAGATATCAGGATTTTATAAGGGTAAAAGTATAAAGATGTTCCTTAGCATTGTAGCTGAACTTCGGAAATGAAATTTATATAATGTATATAATTTATTTAAAGTCGTCGTTATTCTGTATTTGAAGGTTCTTAAGGAAAATTGAACATTTTTACATGAATGATGCACCAAATGTAAAACACATCAAAATAACTTGGGGGGCGCTATATCTTGTCAAGAATTCATCACTCAAATGTATAATTTATCTCAGTTGTTTAAGCAATATCATATGAGATGGCATGAACCGAATATCAGTACGACTGTGATTCAGTCTCGGGCACGTGGATGAGCACTGTGGCTAATCACAATCATCCCGATATTCTGTACAGCAGCATGGCCCTGAGTTTGATATTGCTTTTATACAAGAGCTGTATAAACAAGAAATTAATATTGAGTAAGTGACATTTTGGACCCAATATGACCAAATATGACTCAAATGCTTTGAGAGTGGAAACAGATCCCGGGGAAGCCACATCGGCTAGCTGGTTAGCTAGCACACATTAGCCCCTTTTATAACAGTCTGTTCGAGGCAGGAATGTTGTGTCGTTATTCGACCTTGCTGATCTGTGTAAAAGATATGAACACTGAATGGAGGTATGTTTGTTCCGCATCTGAGCCAGAATGATTGGTAGCCACAGAGCTGAAACTGCCGTCTGTGTGAAAGGGACATACTGGCATGGCCGGAGAGGGGCATGACACTTTGACATTTTTTCCAAGACCAGCATGAATTCAAACATCCACATATAGGGTGTCTAAGGTTGCCTCGATTCGCTTCCAACTTCTCTCCAATTTCTCCTCCAACGTATTTCTGATCACAAAAACACACAGCTCAGCAACTTTGCTGGCATCTGCAGAGTGGTATAAATGTGCACAGCTAGCAAAAGCACCTGAACACTCGCCGTTATTGTTTTGAAAGCAATGCCGGTATGCTTGGGGTATCTGTTCTTCCGATGCGTAGCATGTTACGTGCACACTGTTGTGGTACGTTACGCCTTTTGTTCTGGAACGCAGGCTCCGCATGTAAAAACACATACTGGTAAGGCTTTATGCCAGTTTTGTGTGGTTCAGTGTAATCTACCAAAACTAGCATATCCTGACAGGTCTACATTATGCATGATGCCATTATTGCAGAATAACTGTGTAAAAAGAGCTTTTGATTAATACATTCCTGTTAAAAAAAATTTATAATAATCCTTTGGGTAAAATCGATGTCCCTGCTTGCTTTTCATTTTTATCTGACAAACTTTCATATTTTATGTGAAAATTTGTATTCCTGACCAGCGTTTTTTGTCAGGTCCGCTGATAATGTCACCAACACCACCGTAGCAACAGTTTCGTAGTAGGAAGTGGCATTTTACCTGGCGAACACAGGCAAGCAGAACCGTGCACACAGTGAAATGTCCTAGTGCTGTTATACTAAATATCGGCCTTCATGGAGCTCCAAGAATCAAATCAGTACACTGCAGCTGACTGTTGTATAATGTTATTTATCAATAAAATGTATTTTAATGGCAATAAAACCCAGAAGAAGACTAAACTGTAGTTAACACTTTGGGCATCACACACTTTTGAATGCATGAAAATTTAACTGTTTTTTTTTTTAACCTTTACTTCTTAGGGAGAACGGAGAGGATGCATTGGCCCATGCACATTTAAAGTTTAGAATTTACTGGAGCCAATCATTTAGCTTTAACTCTTTACCCATGCATGAAGAATTTGCATAACACATTTACTTATGAGGGAATTTCATTTTAAATGCTGCTTGTCACTCTAGCTGGTGACTGCGTGTCTGCGACTTGCACAGAAAATAAATTGGTGTCTGTCACTTTGCTGCTTGCTAGCGTGAATGAAAGGTAAACATGGCCTAATACCCTCAAATCCAAGGCAATGCTAATTCTCACAGAAGACAATTAATTATTATTAAGGGCTTATAGTTGTAAAATGTAAAATAATATACAATTTAGACTTTAACACTAGGACTACCGGTACTTGCATGACACCCAGAAGGTACAGGATGATATGGAGATTTCAAACACTGCCATAATTTCCATGTTGAGATTAACATTAGGAAGGTGAGAGTGTGAAAAGATGCAGAGCAGTGGGAGGAAACGGATAAGTGATCTAGCACAGGTGTTCTCACCTCTCTCTCTCTTCTTTCATCCTCTCCAACTCTTCCTCACTTAATAATTCAGACGTCTGTTTCAGTGTGCTCGCCTTGGTCTCGCCTTTACTCTTCTCTTCCTTTTTCTTTCCAAACCTGAGAGAGAGGGAAAAGAAAACCCAGAGGGAGAGAGAAAGAGTAAAATTACTGAATGATCACTGTTTGTAAATAGCATGAATCCAGTCATGCACCCTTCGTGGCTGTGCGTGTCTTTCATGCTGGATGGGTGGCAGTAACGATGCTCAGTTCACATGCATCATCTCACCCAACTGCATCTCTTCAGCTCACAGGTCATTCCTTGTGTGTGCACCAGTCACACTGCTTAAACACACACCCAGATATAAGCAGAAAAACATCCTTGCTCTACATCCACACACACTTGCACGATCCTGATCTCTACGCACGTAAGCCATGTCGTATCCTAATAATATGTATCGTATACCTATACGTAATATTAATCTCAGAAATTATGCTCTCCCTCTCTCTGCGTGTGTGTGTGTGTGTGTGTGTATGCACTGTGCAGCACAGGGACCTTGCTTTTCTCATTAAAAAAAATAGACCTTCATGCTTTTTTTCCCCCTCAAGAATGAATTTTAATGTTTAATTAAAATGCTGAATTAATGTTTTAATATTCAGCTTTCTTACTAATTTGTAAGCATCATTAACTCTGTCATAAAAAGGGAAAGCATTAAATGTTATATGTTTTAGGGACTAGGAAACTTAATATTTTGGCTCTTGCTCAGAGTATAAAATGTTCACTTCTTCTTCTTTAATTGCTATACATGTCAAAACTTGCACGCTTTCAGATGCTTCTGAATTTCGTATTTTCCAGGCATTCCAGATTTCGCTGGCTCTTACAGCACATAGCCCTCATTAAAGAATGACTCATTTCCAAATGGGCTGGACAACATGAAGAATAAATCAGTCCTGAAATTCATTGCCTTACATTGAACTGCTTTGAAAACCAACAAACTTGGTTTGGAAAAAACAAACAAACGAAAACAGGTAAACAGATGCCATTTTTAACTGTGTTATTAAGCAAGCTAAATATCACGATAAGCAAAATGTTCAGTGAAAGTGTCTTCAGGTATCTTGACTAGATATCTGACCGATCTTCAATTACTAAGCAAGTTTCTACAGAGATGAAAACCAAAATAAATAAATAAATAAAAAGCTTATTTAAAAAAGGACGCACAGAAAGCTTAGAACAGTTACACACGAGCAAAAAGCATAAACGTGCATGTATAAATGTGCTAAAACAGCACGGCCATAACTGCCCATTTACTTAATAACCAACTTAATTAACTTGTGCTTCATGGCCTGCAAGTGTTGCCATGCATAAATAAAAGAGGAGGAAAGAGCTCGGACTTGAATTCCATCACCAAATGTCCTTATGTGGCAGATAAACAGAAATCGAAGTGTGGCACTATTTACAGAGCCTCTGAGAGCTGCACTGCTGATTTACAGGGATTTTTTTTCTGATCACAACAGCAGAAAGGATTCTGAGGCTTCGCTAAGCTTCATCCAATGCTAAAGAAGAGGGATTCGCTCCAGGCTGTGATTCCGGATCGGCCAGACAAGGCCTGGACTTTCTCACCTGTCCCCGGACCCAATTCACCTCATCACAAGAGATGATGCACTGTCGTTCATCTCTATGCCTCCACGCACCCAACGTTCACCCTGTTTATTCCAGGCTGGATAGTATGTCTTATTATACAAGCAAATGTGTGTAAATGTGCCCAGTATACATGTTTATTCATTCATTCAACTTCATTAAGTGATTTATCCTGGTCAGAGCCATCCACAACCCACCCTGGGAATACTGGGCATGAGGCGGGAATACACTCCCGGGCAAAACAATCGAGTGCCGTTTCGGACCAATTATTTGGTATTAAGACCAATAAAAAGCTTAATGTTTTGCAGTTTAGGGTTTGACCCATTTATTTATTTATTGCCCAGGGGTGTACACACACACACACACCACGATGGCACCACACACACACACATTATGATGGCACCATACACACACATAAACCACGATGGCACCATACACACACACACACCACAATGGCACCACACACACACACCACAATGGCACCACACACAAACACACACACCTCAATGGCACCACACACACACACCACGATGGCACCATACACACACACACACACACACACACACACACACACACACACACACACACACACACACACACACACACACA
>JAQLOM010000034.1:17730960-17747532 GCA_030068315.1 Chrysichthys thysi
ACACACACACACACACACACACACACACACACACACACACACACACACACACACACACACACACACAAACAGCCTGTCATTGCTAGCTCTTTATCACTCTTGGCTTGGCTTTGGTTAAAACTTTCCTTTTTTTAAATCATCTACTGGCGGGCTAGCGAACGCGAGCCATTTCCCAACCTTAATCAGAGAAATTGCGAAACTGTGCTCAAATCAGCAGGAAAAAAAAAGGGTTCTGTGCAGCCCACACCTCCATCACTCCCCTAGATCTGGCCATTATGAAAAGCAAAATGCCTGTAATTATGTCCCTCCATTTGGCTGGTTGGGGGGTTTGAGAGAGGGCTATGCGCCACTCTCCACGCCTGCAGGATAATGGTGATGAAAGCTGAGGGGAGCGGGCAGGGGTGGTACGCTTGCTTAATGGCACACTGGGTGCATGGTGCTGAGTGCTGACAGAGAGACAGACCAAGAGCTGCGGGGACATCTGTTCTGTGTCAAAGCCAGGCAGGAGGGCACAGGACTGTGGGCAAGGTGGGTGAGGAACCTGCCGGGCTCTGGGGCAGCCAGAGTTCGACTGATGCACGACTTCTTCACATTAGAGCTGAGTCACAGACAGAGAGAGAGAAAGGGAGAGGGAAGGGAGCATTAGGAAAAGCACACTGAAAGTAGACCGAATAAAATCTAGCATGAATTGGGAAGGAACGAAGGTGGATCAAAACAAGCAAAGAGACGAGGCAAGAAAGTGAAAGCTGGGAGAAAGGTTCTGAGAGACTGACAAATAAAACGTAACAAAGAGAGTGGACAAAAGAGAAAGAAAGGACACCAGAAAGTAAGAGGACGCCCTCTAATGAGTGCATACTAATGGGTGAACTGAATTGGATTAGAGGACCAGGTGGACATCACTTCATGAAAAGGAATAAAAGGAAGTTCCACACATGTGCATCTCAAAGAGGCAAAATGACACGAATAAGAAAAGAGAAGAGGGGAAATAAAAAGAAAATCTGTGCTTGTAAAACGCTCTCTCTCACACACACACACCTGCAGGGCTTTTGTCCAGTTGAGTGGCACTGGATGCCCCATGGGTGGGGTTACAGATACCAGGGGTCACTATGGCTGAAACACGTGTGTGTGTGTGTGCGCATGTGCGTGTGGGCGCGTGTGTGCATGTGCGTATGTGTGTGTGTAAAGAGAAGAGGAGAGTGACATGAGTGAGTAAATCCACAAAAGGCCCCTTTCTCTTCTTTTCAGTGTCAGTGGGATCCGCCCCACATCACTGGATCTGTAATTACGATACAATGAGCTGCGCTATTAGGGAGACCATCATTAAAGCTAATAACGACACGCTGACAATGCTAAGCTAACATTGCCCTAATAACCACCGTGACACCGATCAAACACAATACATTTAAGAAGTAAAAGTGTTTCTTTTTTTTCTTTTTAACATTTAAAGTAAGGACAATGCCAACAGCCAGGCATTAACTGCTTTTTTTCTTTTTTTTGACAAATGTGACTCAAATCACCGAATAATTTGCAGTAATTTCCAGGAATTTTACACTTAAATAGAAGAGTGCACACTTGACAGTGAACAAAATTAAACGGACCGCTCGCATTCATATACACACACAGACCCCCCCCCCAGGGTATGGGACAGCAAAACAACAATGGCCCTCCAGAGTCTGGGCTCTTGACCTGGATTTCACACTCACACTCTCTCTCACACACACACACATGCACACGCACACACAAAAGCACACAAACCAATCATTAACATCTGCAGCTCTTCAGTGAGCTTGTGCAGCTCAGCGTCTTAATCAGTTAGTGCTCTATTCTCATGTGACTATTAACATGCCAACCCCTAAGCCCAGACCTGAGGGCTTTTCCCAGCAACAAAACGACTCTCACATGCAAATGCAGCTTCCTGTCAGTCGGAGTGCTTTCGGTAGAACGTGTACACGTGAGGTTTTGCAATGGGACGACTGTAAGGAATCGAGTCGGGTTCCTTTTGTCGTCCTATACCCTCAGATCGGATCAAACAGAATTACTGATGATGCTTTCTCATATGGATGGATCTGAGGCGGGACACGTAAAGTGCACCTTCATCTGGACAGATCAAAAGCAAGCGGACTTCAGGCTGAAGCCGGGCACGCGGGATGCAGAGGAGGGGGTCCTAAGCGCTCAAAAACGTCCAGACTCTCTCTAAACATCACAGACCCCCCTTTTCTACTGCCCAGATGTCCATATTGGTGACAACTGGCCTTTGTTTGTTTGTTGAACCAATCAACATCTGCAAACCCTTTTTAACCCACCATTTAACAGTCAAATTCCACATATATCCAGCACAAGGATTACTAGCTTGTGATACTTATGTTCCACAATAATCTTCCAATCTCACTTCACAGTTCGGTTGCCACCAAATAACTAGCTATTCATGTTGCCACCAGGGTGACAAGATGAGGAGACCCTGACCCACTAATAGCACCGGTTCTTGATTCTGCACCTACAAACCAGCAGAGAACTGGGTCAATTGTGGCAGAAACCTGAGGAACTGTTTCATATTAGACAGCTGATCCTGACAGACTAGAGCTTAAACTAAAATAGCAGAAGGTTGCCAATCCTTGGTCTGGTCTTATGATCACAGCCATGAGGCTCTGAGGGAAGTCTATAAAACTAACCACGTCTGTTAGTACATTCACCTGTCTTTACTCTTTAGCTTAACCCCCTATTCCTGTCCGTCTCTCTGTCTCTCTCTCTCTATTATAAGTTAGCTGAGAGGTGCTTAACCTCCCCGAGAGATCTTGGGTTAGATTGGCTTTGAGCATGTGAGGAGAGTAATGGCAGAGGAAGCCAATCAATAGCTCTCTGCTTGATGATGGTCATTCAAGTCGTAATTGCGTAGGGTGCCTTTTCCTCCAATGGAACATAACTGCTTCCTTTTCATCTCGCAGCCTTCAGAAGACCATGCCATTATAGGCTTTGTCCAGCCTCAAATGGCTCTCGCGTCTGGGTTCTCTCTGACAGGTGGCCAATGAAAAAGCTAGACATTATACAAAGTAGACCACCACGCATAGGCTTTTCTTCACTAAAACAAGAGCGGAAAGGGGTGACGGCCTATGATCTCGAGATACATAACGAGTCACACAACAGGACTTTGGAGGGATTGGCGTGTGATCTGTGGCAGGCCGGTTCATTTTCAGAGGTGAGAAAAAGTGCCATGTGGCATCAGCGGCGTTCCAGCTGTACCGGCCATCTCAGTGACAACCTCCTGGCCGTTTGACGCCACACCTCCCACTGCTGCCGTGCCAGCCGCATCGCCTGCATACATTAGCAGCTTTCAGCGGCGCTGACGAGCTAAAGCCTCATCGCACCTCGTCAAGCAAACAGCCTGCTAATTACGTATAGAGACACTGTCCCGGGTGGCTCCGAGAGACAACTGCACATTAAAATGAATGTTAGAGAGGTTGGCAGTGCTACCGCGCATTAACAAGATGCTGTCCTTCTGCTTTGGCAATCGGGTCCAGGCCTGAAAGCTTATAAGTGCAAGATTATCAGAGCATGGATGGACAGAACGATGGAGAGTGAGTGAGAAAGAAAACAGAAGGACTAGAAGATCCCCTAGTCAGTATCGTGCAGAAAGTGGTGTGGAGCAGAAGGACAGGGCTGGATGGACAACGCAACAGACTGCCGAGCAGAACGCCTTTCCTCTGCCCGAGTCTCTGGATCCTGCTTTTGTTCGTCACCAGACTCTCTGGTAAAGTTTGGAAGAACTTTTCCCGTGTCGAGCATCCTCCTCTTGTTCCAACTTGACCTCGTAGAACCTTGGAGAACATTTGTGGATTTGCTGCGCTCCATTTGTTTTTCAAGATGGAGCCATATGTTGACCAATTTTATTTGTATCTAAGCCCTACACTGAGGCCTACAAAGTGTTGAAATTCAGGCTCATGGGAGTTATTGCTCAGAAATGAAAAGTGCTCTAGTGATTGCATGGGTGACGGGAAAAAAAAACCCTAAATGCTGAGCTTGGTTATGTTTATTAATTCATAAATATTCCTGCACACATCCTGAAATGATTTTTTTTTCTTGCCAGTCTCTGACACTTGACTGACATAGCATATTGGTATAGCCTCGGTAAATGAGAGAACGGTTTGAAGAATATGTCCAGTTTGAGGAGGAAATCTATAATTCATTTGGTTGAGACTGTCTCCTGACTTACTGTGAAATGCAAACAGACTCGGGGCAGCTTAGAGATTGAAAGAAGCTTGCGCAAATTCCCCGTTTAAAAAAGCGCACCCTTGTGATATATGCTGAACTGTGGATTTCTCTTTCCTCTGAAGGATAGAAGTGCATTGCCGCTCTAAGCAAAGAAGCAAAGAAACCCATCAATAAACATAAGCTCAGTATAGAACCAATGCAAAAGATGGGCCAAAATCTATCGAATGTATTCACTATTACGTATAGATCAGTTTTAAAGAGCTTTCAGCAGTTTAGCTCATGGTCAGTGAACAAGCTTGTACCAAACCATTATACCAAATATGGAGAGAAAGCCTAGGAGGCATAGGGTATAATCATACTTATGCACAGAGCTCCACTAATCTGTCCTGTTCATTAGCACACTGCGCACATTGTTAACATTAGCCACACAGGCCCGTAATAGCACAAATTACACTGTCATCCTCCAGTGTAATCATCATCCTCCACTCCAAAGACATTAGAGCAAAGCAAGGCCTGGAAACTAATAGACGAGCAGGTGGGTAATGACACACAAATAGGCTGAGGATAACACCGAAAACGAACTCAACCTACGTACTTCTGTGATTTATAACCGCTCGTCCTTCTGCAAATGATCTTATCAAAGTTCTGCTTTGTTAATCACGCCTATAAATCAGCGTTGGCAGAAAACACAGCTTTACTAAATTAGATTATTAGGGTCAGTTCATCATGTATCTGCTGACCGTGTTCCTTTCCCACATTTTCATTTAGTCATCCAGAAAGATCTCCAATTAAATGCATCAACTACTACGCGTCTCTCGTTATCATAAGATCAACACAGAGAAAATACACCATTACGTTTTAATAGTTTGTATCCACTCTGACCTGCAGCTAAAACAAGCAATGCTATTCTCTCTACTTGGATGAAATACAAAGGAGCGGGTTAGTGATCTGCCGTCATACACAAGGGAAAGGATGTGTGTGTGTGTCTGGGTGTGTGTTCTGTGTCACCAGAACGTGACCAAAAAGCCGAATGTGTCAGATCTTATTTTCAGAGCAGCAACACGCTGAGGAAAAGTTTTTATCATGTTCGCACCCAAGGAAAGATCAGAGACACACCCACATAAAAATAGGAGGAGTGAACGTGTAACTGCGTGATGGGGTCTCCATCCAAATACATTTCCAAGCCACAGTCCTCATTGTAGTCTAATCAAACGTACATTATGCCTCCAAAATGTCTGTTTCCAGCAACAAGATTCTGAAGCCCATCATTTCTGCAGGCATCCAGAGTAAAAGACCCTGTTCCATGTTGCCAAAAGCTTTGTGGTTCCAGCACCAAAATGCCACTTGGGTGGGAAATGAGATATGGTGGCCTTGTGTTTCCATGGCAATCTCAAGTAATTTTCACAATAGCCATCAAAAACGGATCAGTGCAGGATCAGGGTTTTTCCCCCATTACAATATTAGATACTGCATTTCTAAACCAGCAGTCCTATGAGGAAGCTTGTTAGCATAGATGTCTCTTGTTAGCATAGCGGAAACTATATTTCGTCAGCTAAATCAGTGATCAGATTAACCAGTTAAACCGGCAATAAAATTCACCTGGTGGAGAAGCCTCCTCCATGCCTATACATCTTCTCCATTCTGGTTAATAAATTAAAATGAACTGCTATTAGAAAAAAATGTGCATCATGCAATATTTACCACCCCACATCCATTCCCCTTTAGTTGCATTTTATCAGAGTTCAGTTTGACTTTAGACTCGTAGATGGGTGAGAAAGCAGAACGGTGTTGCCATGTTTGCACCACTGCAAAGAAAACCAGACAGCTGTTACAGCTATTATTCTTAAAGATTACATCAAATTTGGCTCTCAAACAGGTGGAAACACAAACGAACATACATAAAGGATCGCTGGATTCCTGGAAGCCCAGCAGCAGTTCAGTGTTTCACTTCCTCATTCAAAATGCTGAATTGCGTCACTAATGGGAACGAACACTTCTCATCATCATTAAACATCGTCAATGACTCGCGATCTTAGCGCTAAAACACTGCAATCCACACCACGCAAGACCTCTGGTGAATGACGTGTCCCGGTTTGGTGTGTTCGCTGTGCTGTCAGGTACACGCTGTCAGGGACAAAGAGTCTCTGGAGCCTGGCGCTGTGATTTTCTCATGCTTTTAGAGCCATAATTTCCACTGAAAGGCTACTTCTACACACAATGTGCGTTTTAGCTCCGAGCATGGGAGTGGAACTGTCATTCACAAAACACACATACGGACAGCATACGGTGAGGAGGACGCCAAGTCTGTCTCTGTCAGCGGAAGAACTCGTCTTCAGATCTCAAGGGTGAGCCAATAGAGGCAGTACTCCCTCATTTTCCGCACACAGGCTATTTCTGTAAGCGCTCCAGCTGAGGTTAGCATAGTGAAAGCACAAATCAGTGACTGCACCACCCATAAACACCCATAACAGTTAGGATGCTTCTGACAGCAAGACCTGCATGTTTAATAAAAAATAAATAAATAATACACACACACACACACACACACACACACACACACACACACACACACACACACACTCTACATGGAGAACAAGCTGATATTTAGATATAGAAAAACAGACCAGAATCTACCATGTACAAGTATATCTATCTTTATATTTGCTTGAGTAAACTTTAAGTAATCCCTACTAAAACTACTATTGGAAGGACAGTTTATTTCAATTTTATCCACCGCGGCATGAAATGATTTACACAAAATTCAGGACTGAGTTTAAGATTGTCTTGTTTTAAAGTAAAGTGATAAACTAGCAACGAGCCACTGCTTTTCAGGACCAATTCTATTCACTTACATTTTTTTTAAAACTCAGCACTAACAGCACTCTTCTTTTTCAACCCACTGGCTAACAATAGCATTTTTTTGCTGTTCATATGAGTCACAGTATATGAGTGGAGCGGCAGCAATTTCCTCTCTTTGCTCAAACCGTCCTATAATCACTCCCACTCCACTCCAGCTTTTCTATTTTCCACTCCTCGCTCACTCCCCGCTCAAACGGTCTCTAATCACCCAGCACACACACTCACATTTACTGTTAGTACTTTTAATTAACTATTTTTGATCATTTTCACACTGTCTTTGCAAAATTACTTAGCAAACTCCATGCTTGTAAACAAGTGAATCATCAAATTGAATAATGGGCTGTTTTTATGAGCACGTGTTAGACTGGAGCGATAACGGGGAGATCGCCGAGCGAGAATGTACACCGGATCAAGTCACTTATAGCTTGCTCTCACTGTCTTATAGTCAGAAGAATTAGCTCAGAATTAGCTCAGTAACTCTATAAACAATGAGAGAAAGCTATAATATGGTCCATCTCACCATCTTCTCATAAACACAGACAGGGTGAGAATCTCCAGATGCCAGAAACTGTTCCTAGCTTTATATCACAAAGTCACCTATGGTGACCAGACACCTATAAATACACAGTACTGGAATATACAGTACATATACTATACAAAGCTAATCTTTGGCAGATAAACAGAGATGGAGTGAGAAGAACAAGGGATAAAGGGACTGACAAGTAAGCTGGCGTCCCCACCTTTAGTTACAAATCAAAAGGTTGCTCTTTCCATGCTGCAGCCGAGGCCGAGCCAGGTCTTTGATTGTTAGAACTCGGAAACCGGCCTGAGCAAGCCCGTGCCTCATCTCCTCTCGTTAATGTAATCAAAGGCAGGAGCGGCCCGATAATGAAAAGTGGAATAAGATGGAATGAGAGGCTCGGCACAGAGGTGCTATTCAGGCACGCAGGAGTGCGGGGAGGCCGAATCAAGCCGTCGTCGTCGCCATCCTTTCAGACGCAATCACGTATTCATGGATTTCCCCATTCGGCGAATAATCTTAATCAGGACATTGTATCTTGGAAATCAAAGAAGCTATGATTGAACTTCCATCAAAGGAGTGGCTTTCAGGGATTTATATGGAGATCTAGAATGGAAAGCCCACTAATCCGGCCGAGGCGAGTCGGTTTCTGTGTGCCGGGTTTCGATCGAAAAGGCATCAGCCACCCGCAACCTGCCTGTGATACTGTTACCATGGAGAGCTCTGGACTGAGAAGGCCACAGCCTTTAAAGTATAAACCTATCTCCACTCCAGATCACAATCTCTTCTTTTAAAAGGTGAGCTTGGCGTCAGGGGTGGCAGCTGTCTCTTAGATGCTGACCAGATTCAGCATGGCCAAGGTTTCCATTTTTGATAGTCGGCTCAAATCTGGACAGACTTTTGTGACTGTAAAATCTTCCGGGACAACCTCATGGGGAAGAACCCGCTCCCATCTGTAAACGCACACTGTTTATGCAGTAGGTGTTGCTTAATGGAAGCCAGATGCAGCAGCTGTCTCCTGCACATCAAAAGTGCTGAGGAGAGCAAACACAAAAGTACAGACAGGGGGAAACGCTTAAACAATGAGAAGGAGGAGGGAGTCATGTAGCTGGGTAAGGGTGCTGCTCCATCACTGTCGGCCTCTGAAAGGGAATATATAAGCAGCACCATCTGTGAGTGCTCCTTTTAGGGACTATTAGCAGAGTCACTAAAGGGCAGACATGCCAGCCTTCAGTCATACACACACGCACACACATGTGCCAAACTTAGAAGAAAAGTGTCCAGTAGATAACCATATCCTGTTTCTTTAAGGTCATTTTCACACTTGCATTTTTTTAAAATTCTGGGCCATTTGTCAGACAGTTCTGTTTTTGAGGCCAGCAGTGATGCAGAAAACCGAACAGAGGTCCTCTGGAAAATGGTGTTCTGGGCAATGTTTTCACCAAACCATGACGTGGTCTTGCCTCTTGACACTGCCCACTGAGTAATATGATTGGTTCAACTTATGTTGCTTCCTGGTTCAGGTTGTTTTGGCCAATGGAGGAGATGGAATGTCATACTGCTGGAGCACTGGTGTGAGTGCTTGCACGGTGACCATGGTGAAAAACCAATGTCTCTTGCCTCTTTGTATTCCTACAGGTTGTCATGCTGTGTGTCTAAAAGTGTTGTTCTTTGCCACTTCGACTTTGGTATCGAACAAAAAAAAAAGATTGAAAAACTCCGAAAATACCACCGACCGCTTTGAAACTTGTGTGTACAACAGCGATGTTATGGAATGGCATAACCGATCCACGGTTCGGAAAGAAATTTTCTATGTGAAAGCAACTTTCCTATTATGACCCCAACCTGAACAAGCCCAAAATCAGTCCAGAGTGCAGCCTCGAGTACTTGAGCCAAGCATGAAAATGCCCTAAACGTAGATTCATTTAAAGGAACTTTATTCATTATAAATAATAAATTCACTGTTAGCTTAGTAAGCTCAGGCACTGAGCCCATGCTTTTTTCCTAACCCTGATATCTCTCTCCCATATATACTATACTTTCATGATAAACCTCAGAAGTGTCATCCAGTGCCCTGCTCCCTCAGGTCTAAACCTGCCTGCCTCATCGCCAATCATCTCACCTCTCAACACACAGCTCACAGCAGCAGTAAATGTGTTGAGATGAGATTCTCAGAGACTGATTTGAGGTGTTTGTGTCTGTGCACCTGCGTATATACGTGTGTGTGTGTGTGCTGCATTAGAGGGGTGTGATATCTGAGTCTGGCTGATATTACACTTTATCTTGATAGCTCAAAGTATAAAGATAACTTTTCAGTGCACAGACATCTTAAACACAGATAAGCCAATCACTAGATTATTGCCACTTGTGAGCAGTGCCTTAAAATGAATAAATACTATTCTCTTACAATGCAGAACTTTATAATACTGGCACCCATCCTGAACCGTAATTAAATACAGTTAGGACTTGGACCAAAAACAGACACATCTGTCTATCTCTTTGGAACCATTAAGAGTTTCTGGAAACTAAAACCAAAATACAGTTCTTTTTTACTCTGTATAGTCAGTATTCCTGTGTTTCCTGCAGGTAATGCAGTAACTGTCTCGTGTCATGGCTAGCATCCGTGTGAAAAAGGCCTTCATTTCATTTGCGCAGACAGCATAATATGCAATGCCAATCATTAGGCATGTACAGTGGTACCTTGACATACGACACTAATTCGTTCGGTTGTATGTCAAAAATGTCGTAAGACAAATCGAATTTCCCCATTGAAATGAATGGAATTACTAATAATTTGTTCTAAACCCCCAGCAAACTACATCAATTTCTTTTGTTACGTGTTTTTAAATAAGAAAATTGTACTATATAAATAACAATGTATGAAACAATAATAAAACATAATAAAAGTGAATGTAAAGAAATAAACAGGTTTTATGAAGTGTACTTTACCTTGAGGTTCACAAGAAGCGATGATGGAGGCGGAGCAGTGAGATGTAGGACGGACGGTGGTGGTGGGAGGAGGAAGAGATTGTCGGAGGTTTGTTTACATTACGTATGTCGCCCTCAATCGCCAACTGGACACTTGCTATACGCTTACAGAACATCGCTAAACTTGTTGTACACTTTACGTATCGCTAAATTTATGCTACACTTTAGCGCTAAACTTAACTTATTGGTAGAATTACTCCGCCCGTACTCCTTGCACAAGTCCATCACACGCACACCTTAAGTGTGTTTTTCAGTGATTTCGCGCTTTATATCTAAGGTAAGTGGCCTCTTCTTCTTCTCAGCCCCAGCCTTGCTACTCACTTTCTTAGGACCGATGATGAAAATACAGGGTACAGGACAAATAAAGTCCCAAAACGGCAGAAAGAACACAAAACGGAGCGAGAAATGCTGTGGTGATGCTTACTCAGTGAGCTCGACACGTGATCTGTAGGGCGGCTTGGGGCAGACTGGGACATGGGAAGGTGTAATGGCAGCAGGACACATGAAATGTGACGAAATCGCCAATGTCGTATCACAAAAAACTATCGTATCCCAAAGCAAAAATTATCCCGACATCAACCTCGTGTCTCGGAAATGTCGTAAACTGGGTCAGTCGTAAGACAAGGTAGTTAATTTTTAAGAAAAGGAGTTTTTTTTATAAAGTCAGAAAGGTCAACAAACCAGCTTATCATGTTAACATGAGCCTATTTAAAACAAGAATTAATTCTGGCTTCAACGGCAAAAAAGGAAAGCTTTCTTTTTTTAATTTTAACAAATGGACTTCGACTTCGTCCCAACATTCATGCTATATGCTACAGCCTTTCTATTTTTCTCTGAAACATGAATTTGTTGTTATTTACAGGACTGATAACGTTGGGTGAAGCACACTGATACACTTGTATGAATTAATTTACGGCCAGCACTTCATACCGGAGCTCTGGTTATTCTAAATTAATCAAACATCTTCGGACCTATCAGAATCGAGAATTTATGAGCTTTGTTGTACAAGTGCCTGTGCCCACCAGATGCGTTTTCCCCCAAAGTGCTCCCAGAACGCCATTCTCATCACTTATTGTTGCTAGGTTACAAAAACATTAAGAAAAAAAAAAAAATCATAAAAGCACTTCCGCATTGCTTCGTTATCAGTGTCAAGTCTCAATTTACCTTTAGAAAAGTTACCTAAAACGATGGAAAGAAATCGCATTTATTTCAAATACTGATCATGGTAACCCTTCAGTGTTAGATCAGTGTTAAATACCTAGGTTGTCTGTGGCTGCCGAGATCAGTTTCTCATAAGTCCCATCCCCTGCTTGATTTTTGATCAGTCTGTGAGAGAGAAGTGACATAGATGAGCACTGTTTTCAACTGAAATCGCCCTTTTCCTGTACTTTGGTACTGATCGCGGTCAACGCAGGCCCTACGGCTCTGTAATGTACAACGTTCACACTGTTTGGTTTAAAACTGTAACATGCTGTTGAACACACCGTTACCTCAACCTAAAAATGTTTAATAGAAATATCATTGTAAAAATGTTAGCCATCTTACTTTAGGAATTTTGTTTTTCTTTCACAAATCCAAGTCAGCGGTAGGTTGCATAAATAGTGACGTGCCAAACATAGCTGGTGTCAAAGACACAAATTTACAGCCTTACAAGGCAAAGCAACTGGGACTCAACTGCATTAATGGGGCACTTATATATTTGCGGCTTTTAAACGGGAAGAAAAAGAAAAAGAGGCAATGAATAGCTGTAATTACACACAATCCCATCTGATTGGCTTTGATTATTTAATATTTCACTTGTGATAAATTGTGGTGGAGCTGTTGAGATAAAGGGCTCTATCATAAGACATAATCTGGAGTCATTTAAAGTTGCACTGGTTCACAGAGACTTGATCTGTTTGGAGTTACAGCTTCAATACAGACCACACTGCACTGTGATCGCTATCTACATAATAAGCCTGGCTTTGCAATAAAGGTTAAAGCAGGCTGAGTGTTGCATGCTTATAATGGCGCAGAATGACGTAAAGGTCCTGTGTGTGTGCGTGCGTGTGTGACTTTAGCACAGCGGCAGAATGGGAGATATTTGGCAGGTCTTTCAGACTTCCCATCTGTCTGCACGTTGTAAAACATCCTAATGGGCCCCATTCACCACCTGGGCCAATACCTTTTCTCTGTATTACACACAGACACAGACACACGTCTATCATAGCATCATTGGGAGGGCCCTCCATTAACAATTATTAATGCAGCTAATTAATGAGATGCCATAGTTAAAACCAACTATTACCTTTACCTCAGCAAGCAAAAGGAAACAATTTTGTGGATGTTTCTGCCTTTTTTTTTTTTTTTTTAAATAAAAGTTAAGTTTTAAGTGTCATTTAAAAAAAGGAATGCAGTTATCCTCATGAGGACCAGCCACATGTCCACACAAGGTCAAAACTGTCAGATATTCCCATCCTTGTGGGGATAGGATATAAAAACCTGCCTGCCTGCCTTCGCTCTCTCTTTTCCTGCAAGCAGGTAAGCATGCTTCTCTATACAGCAATATTAAAACCAGTCTAAACATCTATCCAACAAAGGGGGTTCGGTTTCCAATGCATTTCAAACACTGGGTGTAAATCAGTGCCATTTTCAGCCCTATTAACCATTTAGCTTTGCCATAAACCAGCTATTTTTAATAGCTGTAACATCTGAATTGTTTGTCGGTAGAACTGGACGGGTATATCGTGCTGATAAGTCCAGTCTTTATTCCTGTCCACTTCATCCCTTTATCACCAGGCTGCAGGGCATCATCCTGGCTCATGCAGCCACTGGCCAACATCTGCATGATCACCCACACAGACACTAATACGGTCATGGTCAATGGATGGCAACCACCATTCGGCACTAGAAAGAGGGAAATAATGTACAGATGGAACTGCAGAGAATGTGAGATGGCTCCAGGCGAGGCTACAGCTACCACAGAGGCAACCTAGCCAAAAATAAATAAATAAATAAAAAATTAAAAAAATTTAAATCTAAAAACTGTTTCTCTCCACAGTGATGCTAGACAATGGTGAACATAATCAGAGCCTATTGGGTTTCATTAAATGCTGCCCAGAATAACAGAATAGCCATTGACGAAGTCAGTGAAATCAATAAAAATGGCAATCTGTTGCAAAATGGCTGCCATGTACCACTAAGAATGCTACCCATGTTTACT
This sequence comes from Chrysichthys thysi, assembly GCA_030068315.1. NCBI lineage: Eukaryota > Metazoa > Chordata > Actinopteri > Siluriformes > Claroteidae > Chrysichthys > Chrysichthys thysi. The sequence continues at coordinate 17,744,736 of JAQLOM010000034.1, forward strand.
GAGTATAAATAGAGGCATCTTTCATTGTTGGGAAAAATATTATTCTGTGCTTCAGACCCAGGCTATTAAGAGTGTTTTGGCACATGTGCTTGTAAAGTAATGAGATTTTTGTTTTTTCACGTTTGCCAGAGGTAGTGAATTAAAAAAAAAAAAAAAAAAATCCATTTTCACCTACACTTCTCCAAACCTCTGATCCTTACTCTCCAACTCACAGCAAGCACCTTGACCAAAAGAAACATACTTTGTTTTTTAAAACAACTTTTACATCCATTACTCTGTCAAACACTGACAGGGCAGTACAGGACTGCTTATCTGCTCAGAACAACAGGCCACGAGCATTAGCCACAAGCGTCCTGCTGACGAGCTATCTTTCTCCGTGCTGCCCGAAGAGAAAGGAAAATCAGGTGAGAGAGAAAGAAACAGAGAATGGGCTCGTCACAACAAGTCAGATTAGCTGAGGCAGGAGCGCTAGCGTAGCCCTCACTCTCTGATGAGTCGTGATAGTTCACCTTCAGGATGAGCTGAGACAGAAAAACTGTTCCTTTTTTGCATGGAAAAGAATATACAAGAAGAAAAAGTCTAATCCAAGCACACAAACTTTCACAAGAAAGGTGAAGCAAGTATGCATTAGAGAAAGTCCGCTTTCTTGCTCTAATAATCTAATGCTAACCTAAGAGCTTTTGCAACATTATTTTAGGGTCCTTCTGACTGTTTCATCATTTTGAAGGTGCTACATGACATTATTTTTAAGCTTAGATATTTTCTAATTGTTCCTGAGCAGCTATGAAACACGTGGTTTTAACTGTGTTTTAATATATTGCCAATTTCTCTGCCACTCCAAATCACAGTTCATCAGATGATGTGAAGAACATTCAGCTTCTTAACCATATCTGTACAAGCCTGAGTCTGAAGCATACTATAAGTATAAAGATGGAAGAAAAAAAAATTAAGGTTAAAGCTCTACTATGCAGGACTTAGTCAGATGTATGAGCAGAAATGGAATACAGTATATTCATAAGTATGTTTTCATTACTGTATAATTACCTGTAATTACAAATCATTGTGTTCTAGTAAGCATAGAATGAGCCCTTTATATCTACAAAGGGGGCGGGTTGAGTCCTATGGAGGCACCATGTTGTGCAACTACAGTAGCCCAGAACAGACAAACCTCTAGAGAGCACCTTCCATGTTTTGTGTTTTACGTGGCAGCATGAATCCAGAAGGAAGAAGAAGGACAACAAAGAAGAAGAAAGGAAAACAAGGAAGAAGAAGGAAGAGAAATCAGTGTTTGCTGGCGCTGGCCAACATGTTTGAGAACCCAATTTTTAAAAAATAGAGGAATGCAGAGAAAAGCAAGGGAGTGTGAATGTAAGTAGCTGTTGGTAATCATGCGCTCTAATACATGCTTGGTAAGCAAGGTGTAAGGCAGGGGCATTTAGTTGGTTGCAATGTTAGTGGACCTTTAACAGATGCCTAGGGTAAGGGTTTTAACTGTATGACTAGGGAACAGTGAGGTAATGCTAGCTTACTCCTATAAATCAGCTAATTATCTAATGGCATTCTCAGCAAAGTGGGAAGAATTTACATAGCTACACAAAAAACATCCATCAACGCTGAGGAGAATTTTCCTAATTCATTATTTAATGTCATGAAATCCCAAGCTAAATTTGCTCATAACTCGACTGAGTTCTGTGTTCCCAGTGCTGTCCAGAGAGAAAGCTAATTTTATGCCCAGGTTATGGGGTGTTTTGTAGCTCACTATAAAGCTGTTGCTATGTTCCAAATCCCATACTAGCATACTAAACAGCGTGGTGCAGATGTTACTTCATATAGTAGACGATTATTTAGAACATGGGGTGTCAAATTCAAATTCAGCCTGGGGCCACCTCAGCATTTTTGTAAGTCCTTGAAGGGCCATAAACTATGATTATTTTAACATATTTAACTATACTTTCAATTAACACCAATAACCTGCACTGGCGTAAAGCAGAATAGTGCTAATAGAGACTATGCACCTGTTAGGACTAGTTGAGATCATTTATTAAACAGATAAATTAAAATATACAGTGGAACCTCGGCTCATGAACACTTTGGATGGCGAACAAATTGAGGTATGAACTAAATTCCCGAACAGAATTTTGTACCGACTGACGAACAAAACCTCAACTGACGTACAGGCTAGCCAACCCATGCTTCATAGCACAAACATTTAGTTTCGGTCAAGCACTCGTAGTGTGAACGTGTTCAATGTATTTTGCGTTGTGCTTCTCTGCATTTTTGCACTATAAGCCTTCATTATGGGTCCCAAGAAAGTGAAAAGTGGAAATGGTAGTGAGAGTAAGAAGCCTAACTGCATAAACAGTTGAAATAAAGAAAGAAATAATCGCAAAACATGAGAACGGTGTTCATGTGACTGATATTGCCAGGCAATATCTTCCCTTCGCCACCATCCATCCTGCCACCATATTCCTCCTCCACGTCCACCTACGCCAGCGACTATGCATCCACTGCAAAGGTACCGTGCATTAAATCATCAGTTTATTTAATTTAATATTAAGGTTATTTTAATTTTATTCTATGTTTTATGACCCATACCCTATAAACCCATGTATTTACATTAATTTCAACAAGAAACATTTATTTGGGTCACGAACAAATCGATTCTCAGAATGAATTCAGATTAGTTTGCGTCAAGGTCCCACTGTATGTGCATGTGTGTGTACACACACACACACACACACACACACATACACACACACACACACACACACACACACACACACACACACACACACAC
>JAQLOM010000034.1:17792516-17807214 GCA_030068315.1 Chrysichthys thysi
AATAAATAAATAAAAAGCATGTTGCATTCTTAGCACACAGTCATTTTGAAATTTTAAATCAATTTATCTTGTTAGAAATGGGTCCTTTGCTTGAACAAAGATAATGTGAGAAAAATAGACAGAAAAATACCACGCATGCACCCAGTCTTTCAAAGTTTCCTTTATACTTACTCATATACTGACTTATAATTGCACACACTTCTCCTGGGGATTCTTATTCAATTGAGAAGCATCATGCATAAATATATATGCAGTCATTAATTTTCCTTTACAGACTCGAGCAGTGTAATTGTCTTCGCACACACTGTAATAGCTCACATGGCTAAAGCCTGCAGAATGAACCCCTTTGCCATTCTTTTGAACTGAATATTATGCAGCTCAAATTGTTTGTTATTCGACATGTTTAGTAGGCCACGTTATTGAGGCGTGCTTCTACACACGGCCTAGATAAAAATCGCAACATTAACATAATGATCGCAAGGTCAGGAGCGAGAAATGCAAAACAAGCACATGAAGTAAACACAGCACAAAAGAAGACGGAAGGTTTTATTTTTTGCTTTGGTCATGAGGAGGTCGTACCTTGCATTATTCCCAGCTGGCTCGTAGGCAGAGAGAGAAAAAATAGACAGAAAGAGAGAGAATATTTGCAAAAATTATATATTTATGAATTGTGAAATCAGCAGTAATACATAAGCAATAGGCAGAAAAGTGGGCTGTGAAAAGGCAGAGCGACATGAGAGAAATTGCAGCATTTGTAATGTTGCTCAGTACCGTGTTCTACAAATCTAAATGAGAAATGAGGTAAAGTGTATGTGTGCACAGAAGCAGACAGGGCACGCGCACACAATTTTAGGAAACACGACAGTGCAGCGCTGTATTTGAACCCTGCTTGTGGTGCAGCCGAAATCCTAGAGGAGGATTACTCCTCTTTTATGTTCAGCTGAAGGGATGGTTCACGCGACAGGCTACACACATCGCCATTTTACATAAAAAGAATCGCAAATGTGCCCCAAATTCCCAGCTTTTTTTAAAACACATGGCAAAGACTGTCGAGGCATAAGGGAGATAAAGAGAAGGCAGACTAACTTGCATGACACACTTACTGTACTGGTGTTGACATCAAACCTCTCCAATATTGGAGAATATGACAGGACATGGTATGATATGGCTACCAGACTATTTGGTTGAGTATCAGAGTCCATTTCTCATTGCATGAAAAGGGCATGAATGCATTTATTAGAGGTGGAATTCAAATATGGTGACGTCTGAAGGCAAAGAATAAGCACTGGGTCTTACTTTCTCATTTTCATTAAAATGTATGTAAAATAACTAAAACTTACTGACACAGTGACTTACTGAGACTCTTAGAATGCATATAATGAAATGGTACATATAATGTAACAAAATCAAACATGGCTAAGCTGTATCTGGTGTGACTCTCAAGGGTCATGAAGATGAAGTGCTCTCCTACACCTGTCAAAGAATTGCAGCTCTTGTTCGCTACTGAATGTTGGAGCTAGTGTGCTAGTCTACTGTGCTGTGAAACACAGGATAAAGAGGAACCTAGTTTTTATAAGGAGGGAGTATGGGCTTGAATGAGTTGAAATGTTTATTACACCTGATGCAAGTGTTACTTCATGATGAATAGTTTTTTGAAGGCATTATTTGCTACACACGAGCGTTGAATCAAGAGTCTCATATTAAATGAAACAATTCACTTTATCATCAATACTATCTGCACTGATTCTAGCTCCATTCCCATGTCCAGTGTCAGTACTCCAGATATCATAACAGGAAGGCGAACCACATACCAAATTAAACAAGGGTAAAGCATAAATTTAAGAGGTATAGGTGTCATAGTAATAATTTCAGCAAAAATCACACACAGATGGAATGTAATTGTCTAGTTTTTAAAAGATTTGCTGATATACGCTCTCAGGAATACACCTGGGTTAATGATTCCAGCTTCAGAAAGGTTTCAACCTGATCTGACTGACTATGCGTTTTACATGTATTTTTTGTACCTTTTTTGTTTTTACTGTATATCATTATTATTATTATTATTATTATTATTATTAGCATCAGTTCCAGTGTGATAAAAAATATAAAATTTTAATTCATCTAAATAAAATAAAAAAATTTGCATAAACTGTTTTATATATTCATATTTTTGCTTTTATATATATATATATACATAGAACTAAACATAGAAATATTTACAAATTGTGTAATATTTCTAATATGTCTAAAACTGTATTAACCCATTAACTGCCAATATTTTTTCAATTTTCATGTAATTCTATTAATTTACATCCAAATAGTAACAAAAACATCTACTTTCAAGAAATATGACTGCTTATTTTTCTGAAATTTAAATTTTTAGTCAAAGTCCCAAATGGGGATCATGGCACATGCCATCTATGTTTTATGCCATTCAATATATGATCCCCAAATGGGGACCATGGAAGCTAATGGGTTAATCTAGCATGATGTAGCATGTGTTCATTTGGTATGTTTCCTTTAAGGACAGAAGAACGTACCACATACACAGAATGACACATTTAATGCATTTTATACAAAATGGAACATAACAGTTCGTTCCGGTCCACTAATATGATTGGTTTGGGCAGCGTTCCAAGAGTACTGACATTTAACACTAACAGCACTGGGAAATTTCACTGTGTACATCACTCTGCTCATCGGTGAATAGTTGTGGTTGCCACATGGAAACCCACTAACTACATCAAAACACTTAGAACAGTATTGTTAGCGACATCACCAGTGGACACGGCATATGAGATTCATCAAATGAAGATGAAAAAGGGAAAGAGACAACAATTTTACCGGAAGCAGCTTTAGCGGGAATGTACAAATCAATGTGAGCACAGCTGTGATAACCTCCTAGGACCGAATCAAGCCATGCTGATATTCAGTATTACAACACTCCCTCACATGTGACACTGCTTAAACAATGCTAGCAGGAGGCTCAGAATTCCTTGCGACATACCTGTCTATTAGAAAACTAAACAGTAGTGTGCATTAATGAAAAGTGACTGAAAGGACCCTAAGACAATATATTTACCTACAAAACACTGGCAATAATTGGAATCAATTTGAATTGAAATTTCAATTTGTTTCTAGTCCCTCACAGATTCATTTGTCACTTGACAGACAGCCAGGCCCTCTCACTCACCCGCAGATCGCTCAAAGACGTTGTTCATCACCATAAGGGGCTGCACAGGGCTCTCTGATTGGCCAAGAAGTGTGCCTTGTCCCACGCAGCTATCAAAGGATCGATTGATTATTCTCCGTGAGTCCCGGTACTCCTGCAAGACAGAGAGAGAGAACGGCATAGTCAATGTATTGATCGAGTTTCTGAATTGTAGATGCAGGACGAGCAAATCTGGGACCTAAGTGAGCTAAAACTGTATCAGCGGTCCTTATCAATTTAATAACACAGAGAGAGAAAGGATAGGAGTTGGCGCTGCCAAGGAAAGCACTATTGCTTGGATGAAGACCAAAAACAAGAAGTGTTGAGGTTTAAGCATCAGGTTTTGATTATTAAATACGAATTCTTAGCCGCTGATGTGTCCGAATTTAATTCTGAGCGAGAACGGAAAGCCTTTTCGGTGTCCTGCCCTGGCTTGACGTACATGGTGAAATATGTGAACAGGAGAGGCGTATTTAAAATTCTGGAGCAGTAGCTGCAACCTCATCAGACGACCACTCTAATGGCTTGTACAAAGATGGAGCAAGCTGTCTACAATTGGTTAATTGTGAATTGCTAAAAAAAAAAAGCAAATGGCAGGCACATATATTTACTTAGGAGCTGTGGTTAATAGACGTCTCGTGTCGGCAGAGAAGGCGGTTCTCCTTCATGCTGCATGAAAGCTGGGAAAACTCTGATGCATTATTTTGTTTCTTTGTCATTTATGTGTCTCCTGTTTTCTCCTATGCGACAGAGCACGTCTCTCGCACAGCCTGAGGTAGTGAAGTTTGTCTTGAGCCTCTAGAGGAACATATGGCTTAACATTTACCTAGATGAAGGTCAGACATGAAAAAGCATGGTAGGGGGAAAAAATACTCTGGAATAAATTCTGTATAATAATCCCTTGGTATCATGCTATATAGAAAACTTGCACAGCAAACCTCAAGTTTCATAAAACTCACATTTTCATTCTGTGGACCCTATAGGAGCAAGGTGGACAGGCTACAACATTAGGACTACAGAAATCAAGTAAATGGGGAAACGCATTGTGAACAAGTAGATGGGTATGGGAGAAGAAGCCAGTGCTGGCCTTGAAATGATATCACACCAAGAGATCGATGAGGGATCCTGATCCACCTTCATTTTTCTTTTTTGGTAAAAAAAAAAAAACATACATACATACATACATACATACATACATACATACATATATATATGTATGTATGTATCATTCTATCATTCAAAAACACAGAGCATAAATTTAGGAGTCAAGAAATGCAGGTGCATCAGTCAGGGAATTTAGGAGCAGAGGGGTAGTGTGGAATACGAGTGTACATAAAATCAGACTAGTTTGTGGAAAGCAAAGGGAAGAAGGGATGAGGGAAAATGTGCCGCTGCTGTTGCAGTGCCACAAAATCCAAAGATCACTAAGATCAGAGACGCTCGAGGCTTGCAGAGCTTCCCAGAAATGATAGACGGCATCTGTAGCCAAAGGATGAGACAGCAAAGAAAGCGAGAGCACTCCAAAAGACCCTGGGAATTTTTTTTAATGCAGAATTGGTGTGCTTATCAAATTGGTGTTAAGCTCTACTGATGAGGTGTACTCAGATCGGATTATGCTACATGAGAGGGGTTTAAAACATGTCGAGTTATGAATTCAGAGAAAGATATAAAATAAATAAATAAATTTCATCTCCATATGTATCCCTACTGACCGAAGACAAAACAGAGAGGGAACCAAGCATGGACAGGGCTTCACTTCCTTCACTGAAAGACGAGTAAGAAAACAGGATGAGAAAAAGGAGAAAGGGTGAAAGACGGCCGGGAGAATGTGCGTGAGTGTGAGAAAGAGTGTGCGCATGAGAGAGAGACAGAGAGAGAATGAATAAGAGAATGAATGAGAGAGAGAATCTATAGGAACGGAAAAAGAGACAGAGAGAGAAAAGAAGAGAGAAAGTGTACAAGATATATGAAGGGGGCAGTAATGTGGTACAATTCCCAAGGCCTGTTCCTTCCTCAATGTGTGTGTGTGTGTGTGTGTGCGCGCGCGCGTACTCTCGCTCAGCTCCAGGATCCAGCAGTACAGGCCACAACACTCTCCAATTCTGTCTTAATCAGCACAACAAAAGGCGCATTTCATCCTGCTATGTAAAACAGGAGCATGCTGCCAGGTCCACTCGCCCCCTGTAGCACTGGGGCACACAGGGCAGCTTTGCCCTCTTACTGGGAAAGTGGAGGAGTGTTTGGGTTTCCAGCTCCTCCAGCTCCCCCTGGGGCAACTCCCCATTATTAGTGCCTGCACTGTAATGAGATTATCACGATATTTAGACAGTGTTGGTGAAAAGGTTGTGATTAGATCTGACTGCTGCTTAAAAGGCATTGAGCCTGGAGACGAGACGGAAAAAAAAAATTAATAATTTGCATTATGTATTGTATTGTTCTGTATTGTCACTTTCTTTAGCCCTTTCTTTGCAATTTATTTTTTTTTCACAGTTACTTTTCAGCTGGAGAAGCAATTATAAAACTCTCAGGAAAGTGTTCCTCTTTGATGTGTTTGGAAGAGCTCTTATAATTAGTGAAGCTGAGTCACAAAATGGACAAAAAAAATTGTTTTGGAGGACTGAATTTCAGCAAAGCAGGGTAGCACTCCTCTGGAGAGCGCTTAAAAAAAAAAAAACACATGCAGATGCATTTTAATGATTGCTCCAAGACTTCTACTACTTAGACACAATATAGACATACAGTAGAGACTGGCAGGAGTCTCTAGAGAGGTGATTTCTACTGAAACTGCTTTAACCAATGTAAACAGGGAATACGCAACCTCTTTAAAAGATGCACCTTGGATCTCTCTCTCTCTCTCTCTCTCTCTCTCTCTGTCATGCACACCTGCTTGGGGCATTTTACGGGCATAGTTTGGGTCAACTCACAAGGAAGTGTCACTGCAAATCAATAAAAAGTTCTCCTAACTGATCACCTTTATCGTCTGCTTAAACATTTCTATCCTGATGGGAGTGGCCTTCTCTAGCGTGACCCCGCCCACACCCACTGCGCATGAATGCTCACTGCCCATCTCTCGGAGGAATGGTGTTCATTCCACCCATTCGTTCCAGAGACTTGTAGAATCAGTGCCAAAGTGTACTGAAGCCGTTCTGGCAGTTTGTAGTGTCCCCACAACATGTTACGGCACCATGTTGGTTTTTCATTTTCGCTGTTGGATGTCTGTACATTTGCACGCTCATTCACACCTAGGAATATTTAAGAGTCTCCAGCTGGCATGTTTTTTGGACAGTGGAACGAAATCAGAGAACCAGATGAAATCCACACAGACGCAGGGTGAACATGCACCTCGTCTCTTTATGGGGTAAAAGCATTACAGAGAACTTCACGGACCACCTGTTTGAGTGAAATTGTGAATTTCAGTCACAGTTGATCATAGTAATAAAAGTATATTAAAGTGGCATGGATTTTCCTGGGTTTTTCTGTCCACTGCCAAAAAAAAATAAATAAATAAATAAATAAATAAGAAATGGCTCAACATTACCCACTATAGGTTACTCATTTTATTTAGCCCTTTCTTTTCTTTAATAATTGTACACTCCATAGTTTCAGGCAACAATATGCAACAAACATTTAACAATAAAAATGACTATTCTTAAATAAAATATTTCAGCCTCAAATCCTTTGGGCATTCTATACTATTCTGATTACTTCTGGTCAATAATAATCCTCCCTCTGCAAGCAGATCTCATCCTAAGTCTGTTCATCCTCCATGATGCAACACCATGACATACCAGTACTGTGGTCTCAGGAAGGCCACCACACACACACACACACACACACAATTTAATCAGCTGCCCTTCCACCCACCATTTCATCCACTCAGTCTTCTGCCCATGCTACCATCTTCCGAGCCAACATCCGTTCTATGCACAGGGGGCCAACAGCATCCCCATCAGCTCCGGCTCACTGTCCCCCTGCTACACCCCACTGAGGACCAGGACCGCTCCTCCACAGCCCATAGAGCATTAATTTTAGGAAGAGTCCCAGCTTCGCACAGAGGGACTGCAGTGAGCATCACTCCTTTGGCCACAGGGGCCGCTTCAGTGTCCAGCCTAATTACACACCATTTAGGAGCAGCTGGAGGCTTTGGGGAGTGTGTATCAAGGTCTTGATTGTGTGTGTGTGTCCCAAAACGGGCATATGGGCAGCCTATGAGACAGATGCAGGGGAGGAGGACAGGTTTTAACGCTCAGCTGGAGGTAACTTTTAGCAGCTCAGGAGAACTGAGGATGAGGTGAAAGTAGAGGGGTGGTGAGGTGTCTGCCCAAAAACATTTTTCTTTCTGCTTTGTGGGTTTTAGGAGAATTCATTACTTCCATGCAGAGCCAGAAATCAAATCCCAGCTCATTTGTATGAGCAAAGCTACACTTTCCTTTAACCTTTAAACGTTTTCCACATGCCATTAATGCCATAGCTTCAAAAGCCAATTACTTCTTATAACCGACAAATATTTTTAATCAAAGCAGTAAAAGGCCTTGAAAAAATTAATACCTGCAGTCACAATTCTAACGTTCATAAAACCACTAAATGGTGATAAATTCAATAAGAAGTTGTCTTGAATTCATATGAATGGTGTAACTGCTGACATGACCACTTACTTCAAACCCTCACCTTAAAAATATGATGTTAGCAAATCTTTTCTATCGGTGCCGGTTATATACAGGTACAACTAGCAAATTCAGAAGATAACCTTTCAAAGGATTGTACTGCTACATCTTCATCACAGTAGAGAGAATCAAGGGAAAAGCCACAACTGGGACCAAGTATGGCTCACTCTGAATATGTATTTGCTCAGTGACAATTATTACTATTTATAGTGCCCCATTGTTTGTTTTTATCCATACATATCATCTGATCCGCATTGCCGATTTTGTTACTGTTTGGTTTTTGCTGCGTATAAAACGGCTGCATGACAGAAGTTGTGCCTCTCTCATTTTCTCAGCGACTGGCGTAATTCCCATCCTTTCCTGAATATCCTTGGTCATGATGCGGTGGAACTGGGTTAGTTCAAGCATCTCTGTAAGCATATTCATTTCCATGCTGCAGAGACCTTGCTTGTGTTTCTTGGTCACCAGCCAGCACTCTGCCCCATACATACTACTGAGTGCACCATGATCTTTTACATTTTCACCTTGAAGTGAATGGGCATTTTTATTTTGTACAAAACTTCAGTGGCCTACCTCCAATTGAGCGACACCTCGCTGACTTGTGCTTGGACATCTGGGAGGGTGTCCCAGTCTGAGGTGGCAAATGAACCCAGGTTCTTGGGCTAGGTGGCTTTAGAAAGAGCTTGTCAGTCGATTTGGATGGTGCCCTCAGTCTGTGGGCTACACTCCAGGCATTCTGTCTTGTTGATATTTAGCTTTATTACTTGCCCGCCTAGTCAATCTTATACTCCTCTGCTTGAAGCTGGAAGGCCATATGAGCTTCCTCCATGAGCATGACATCTGCATACAGGACCTTCCAGTGATTGGGTGTTTGGAGAATAACCGTCGCAGTAGCCACACAAAGGATGAACAGCAGAGGTGTAAGGGCCAGTCAACGGAGGACAGTGATGTTGATGGAAAGGGTGACAAAATACCAGCTGGGCAACTAAAAGCATTTGTGACAATACTGTGGAGGTGCTGAACCCATCTCTTAAATAAACCTCCATGGGACTGCTGTGCTCTCAAGATAAGGTCGCGCGAGACACATTCAAAAGCAGCCGAGGAGCATGGATGGTGCTGCTTGTGCCACAACCCTTGGCAAAACCACACTGATTCAGTGTTAGGAGGACAATGTGATGGAGGCATTAGTCAATTACTCTCATGAAGATCTTCAACACATACTGCAAGGACCTGACTGGCCGTTTCAAATCATCACAAGTGCTCATTGTCAAGGCCTGGGGAGGCTTGTCTTCAGCCGTAATGCAATTAAAGAATGCAGTGAGTAGTTCAGCACGGCTTAAAATTCTTTTTTTTTTTTTTTAATGGGGGAACTCCCCCGTTCAATGCTTCACACAGAGGGAATTTATACAGTTTTGGTGGATTCTACTTGTGAGTCTTACCTTTTGCTGCTCTTCATTAATTTAAGGGATTCTCTAAATTATAGTCTCTTTTACAGTGGTCTCTTTGCTGCATCATGTCCGTATTCTTTCTTTGCAGCTACCTCTTCTCTGATCTTCATGCACTATTCTTTAACTGCACTCTGTCTCCTCTCTTCTTCAAACTGATCTTACCACAGAATGAACTTAGAATGTATGTACTTAGTTTTAATCCTGCTATTCGTTCGTCTTCTGCCGCTTAATCCTGGTCAGGGTCGCGGGGGGGGGAAAGCTGGCGCCAGTCCCAGCTGACATCGGGTGAGAACATGCAAACTCCACACAGAAAGGCACCTGTGCCGAACCCGGGGCTCGAACCCAGGACCTTCTTGCTGTGAGGCGACAGTGCTAACCACTCAGCCACCGTGTATACTGAAATTTGTATCTACATGCCATAACAGCCTTTGCTGAATTATCAAGATTCTCTTAACTATATACACTGCTGTGATCTGTAGTCTCGCCTTCACCTCTTTTAGTGGTCATCTCTTCAAGCTTCAAGTCAACTTTTTATTTTGGTACGGTAGCTCACTTTTCTCATCTCCATGACCTAATCTCTCCCTGTCCTCTGTCTCCACTCCTTCATCTGTTCCACTTAATATCAAACCATTCTCTCAGAAACGAGCATGAGACTGGTGAAGTCTGTATTATTCACTGAATTTCTGAATTTAGTTTTAATCCTGTTTTGCATACTGAATCCATGTTTACATGATGCATTAGCAATTTGCATGACCATAGCTATCTTGATGAGTTTCTCCATTTCAGTGAATGCTCACACCACACAGACTCTGCAACCTGTTGAGAACAAAATGAAGCATAAGAACTGCGGGAAACCATGGTTTCTTAAGCACTGCACACTCTGACCGGGCTTCATCTGCACTTACATCACTCAAGAAGTGTGCCAGTAGAAATTCTCAGAGGACTGTTCCAAAAAAGTGAATCATAACAAAATATCTTCTGTGTCAGCAGGGATTATTCTGTCAATTTCAGTAATCCAACACATCTGCTCTTCATGCAATCAAAGGCTGGTTTTGACTGTTAAAGTTTTTCCCTTAAACTTGCTACCATCAGAAGAGCCGAAGAACTCCTGCTCTGCAGGGCCAGCACAGACTACTATTTAATCTCAGGGCCTCCTTGGATGGACTGTGGAGAAGTCTAGATCTTCTCTTTAAAAATGTTTTGAGAGAATGACCACATGCATAGGTACATCCTTTATCATCTGACAGAGGGCCACAAAGTTGAACTGTAACAGCGGTCAGTAGACCTTTGACTTTGTCTGTGTCCTAAGTGTTGGGGGTACCCATGTGCCCTAGGACATCTCCCAGAACATTCAGTGATCTACACACCACTGACACAGTGTTGTGAATTGACAGCCACCTCACTGAATGTGGCTAGGTAAACTTCATTTGGGGCACATCTACCTGCTTTTGGAATTCCTCCAGCTTGTTGCTTCTGATATCAGAACTGCTGAAGAATACAAAAATTGACTTCAAATCCTCCTAAAACATCCACCTGTCCCACAGATCTGGCTGCATCACCAGCTGCAAGAGCAAGACGATGAGCTATGTGATGTACCTGTACCAAATCTGAGTTGAATTCCTCTCCGAGTTTTTTTTTTAACAACTCCTTTGTGGCATTCCGTCATAACAGTAGCATAAGTGTGCTGTTTTACTGTTTTAATGCTGTGTTAACCTTTATGCTTTCATCTACATACTTTACATATGTAATGAGTTGCTTCATGTTACTTATGCTTGTGGATTCATCCAGTACTAAGGAAAACACAGGACTTTTTTTGTTATGTTTCTTTTAGCACAGCCTTGTCAATAATCTTCTTAAGTGTGTTTGCAGTAGCTTGGTGTGTTTCTGATATCCCCATCTCATTCACATAGCTTCCATAACTGTCTGTTTCACGCTTTTTGAAAGAACACTCCAACTCCTTCGTGAATTTAACTAGGGGGTAAAATTTTTAATTGGGAAATTCGTTTTCTGTGACAAAGTAGGAAGATTTTAGAAGTTCTTTCGGTTCCTCCTCACCCTGTAACTGCGCACCTTCTGTTGCATTATTCTTTGCTCAATCAGCCTCACGGCCTCTTTTCACGGCTGCTGTATGAGAAACGGCATCTGAGTGGCGACTTACAGTTGAAGTTTTGTAACATAGGGTGGTGAAGGGCACAGGAGCCCCCCATTTTACAAATCCAGCAGCTAGTTTCACAGTTGTTCAATTCGAGCCAAGATTATCTTCTGAGTCAGTTAGCCTGGAAATGATCTTTGGACTGCTTCCCCTGTGCATTAATGACATTACTTTGTGTTTTGTGCTATCAGAATTGGAGTTTTCTTCTGAGCAGGTGATATTGTATGTATGTATGTTTTTACTCAGCAGTCCATGCCTGCATGGATAAAGGAAAAAAAAAAAGGTCACATCAGTAGGCTAATGAATGAAATCTGTCTCTATATTGAGAATGCTCCAACAACAGATGGAGAGAGAGGGAAAGAGTACAAACAGTGAAGTACGTTTGCATGTGAGTGGCTATGTTCAATTTAATTAGGTCTGAAGTTGGTTTATAGGGTCAACACTCCCTTATTCACACTGGTCTATTAATAGATTAACGTGATTTCAGAAATTCCAGACATCACTGGGCATTTCCAGATTTCGGCTGGGATGTCATCATGGATAGTCACTTTATCGTTCATCTTTTTAAGTGATGAATTGGACTTTGTAGTTTCCAACTGTAAAACTACAACAGATTTTTCTCAAATTCTTTACAATTTTTTTTTTTTGAAAAAGCATACAGTTTGTGCCAATGAATTGTCCTAGGAGCAGGCCTGACACATACTGCATGATCACCTAATGACAACAGCTTGAGGATCAGGATTATTGAGGCAATTACAAATCAGTGTTAGATTTTATTATATGTTCAACAATCTGCGTTTAACCCTTTATAGGACACTAACTGAAATACTTGGAAATTCAATTTTTTTACCCTAATGTTATTAAAAAAACCTAATAATACAAGATTACAAGAAATCCATGCTAATGGGTGGCACAGTGGCTAAGTGGTTAGCATTGTCGCCTCACAGCACGAAGGTCTGGGTTCGAACCCCAGGTTCGACACTGGTGTCTTCCTGTGCTCTCCCCGTGGGTTTCCTCTGGGTGCTCCGATTTCCTCCCACAGTTCAAAGACATGCACATTAGGATTGGCTACCCTAAACTGCCCTAGGGTGTGTGAGTGTGCCAACAGATGGAGCGACATGTCGGTTGGGGTATGATGGTCGCATCAGATGATACAATGCTGAGGTGGCTTGTGAAGATAGTGGACCCCGCACGGTGCGGGACTAACGCTAGGATGAAGAACAAGAAGGAGAAATCCATGTGGTTCCATGACCTCAGAGATATATGGAGGGCCATTTTGGACTTCTGTTGAAGAATTGTGGCCAAACGTGACAAGATTTAACAGATTAACACTATTTATTTACTCTTTCAATCATGCTTCTATGATCACAGTCAACAGAAGCAACAGCTAAACAGTTCATTTCAATTGTGTGTATGACCGTTAACTGCCCACCAAAACATCATAACGGTAACGAGCCTACCAAGGCGTAAAAGTACAGAGCTAGGAAAACATCTGGGACCAAATGGGTTAATTATAATAAAACACTAGGGAACACACTGAAGTGCTACCATCATGGGAGTCTGGATGTGTGCGAGTGCTGCCGGACTGAAAAAATTCCACAGTGCCCTTAGAGTGGGAATGTGTTAAACTCTGGGTTTAATGGATCAAACAGCACCGCTGGTTAGTATTCATATGTGGGCGAAGTAGCAGCAGCAGAACACCGAGATCGGCAGCAAGGTTCAGTCCGGAGAGAAAGAAATAACAAAAGAGGAAGCCACAGTCAGGTTAGAAGTGTGTGTTGCTTTGCACCTCACAGTTTTCATCCCACTTTTCTAATTCTGCTGACATGCAGCACTAACACTCCACTGTCTCCTCCTTTATTCAATTCTGCACTCACACGCTCGAGTGCGGTCTTCAGCAGAAAAAAACGACACACAATGACGATTGATAAGCTCACAAAAAATGCCTTTGTGCCTCTGTGCAGTGATACCGCTTCCCCTGGAGGCGTAGCTCTGACCTCAGTCAAGGAGAACCTCTGCACACAGCAAGGCACTTAAACTATGAATAATCAACACCTGTGACTGAACTGCTCAACAGAGTAGCAAGGGCTTCACAGAGGAGAGAGAAAAGCACAGAAAATCAATGAGTAAGTATAGCTAGGTGAGGCGGCTATGCTAACAGCACAGGACCTACCTGGTTGGAGGGCTGATGAGCTCGGAGAACAACAAGCTGGATCATGCCTCTGAGGTTCCCCTCCATGGACATGGACCTACGCAGCGTCTCCATGGCCTCGTGGTTGGACTTTCCCAAAAGTGACTCTCCGTTCACGGCAAGCAGCTGGTCATTGACGCGCAACCGAGCATCCTGCACAAACAAAAACGACAAGGAGGCAGTGATGGGTGTCGTACACTGTATTAAAATCCTTAACTTATTTTACTCCTATTTGCTCTAAAAGAGAAAGGAAAAAACAGACTGGTGAGTAAACAACTCTTTATAGCTGCTGTAACATAAGTGATAACAAGACTAACTTGTTTTGAGGATGCTCTACTGCACTAAATGAAACTATTTAGTGATGAAACGTATGAGGTGTCAATCTTTTATTAATTTAAAAATATCATCATTGCTTTCTCAATGTGTTAAAACATATATTAACCCATTAGCTTCCGTGGTCCCCATTTGGGGATCATATAATGAATGGCATAAAAAAAATAGATGGCATGTGCCATGATCCCCGTTTGGGACTTTGACTACAAATTGAAATTTCAGAAATATTAACAGTCATATTTCTTGAAAGTAGATGATTTTGCTACTATTTGGATGTAAATTAATAGAAACACATGAAAATTTTCAGAAGAAAAATTTGGCAGTTAATGGATTAAAACACTTCAGGATGTGTTGTTATAGGAAAGCAGTAAACTTTAGGGAAATAACAGGATTCACATCACCCTGTTGTTTATTTCCCTGTTATGTTTTATTCCTTAATTGTCATACTTTGGCAACATTCATCCCATTAAGCATTTTGTAAACAATTACACTGCTTAACTCAAACACTGATTGTGATAACAGATGAGATTGCATGCATGAGATTCAAATTCATGATGTATAATACAAATGTGTCTTTTAGAGAGAGACAGTCAACTCAATCAATCATGTACAGGAACAGTCTCACACGTGTACACACACACACACACACACACACACACACACACACACACACACACACACACACACACACACACACAC
>JAQLOM010000034.1:17815504-17836978 GCA_030068315.1 Chrysichthys thysi
CTCGCCTGATGTCAGCTGGGATTGGCGCCAGCTTCCCCCCGCGACCCTGTACAGGATTAAGCGGCAGAAGACGAAGATCATTTTCTATTGTCAGGATACAATACATAACCACACACACACACACAATACAGAAGGGAAAACATGCTATCTGTTTGCATTTCTTATTATATTACCTTCCCAAGAGAGCTTTTTAGATTGAAAGTAGACATCGACTTCGACTGTGACCTTGTGAGCCAGTATCAGGATATGTCTATTGATATAGACATCAAAGCACCATTGTGAGTTGCTCTGGATAAGGGCATCTGCCAAATGCCATAAATGTAAAGGTGGGCAGGACACAAGAAAACCCAAAGAGACAGAAGAACAGAGTGAACCTGACTCAGCCTGAGTCCAGATATGGTGGAAAACAACTTTGCACCTGTAAAGCCACTGCGTTGGTATGGAGTGAGGGGTGGGGTTTCACGGACCAGCAACACTGCCTTGGGAATAGCATGCACTACTTCAGTTTTGAAGCCTTGGCTTAAATCTTACTGAAATTGAAATTTGAGGCAGTTTATACCAAACTTTTCAAAGCACATCTAACAGGATGAGCTCTCAAATGACACAGAAAGGATTTGGAACTCTTGAAAAAAAAAAAGGAGGAGTTGCGAATGTGTGTCTCAATCACCACAGCTATTTAATGTTACCTAAAAGACATCTAACTTATTATTATTAATTTTTTTGGTCCAAATTAAAAAAGTCCAGAATCAGCTGTGATTGGTTCACAGCACTCAGACGAGGCTGATCCATTTGTTTGTCACCATTTTTATTTTTTCTTCTCATTTCCAACTGAACTTTTTTTTTGTTTGAGATTTCCATACATGTTGAATTTAGAAACATGCAAAATGGACTAACTTTATAAATGGTCTATGATTTTAAATGTGTCAGAGCACTGCTTCATGTTCATGTATTGCACACCTACCTTCACTGGGAGTGAAAATGCTGAACACTGATTGGCTTTTGGCATTCTTAATGAGCAATAAACGCCTAGCAAAAGAGATTTTTTTTGTAATAAAGCTGTCAAAAAAATCCACTGTTTTGCTGTAGTTCCTACTGTAATTAAGACAACTACGTGAATGACCAACTGACTTGTAGAGAACTACTAGCCAATCATAGTGCATTCATCACTAATTCAAGTGACCCGTTTTATAACCTGCCTGCTACCTCTAGACAAACAAATAGACAGATATACAAACCAACCTCAAATACTGAGACAAATGCTTCACAGTTAGCATGACCCATTTCCCAACCTTGGCCTACATAATCCCACATCAGTTTTGATTGTTTGGAAATACGAGGACAGGCAGCAAGACAGACAATCAACGATGGTATATAGTTGCTGTAAATCTGGGGTCCTCTAGCATATACTGAGTCCCATGTCCACAAAGCACCCTGCTGAAAGCCTCTCTATCTGCTTAAGTAGGTCAAATTCAAGGGCCATTAAGGTCAGGGGTCAAGGGAAAATGCCAGCTGCAACTGTCGCAGGTCATTAGGCTATTGATAGTCTCCACTATAAGAGGCCCTGTTTAACCTGAGGGCTCAGAGTTCATCTCTCTTCATTAAATGTAACTGACATGCAGCCATGTTTTTTTTTTTGGTACAGGACCAGGAATACTTTCTTTGATCCATTATCATGGCTGCATCTCACTATAGCTATTTTTACATCTCAAATAATGCTTTAATACACTGACTGGCTGATCAGTCAGAGAAAAAAAAAAGAATTCACTCAAATCTGCAGACACTAATCTGACTGAGCGTAATCTAGATCAGACGAGGTGGGGAATTTATTAATTATTAGATAAAATCAGATTTCACAATCAAAATTATCGCAGAAATTTCAGCGCTGGCCATTTTTCGCATGTAAACTGAGCCATTGTGTTAAACATCCACAAGCTGCAGTACCTTATAAGCAGCTCCTCCATGGATGATGGACTTGATGAAGATGCCCAAGTCTTCACCCGTCTCACGAGACTTGTTGCCTTTAAGGCTGACCCCGAGGCCAGCTGAGCCTGAGTCGTTCAGAGGGACCTCGAACATCAGCTGCTCCTTCCCTTCCTCAGGCAGAGTGGCACGCACCGGTTCTTCTCTCTGTGGAAGAGAAAGAGACAGAGAGAGAGAGAGAGAAAAAGATGGGGAGAGCGATAAACAGAGAGGGGAAGAGAGAAAGGGAGAGAGGTCATTCCATTTGAACATAAAAGTACCCTATTTTACCAGAGAATAGCACAACCTTTTCATGCTCCCTTTCTGAAAGGCGGCCTATTCTGTGAGCTCCGGGGTCATTTAGAGCCATAATCCATTCTCCATTATAGAGCCCCAGTGCACACTGAGCCCTGCTGGATTTCCCTCTCCTGTTTTTGCTGCTTCTTCTTCTTCTTTTTTTTTTTTTCATTTTCTTGCCATAATGCTCCTGAAATGACCTGTACATCTTTTTAGAGAAATTTTCTTTCAAAATGAGAGGCAGAAAAAAAAAGTAAAATGAAAGTGAGAAAGGGGAGGAAGAAAAATGTCCATTATTCCATGGGCACAGTGAAAACACAATCTTTTGTCGCTAGGGAAACGGGCCAGTAATGAGTGAGTGTGCGACAGTACTGCACTCGTACTTATCTTCCAAAGAGGAAAGGAGAAAGACGGAGTGAAAGGAAGGAAAAAGAGAAAATGGCCATAAAACAAACGTGTGAAAGCCTGTATTTGATCTGTACAGTAACAGGGAAAGAGCTAAAACACATGAGCTGGATACAAAGATAATGAAGTTGGCAAAAGAGCCACTGATTCAGCAGTACATCAGACTCTGCAACACGTTTCTTGTTATTAAGTCCAGGGATTCTGAATGTCAGGCAGACACTTGCAGTCGGGAGGATAAGTGTATATCCAAATTAGAGGCTGCCTGTAAGAAGTCTGAAGATTTGCCAGCAGTAAATATTGGGGGAGGAATCCATGGATAAGCTGGGCAGTGACGAAGGGCTAAGACGACGAGTGTGTGGGTCAGCAAGGCCTGGTTTATCACGGTTTACTGGAGGATTGTGGGTTTAAGATGTATTAGCTGTACACTCTCTCTCTCTCTCTCTCTCTCTCTCTCTCTCTCTCTCTCTCTCTCTCTCTCTCTCTCTCTCTCTGTGTGTCACAAACACATACTGAGCAGAAACATGGCAGGGGTACACAGGGAGAGTTATATGTCATTAAGTAGAAAGAAAGAAGGACAGAGTGAATGGGAGAGAGAGAGGGAGAGAGAGAGAGAGAGAGAGAGAGCGCTTGTGGAAAAAGTAGTGGCCTGGAATGTCCTTCAAACTCAATGTCACATAGTCATAAAACAGTTCAAACACAATAAAATGTCATACTTTGTTTATGGTGCAAGACATTAAAAAACACGCACACACACTATTATGGGGTCGTGCATTTACTGTGAGGGCAGGGGGTGACTGGGAATGGGGTCCTAGACCACCCGGGATCGCTAACTACGATAGACTTCTGAGGAACCAGTTCTCTCACTCTCTTCGTGAACAGGGAAAAGTAAGCTCCCTGTCAGGACCTCACACTGCAGCAAAATGGCAATGCTTCATCCAAGCCCACTGTTTTCTGCTTGGACCACATGTTTATCTGCTTGTGTTTGCACAGGAGACGTGTTATTCCTGAAATGGGCTGAAACTGCAGCGTTGTTTCTTCGCAGTGGAGAAACTGATCCGCTATGAGCCCAAAGCCACAACCAGAGCTCCGTTTAAAATCAAATCCCACCCCCCAGCTATCTAGGTTTCTGCTGAACTTTGCAGTCCCGTTCACAATAAGCAGCCATTCAACTAGTACGCTGAGTAACTGATGGGTACACCGAACACAGCCAGCATCTAATCTGTATAGCCAGCATCTGCTCATGTGGTGAGGAGAGCGCCTTAATGAAGAACGAGACACATGGAGTCATCAGCAGGAGCAGATGGATGAGCATATCCATAGGTACAAGAACAAATGACATTCTGAAGGTTTAAGCGACGAGCACATAGACAGCTGTTCAAGACAGGAAATCTCCCTCTTTCCTTCTCTTTTCTCTGTGCCCTCCCTTTTTCCTCCCTGTCTGTCTCTCTCTCGCCACCATGCATGGATGAACAGAAGCTCCATTTGGTAATGCATGGCACTGAGGAGATTTGGAGACCCCCTGCAGGCTTCAAGAGGACAGTTGGGAAAAGTAAGATGTGTCTCAAGGGAGCACAAGTGCCAGTGGTGCTCCATGGCCTTCATGAGTGAGTGGTCTACAATGACCACAGAAAACAAAGGCTTTAAAGGCTTCCTCCCAAGACCGCCAAATACACACTTGCACAATAGCTTTATGTGGCAGCAGGCCACGTTTCACTGATGCGTAACATGTCCAAATAAGGGGGCTATAACTCTAACCACTTTAAACCATGGCCCAGTGCCAAAAGTACATGATGCACCGCAAGTGAAGAGAAAATGTTTCATAGCTAGCACACATTTCAGCTCAAATTCAGGCCACACAGTCCTGCGGTGTGGCAGGAGGATCAGCATCTCCCGGAATTCACTAGTCGAGAGCCAGGAGGTCCATTCAGGGGAACCACACCAGCTCTGGAGCAAGCATTTCTGGGCAAATGTTTCCAAACCAAAGATCCAAAATGCTAAATTATTGCCACCATCACTATGAGTAAAACTGTCTTTTATTACATGAAGAGCAAAAGCCTCCATTCTTGCGACTGGCACCCGTTCAAGTGCACGCTTCCATGAGTTCCATATCCACTCCAAAGCGTTCTCATTTCCTGTTGAACTTATCATGGCATTCGTCAGCATGCACTCCAAAATCCAAAAGCAAACCAAGCAGCTCTGTGTGCGTGAAAGTCATCAGGCAGTCAAAAATAAAGTGTGTGCATAGAAAATGAGCACTATTACAAACACGCTGTTCTCTTTATAAACACTCAACTATCCCCCCCCCATTATTGGGCAGCACAAATAGGATGTTATTTCTCATATAAACAGCCATGCTTCACCTAAAAGGCACATCCTCATTCCACGCTACACTCTTAAATGCCCAGACAAGCAAACTTCAGGGCAATAAATTAGACATTAATACACACAATTCATCTTGCTGGTGACTCTGCGGCCATTTCAAAAGCTGCAGATTAAAGCCCGACGTGACATTTAATTAAGATGAGGCGTGAGAAAGGGAGCCCGGCCGGTCAAATCACAACCCGCAGAGAGACTGCACCTATTAACGCTGCTAATGGGCTTCAGTATGTATCATCATACACCTCCACAAGCGTGCGCACGAACACACACACACACACACACACACACTTAAACAAGGAGAAAAGCACACATGAGCTTGAATCTGTACCGAGTGCTATGATTTACTGACTCAGAGCAGTCCATCATGTAGCAGATGCACGGGTACACATTAAAGGAACACTACAGAATTTAAATATTTTTTTAATACCTCTCTACCTACCGCATTCAAACCATAAATGTGTTTTCCACGTATAATAATTGGCCCATTTCATTACATTAAGGAAAAAAACAAAACATATATATCGCAAAAAAAAAAAAGCTGTTTAACCTATAATGGGGTGTCCATAAACATATCTCCCTGACATTTTCTCAGATATTTTCATGAATAATTTAGTGTAATATATTTGGTTTCCCTGTGTCTGTGTGGTTTCCTCCAGGGTCTCTGGCTTCATAATGGTTTCCTAAAGTCCAAAAAAACATGCTGGTAGGTGGATTGGCTTTGCTAAATTGCCCCTAGGTGAGAATGAGCATGTGCATGTTGCCTTGTGAAGAACTGGCATCCCACCAAGCTTTCCTCAATGGGTGGCAGGTCTTTGCCATACCAATCTCTCCATCACTGCACTTTTATTGCTTTTTTCATATCTCAGCTGAATTTTCTTTCCCTTCATAAAATATTTTTGTTCATTTTGTAGGTTTGTTTGTGTGTATTTATAACTGTTACATGCCTTGTAAAGCAACCTCGGGTGTTAGAAAAATAAACATATATAATATTCCTGCCTTGTGACAGTCGGACCCTCCATAAACCGGGTCAGGAGAAAATCTGTGATATTGTGTATCTGGAAAAGGGCACTTAGCGCTTTTCTCTTAACAGCATTTTGAAAAAATGGCCAATTTACAAATGTTAATTAAAATGTTCATGTCTGCTATTGTAGGTTTAATTTTACTCATTAATGTGAAATCCTTTGATTAGTGCAGGTGCTCATTATTTAGCCTATTTGCTATACTATTATAAAAGACATCAATTAATACAAATGATATTTACTTTATTAAATGTTATGTGGGGTGCGCATTAATGCTAAAGTTCATGGTTTATTCATGTCAGTTAATGTGTTAAATAAGGTCAGGTACAGGAACCTTAATGTTAAGTGCTACAGGAAAGCTCTAGCAAGACACACTCGCTTGTCTGCCTTGTTCTTTTATTTGTACATTGCAATGGTCGTATTTTTTGCGTTCCCGTTATACAGCGACGCATCTTAAAACCCCTCAAAATGGTGTTCATTGACTGCACATGGACTTCCTTTTGAAGTGAATATAGAGTAAACAGGATTTCCATTCTTTCTCAGTATGGGGAAAGGTGTCAATTATAGTCTGTATTGTGTGCTACATATATAGTAGCTGGAGAATATTTTTGAAAGAAAAAAGGTATATTCCTTGAACATGGCATGTGCTCACAAACAAGTACCGTAATTTCCGGACTATAAGCCGCTACTTTTTCCCCACGCTTTGAACCCTGCAGTTTATACACCAATGTGGCTTATCTATAGATTTTTCTTCGCTAACTGCCATCAGGGGGCGCTAAAACGTGAAAGACGCAACAGATCAATGCACAGAAGAAGACATTACAGGTAGTTTTTGGCACTTGACGCAAGAAGCATGACACGCACATTAAAGTATGTAAGTAAACATTTATAAAAACTTCCTTGTGTAAATATCTCATTTCACAACCTACACATCTGCGGCTTATAGTCTGGTGCGGCTAATATATGTAAAAATATTTTTTTTTTCTTTTAAAATTTTGTGGGTGGGCGTATATTCCGATGCGCTCTGTAGTCCAGAAATTACGGTATTGAACCTGACTGCATTTGGATTCTGCAAGAATATAGTTTATATGTAAAAATGGTTATAATTAAAAAAAAATGTAAAAGGTGTAAGAAAATGTGCACTCCGGCATTATGTTACATTTTCGACAGGCAATGTGTCCTCAGTGTCAACTAAACAGGGAACAAACAAAGAAGAAACCATGCGAACAGGGCCATCAATTTCCTGTGTGTAGAAGCAGGAGAGACCATGAAAGGAAGAGGAAGCAAAGCTGTAGTAGAACCGTCCTTCACTGTGGACCTGTGATGGATCTGGACGTCCGGTTCTTCCACATGGATGTCAGGACTCAAGGTTTAAACTCGCACAAGGCTAAAGTGTGTGTGGGTGTGCGCGCAGTGATGACATGCACCATAAACAGAGTAAATACATACACACAGCTCTAATGGCCGCTCTAGCCTCAAGCTGCTTTTCTGAAAAGACACTAAACTGCTCCATTAATGATTTACTCCTACAACAAGGGGAACTAACTCAACAGGCCGCCATTACAGAGACGATCAATGACTGTGTTAATTAGACAACCCAACCAGGTCTGAAATTATGTGTGAGAAATAAGACTAATGTTACGATCCTGGCTCCTATGCAGTGGTTAACTGGCTTTATGGCCTTCAGTGAGCTTTGAGTCACAGCTTTACACGTTCATGCTAACAAAAGGATGTGCTTCACCAAGCAGACTTACACCTGCCTCCTCATACAGGAGCACACACATAAGCAAATACAACCCAGACAGACATTAACACCACACCCACAGGGAAAAGAGTTGCAACTCAACAGCGGCGAGAACAGGGACAAATGAGCGTGGCACGGGTCATCAACTTTTACTACTCCACTCTTGCTTGTCCAGAACACCAGTGGTAAGTGAGAGAACGGAGCAAAAAAGTCTGAAGAATGATCTTATCTCTAAAGCGTGCTCACGGACATCAGGAAACCAGCAAATGCATTAATAAAATTAATATGCTCATTATGTGCAGTATGCGGTGATCATTAAATGGTTTTTCCCATTTCACTGTGCTTTAATAAAGACTAGGAAACAAGTTTCTCGCCTCGAGGCATTTCAGTTTGTCAGAGGCTGGCATTGAGCTTGAACTGAATGCTAAGTCTCTTAAACAAGAGTCACATTCACACTCCAAATAAAAACCATCTTGTGCTGCATTATAATTTTGTATGTCGGCTTTGCATGTTGCACTGCGCGTCTAAAGGCTTGATATTTCCCCATTCTATAGATATGAAACGTTTGCTGCATCTCAAACAGTGTGAGTATAGTGATCATATGCAGGGAAACTCATCGAGCTGTAGTGTGATAATAATATCCAGACGGTGTTCAAAAACCATCCTGATTTTCTTTTTCTTTTCTTTTCCACTAACCCTACAAATACAGCAAGGGAAAATAAGGGATAAAAAGGGAAATTTAAATACCTTTGTTTTTGCGATTTACTATTCCTCAGATGCAGGTATGAAGCCTATTGAAAGCTTTATTAACAAAAATGTGCCGAGGTTAAAAGAATAAAAAGTAAAACCCAGTTGCCTCATAGAAACTGTTAAGGCTGAGCCTATATGATGTTTGCAGCACAGAAAAGCCCATAACATTACAGAAAACAATAATTTAACCTGATTCATTTTGAATGTTTAATAAATAACATTAAATAAAATCAACTCCAAAAGAGTTCTCAAAAAACATGAGGACTCATGGAGGAAAAAAGTTTGAACACCTCTGGCCCAGTTTCTCCTGACTTGAATCTCACTGAAAATGTCTGGAGGACTTGGAAGTTGCGTGTCCATCAGAGAACTTTGGAGATTTGAAGATGATCTGCCAAGAGGAATTATCTGAAACTGAACGTGTGCATGTGGACAGGACATGGTAAGCATGCGCAGCCTGTTGTTCAGCCATAAGCACATCTAAAGCCTCGTTCAAGCTTGGCTCAAGTGGCCAGACTGGACAGCCGATCCAGCCTAAGTTACCACGGAAATGCTAAAGGCTTGAAGAGCTCATACGCATGCACACACAGATGGAAGAGGCTTAGATTGGTCATTTGAGGTCACAGTAATGAGGTCATCAATAAAATCAATTCAATTTTATTCGTATAGTGATTTTAACAATGGAATTTGTCACAAACCAGCTTCACAGGCATATATAACTCCCAGTTATAAACTTATTAATCTATAAACATATCCATAAATACCTAGCCTAATACCAATTTCTTTATCTATCTATGTATCTAGCTGTACAGTGGAACCTTGGATTGCAAGTAATTTGGTCTGCAAGTGTTTTGCAAGACGAGCAACTAATTTGAATAAATTTTGACTTGATGAACGAGCGAGGTCTTGCAATACGAGTAGTATGCATACACTTCGTCTGCCGAGCCTCACGTGATCACAACTCTCTCTCACTCACTGCGGGATTGTGGCTCACTCGTATAGTCAACATCCGCGCTAGCATATACTGCTAATGTGTGGGCGAAAATGGCCCCCAGGGAGATGTGTAAAATGTGGGAAACAGTGCAAAACTTTGTAGAAAAGCACCACCCAAATAAGGCTGTAGCAGTGCGAACGATGAATCTGTTTAATTACAATGCAATGTTGCATTTCTGCAAAATCCCCAAAAGGACTCAAAAGCAGCGATCACTGGATAGTTTCCTTGTTAAAGTCGCACGAAAAGAAAAAGATCCCAGTGAGCCGAGAGACCTCAGTGATTCTGTGAGTTGTAGTGAAAGTAATCCTACACAATAATCCTCCGCCTCACTCGTTTCCATCACACCAGCCACGAGTCTTTTTAAAGGTAAAGTGGAGGTTTTTTTGTTTTATGTATTTTTACTTTATATTTTGTATTAATCATTTTTATATAAATATTTGTGGATTGTGAAACAAATTATCTCAGTTTCCATTATTTCTTATGTGGAAATTTACTTTGATATACGAGTGCTTTGGATTACAAGCACGTCTCCAGAACGAATTATGCTCGCAAACCAAGGTTCCACTGTACATTATTGTCTATCTATCTATTGTCTATATAAATGTGTGTGTGTGTGTGTGTGTGTGTGTGTGTGTGTGTGTGTGTGTGTGTGTGTGTTAAAAGGAAGAACTCTGAGACAACAAAAGTAAGAGAAACCAGACTCAAAAGGGAACCAGTCCTCATTTGGGTGAAACCGGATGGTGTCACACATAACCGCATAAAAAAAAAAGAAAAGTACAGTTGTGTAGCGTAAAATTCTGTTCTGCTGCACCTGAATACTGATAAAGATTTGCATGCAAGACAGATTCTGGATCAATTCTTTGATAAACTAGGAGCCAGGCTGTACGAAGTGGAAGGGAAGCTTCTGCCCACCAGTCCCACTCACATGCTTGTCCATCTTGCTTGGTGATGGGTTTTGTTTGATTTGAGTTTTATGGGATTTCTATGACGCCAGACGGCCCAAACTGGACATCAAATCCCGCATGCAGGAGAAGACGCAAGCTGCTGGTTGCTTTCACCATGGCCAGTGCAAAGGCTTGGAGAAAATTTATTGATTTTGTTTATTTCAGCTCATGTGTGAAGGCTGGCGCCGTATCTCCAACTCCTTCATATATTTCGTCTTTTAAGCGAGGAGGCAGGTGGTGGTCTGAACAGAAAGGTGTGTGCGAGTGTGTGTGCACAAGAAAGGTGGTGAGAATGCTTTGTGTTTCGCTCAGCAAATGCATTAGCACGGCCCAGCAGATGGTGACGGAGAGAAGAAGGCTATTGAACAGAGCTCAACCACACCACCATCACACCCACGTCTTCTCTTCATCTCTCTCTCTTCACTCTCATTCATTCTTCCTCTCATTCTCTTCCCACTTCTCTATTTCCACCTCCTATCTCTCACACTCAGCCATTCTTCCCTCCCTTTCTTGCTTCTCTCCAAGCTGGTGACATTTGTAGTAGATTTATGCCATCTGTATGACTTTTTCCTGGTCTATCTCTAATAAACTCGTCAACATGAACTTCCAGTCACCTCGATTCATAATTCTTCTTCACCGTAAATAAACATACAGCTTGTAATTACACAAGACTGCATCTTTGTCACACAGCCTATTTCATCATCATGTCTCTAATAGCTTCTGCATGGAACTGCGAGTGACTCATGGTGGATGGATGGCTGGAGAGATGGATAGATGAAGTGCACTTTTCAACCCACACAGGAGTGCGCTACACATGTCAAAGTGCTTGGGATGAAACACCATTATGGCAGAGATGGGAAGAATGGAGAACAAGTTGGAAGCCCATTTTTGAAGAAAGAGCCGCCTCCACAAGCATTCATTGGAGGCCAGTGAGAGGCTAAAGGCAGCAGTGGGCCGAGGAGACACGGCGGGGTCTGATCTAAATGGATTCTGTTAAAGTGCAGATGAAAGGGCTACGTGGAGAGCGATAGAAGCAGTAAAAGAAATGGGGTCGGGGCACGGATGGAGGTCTCAGACCTTCTACTCTCCGGTGTTGGATGCGGGTTTATTGACTCTCTTGCCGAGTCCAGGGCTAGTCAGCCATCGGGACTGGAAATGGGACATGTGAGACATCAGAGAGACAGTAAGAAGCACTTCAAAGCTTTATTGAGGAAGCAGTGCAAGCAGTTCCTATAGGTCTGGAGGAGAGATTAAGGAGCACAAGGCCAAGAGCCCGGAACTAGCTTCTTCCTCTTGAGAAGAGTATGTGTGTGTCACTTTAGCATGTTCGAGTGCATGCCATTATTGCTCCATTACACTCAACAGCCCATCGTCGAGACAGGAAAAGTTTCCAGGCCAACAGCTAAGCATTATCGAGTCCCTTAGTGTCAACATGAGTGGATTAGGCAGTGTGAACTCCATATTTCATCTCAGACGCAGGGAAATCTGACAAACCGACAAGGAAATGAGGCCTGGCTTGCTCGCATTTGTTCACAAAGTCATATCTAATATTACTATTACTACTTCATTCTTCAGCAGGCCAGCGGCAGCTTTCACCCCCAGTGGGCTGCTGTTCTGCTGGAAAAACATTAAGAGCAGTGTAGTGTAGACTCAGCATGCGCCATTGGAAACGGGGTTCGAGCCCTGCCATGGCAGCTCATTGGGTTGTTAGAAATGCTCGGAGGCCTTTGTTCAATAGATGTAGGACAACAAATGCACCTGCCAGCATGAGGGATGATGGCTCCTCTCACGATCCCAGAAGTCAGAGCACCACATCAAGGCTGTCTAGGGTTTTGTACAAGGCTCCGACAGAGGCACTACTAGAATCCCCAACCATCTCTCCGTAATTACCTTTCTTTTTTTTTTCCTATCTTTTTTTTTTTTTTTTTGGAAAAAGACAGAAATGTGTAACTTATGGGGTATGCATACTAGTAGCTAGCTGACAAGTTATCGCCTGATGAAGCAGCTCGCATTCAATACAGGCAACCAAGCAATTCGTATATCTGAGTCCTATTTCTCATTGTCAGATTCTCTGTGATTTCTTTGACAGTAGCTAACGTGCTTTAAATGTCCTGTAGCATGCAAGACTGTGTCCATCACCATTAATAACTAGGTAGCGTGCTAATAGCTAGCTAGCGTGACAGTTTTTTTCACATCATCACCTTCTACTTTGCATCGTAGAGCTGAGGATAGTGATACTTTCACTAAACCAGCTCAAGGACACTTTACATCCTTGAGCTGGTTTAGTGAAATCAAAGTCCATTTTTTCCCCCTCCAATAAAGGAGCTTTTTCTCTTGGATTAAAAATGCAAGTTCTGACTCAGCCCTATCTGTATACATTTCAAATCAGAAATCCAAGAGGAGCACAGCATTTAAAATTTACTCAGCATTTTTGAGGGCAGAGATATTTCCAACCATTTGATTAATATTTTATGAACACAGCTCTGACTGCTAATGAAGAATTACTCAGAAGTTAACACCCAAAGTGTTTCGTTTGCCCCTAATAGCTCAGATGCTTTACCTATGTACTACTTCCTCCATTTGAAAGGGATTTTTTTTTTAACAAAGTGGAACTGATTATTTAAATAACAGAACTGGAAGTTTGTACGTAGTATTATTATTTCTTTTAAACACTCAGATTAATTACCTGTACAATATGTAAATTAACCTCTTAAATGCTCTACATATTGTTAATTACTCATCCATTTTTAATAAAAGCTATGATAAATTAGCAACCGTGTTATTTACATATATTAATAATGGTTTATAATTAATTCTAGATTGATAAATACTCTCCCCATCCCATGTTTTTCTGTTCATCTCTCTTTCTCTTCACAGATGTCTCACTTATTCATTTCTCCTCCATTATTGTCTATCTCTCCTGCACAGTTTCTCAATATCAGTCAATCCCTCTCCTTGCCCTTAAAATGCATCTTTGCTGCCATACCTCACATACATTAATCTCTCCCGCCTTGGTATTTCAGTCCACATGCACGCACGCACCCACACAGATGGACTCAACTGTCAGTCCATCAATCACCCAGCCTTTTATGTAAAGCTAGCTAGCTAGCTAAAACTGAAGCGAGCTGCTCTCTCTGTGATTGTGTCCTCAGGATCCCACATTCTCAGGTTCTGTCACTAAATCAACTCACGGTATTCACCTGCTTGACTAATAATGTCACCACTAATAACTGTTTGTCAGCTGTAATGAGCTTCATGATCTAAATGGCTGCATGCTAAAGCAAGCTCTCTCACTGTCACAGAGCCACATCACACACAGAACAATCAGACGAAGCCTGCCAGCCCTTGCCTGCCAGAACAACAAGTGTGAATGGGCTTTAATATGGTTTAAGGGGGCTTTCATTTTTCATCATGCAACATAATTGACACACTGAGGGTGGAGGTGTAAAGTGTGTCTCTTTCTTCAGGAAACAAAGTTAACGGAAATGGCGGGAGATGTTAAATTACTGGTGTCAAATACACTTTGATTAATTTAGTTCCCACCTCATTACCTAATGCATCAACATGACTGAAAGAAAACCCAAACATGGTCAAATGTACAAGATGCATTCTATGGTTTTGCTGAGTTTTCCGCACACTGCTTAGGTAGCCAGTGTCCTTAAAACCCAATGCCTTTGTTCTGCGACATTTGGCTTTTTTTTTATTTCCTCTGGGGATCTGACTGGAGGACTAGTGTCCGAAACGGAAACCTTGCCTGTGAAAGTCTCATAGGCTGTGTCTTTTCACCCAAAAACAAATGCATCTTACATTCTATCCATTTCATTTGCAAAACACAAGACACACACATACTCTGATGTGCAAGTGTAGAGCTGGAAGAAAAACAAATGTCACAAAAGGTGTTACAAAATTAAAAAAAAACAAAAAAAAAACCTGGAGCGATTGTATTAAGTCAATAAAGAGAGAAAGAAAACAACACCAATAGCTATAGTCTTAAAAATTCACATTTCTTATTGCCAAGTTATTCAGCAATTTCCCGATATGGTTATTCACATAATATTTACAGTCTGTACATTTTCATTATAAAGCACTCTACATTCTGGTACAAACACAACAACAGTAGACATATTAACCAAAGATCCTGCAATTTTCACACATCTTTAAATTGGTTAAACCGTTTCTCGTGCACCCTAAAACAATGCGGCCTGGGTTCGGGTTTCAAAAGTCACACGGTGTTGCGGAACATCAGTTTCAGACCTTCTGTGAGATTTGCCATAAAGTATCTCGTTGGTTTACAATTTCCATTATAATAATTTGTGGTATTTTAATTACACACATTCAGCCTCATTTAGCAAACTGAATATGAACAGGTTTATGTTTAAACCATTAGTACGAACATTACGACAGAGAATTTGGTATGCGTGAAAATCCCGCAAATTAGAAAAATAAAACCGTTCCTATCCTACTCGTGCTCCTGAGTGTGTGTAAATTTAAGCAGCAGAAAATCAACTAATGTATACCTCACTTTGATCAATTCCAAATAATGTAATTTGCATGGATTTCTGCACTTTTATATCTGGAATTTGGAGTTTTATTATCTTAATTTAATTATGTTTCCAGGTACTAAGACTCTCTTATTCAGGGCAACTTATAGAAAGAAGCATTTTTTGAGTCTTTTCAAAAACATCTCCTCATGTTAGCTCACTGGGTCCGGGACTGAAAACATAATGGAAAATATTTTGTGAAAACCAGTCATTTTATATTATTGGCATTAACTAAATTACAAAGAAGAAAGAAAGAAAGAAAGAAAGCCAACACAAACCTATGTATTAAATACAAATAAAACTAATCATTCATTTATGACCAAAGAAATGGTGCAGTGTAAACAAAGGACAGGCAGTCCTTTACAGTCAGTATTACATTCAGTAAGTATGTAAGCAACGTCTGGTTCAGGCTGCAGCGAAAAATAAAATACAAATAATAAATAAAAATCATGGTTTGTTTCTCAATGCAATTGCAGTATTTTTTACTCTGACCAATGACTAGAGATGTACCACAAAACCTGCACAAACCTGAAACACGGCAACTCAGTGAGTCTACAGGAGAAAAGGGGGAGAAACAACGTTTCACGTTTTAAATTTGTCCGCTTGTTGTGAGATGGACTCACCCTTACTGTGAATACTTAATATTATTTACTGAACATTAAACTCACTCATCTTCTACCGCTAAATCCTGTTCAGGGTCGCGGAGGGAAACTGGAGCCAATGCCAGATGACTTCGGGCGAGAGGCGGAGTACACCCTGGGCAGGTCCCCAATCCACCACAGGGCCAACACACAGAGACAGACAACCATTCACAGTCACATTCACACCTACGGGCAATTTAGAACAGCCAATTAGCCTGATCTCCCGTCTTTGGACTGTGGGAGGAAACCAGAGAACCCAGAGGAAACCCATGTAGGCACAGGGAGAACATGCAAACTCCACACAGAAAGGCACCCAGGTCAACCCCGGGGATCGAACGAAGGATCTTCTTGCTGTGAGGTGACAGGGCTAACCACTACATCACCATGCCACCTTGAACATTAAATTCCATGTTATCACTAAAAAGGAAAAAAAAAAAAACCTGAATGAAATGACCACGGCGAGAGAATCATAGTCATGAACTTGCCAGTGACACCTTATGCATTCAATTCAAGAAAAGAGCAGAAACACTAACTACTATTTATCTACCCATCCATTACTATCACTGGTCCATCTTCTGCACTGGATTCTTGGCATCACAATGCAAAGCTTTTTATATTGGCCCAGGATTTCTGCTATTCACATACAAATGTGCCAATAAATCAGTTTTTTCAAAAAGCAGACGAGTCATCATTCACAGCCCATCAGCTACCGTTACGTAAACGAGCACCCAATATGGATATTGCTCCATGTAAAATTCGTCAAAGAAATATTGAGTCTTCGCCTCATTTCTTAGCTAGACAATTGTGATTCCTATTTTGTCTGAAATCATGCAGCCCTATTTCTTGTCAGAAATCTAATATTAATTCAAAATAAATTTTATTTGTGATCAATTTGTTCCATCACTGTGCTGCTTTTAGCAGGCACCATATTTCTCCATGGAATCGTCTCAACTTCTGCTACCTTGACGTTGATGCATGACTGCGGGATTTGCAGAACAATAAAGGATTAACTAAGGTCAACTGGATGAGATGCTTCATCTTTCTGTTTTCCAAACACACCAATAACAGTAAAACATTTTTAATTTAATGATGCTTTGGTATATGCTATCTCAACAAATACATAAAATGGGAAAACAATAGAGGTCAGAGCACATTTCCTGATGTTTGAGAGGTTTCGCAATGGTAACCGGGGAGATACCCAAATTCTCCGGCAGAGGTTATTTCCAGAAAGCGCTGAGATGCACAGAAACAGCCTGGGAGAGGCCCTGTCAGATGTTATGACTAGAGAGACACAGGAAAGCCTGACACACAGCTGCACGACTGCTGCCTCCAACTTCACACAACCCTGCATACTCCACAACTTCCTTTAGGAGTGGACCGACCTCCCTTCTCACTTCCTGCCCAGCGCTGAATCAACATTCGTAGGGATAAGAGCAGGAAGGTGAACTATGTGTGTCAATCTGACTGTCTATGGGGGTCAGGAGGTTTATCGAGGAAGATTCAGACTGCTGAAAATATATAAACAATGAAAGAATGAGTGTGGGTGCTGACAAAAAGCAGAGAAAGAGAGAGTGACGGGTGAAAAAGACAGAACATCCTTGCAGACGCTCGCTCATGCTAAACTGGGACAATGACAGGAAACAGAAAGACAGGACTTCCTCAACTCAAGGCTAGATCGAGGAACGGGGACACACCAGAGACTCGACCTCCTTTTGCCAAGACAGAGTGCAGACATTGTGGAGACAGGCCAAAGACAACGTGCAAACATTCACCTGCTCCTCTTGCTACAGGCTGGAGCACTCTGGAGTGAGGACAGACCAAGCTGTTTAACTAATCTGTAGGATCTGATGGTCCTGATTTCCTGATCATATAGAAAAGTGGAAGGAACACAGATTATAATGGTTATCTTCAAGTCCTGGCTCTTCACCCAGCACTACCACACACCAAGCCCCCTGCGATCCCTCTCTTTCCTTTGCTTTTTGGTCTCTTTTTTTTGTCCTTTGCCGTTCGTCTCTGTCTTCCTGTGTCATCACATTTATACTAGGCCCTTTTTAGACAGTTTTTATCTTTTATCTCCACCTCTGCAATGTTCTTTCTACTGTGGCAAAGTGACCGTGGGTACCTTCTTCTTCTTCTAATTATTGTTTCAAATTATCGTTATTATTATTATACAGATTGCCAATTGTTGTGATTTTTTTAAATCACAAACAAAATGCAACATAAATATTGATAATAACAATAATAATAATAATTTACCCGTATTCTTATCATCATCATTATTAGTAGTAGTATTAGGCCAGGGTCAAAAGAAAATCCAAAAATCGATTCCTCTTTCACATGCATGGGTTTTTGTTTGTTTGTTTATGTTTTTCATAGCTGAACATAGCTGACGTAGAGACTGAGGAGTCATCAGTACTTTCAGTGGGTAAAATTATTAGAAGGTTTATAATTAATACACTGGGACATAGAAGAAAAGCAGGAAGTCTTGATGTGAAAATGGGGAAACAGAGGCATGTCCTGGGTTTGTATCTGATTCACTGAGGAAGAAAAAGACTGAACAAGAGAATAAGCTTTAAAGAAAATGGTTTACAAGTAGAAAAAGGCGACAGCTCTTTAAATGAGCAGAACTCGAAGTGTCTTACCAGCTCTCGGGGCAGAAATAACTCCTCCTGCCTTGCCACGACCAGACACACACTATCTCCCTGCTTTGTGCTGCGTAGCGTGGCCACCAGCTCCTCCTGTGTTCGACCTGTGATATCCACACCATTGACCTGACACACACACACACACACACACACACACACACACACACACACACACACACACACACACAAAGATCTTTAATTATAATTAAAGCGACATTTAAAACCGCCGATGATTTCCTCTTCACACTTAAATTAAGACTTACTAATAAATACTCTTCATTACGAAGTGAAGTGTCATTAATATGGCAATTTATGTACATCACAGTATACACTGGGGGAAAAAAAAAGTAAAAAGAGGTTCCACCTCTAGGATTCTGTCTCCGGATTGCAGGCGGCCATCTTTAACAGCAGCTCCTCTGGGGAGGATGTTCTTGACGAGGATGGGACCGGGCCCATGCACCGACGAGTCTCTGGTTACCACGGTGAAGCCCAAACCCTCAGGACCTGGCCACACAACCCGGAGAGCAGAGGAGACAGAGGGAGGAACTTAACTGCTGAGCTATATTTGATTTTTGACACTTGTACACTAAATCAAGATCCACAACAGAAGTGGGTCTATTTTATTGACTCTTAAAACTGCGCAAGTGCACAATTATTCTGAAAGCCTGATGATCAATCGGCCTTGCCCAGTATCGATCGCAAAGCCAGCAAAAGTGCAGATGGAAAATGTAGTTATGACATGGGGAGAAAAAAAAGACAGAAAAACTGCTAACAATTCAATCCGGAAAAAAAAAAAAAAAAAAAAAAGGCAGTCAGGAAAAAGAAGAATAGATGAGATGATCTGACTGACTGCACATAGTCTTAAACTGTGAAGAAACCTAAGTGTGTGAAAATGCAGAGCTGCAAACTGCTGCTTCAGTGAATTATCACTGCCGGACTACAGTTTAATTTCACGTATGGATACATCCATCATAAAGACCCGGGGCGAAGGAGTAGGTGTGATCACCGCTGCAAATGATGATCCATGACGTGTTTAGCAGTGGAGATTTGGGATTTTTTTATTTTATTTATTTATTTTTTAACAAACACGAGAAGCAGATTTACTAATGTGCTCGCTAAATCACCTTACAAGAGCAAAGGACGGATAATTACCCACACAGACCATTTTATAAGCAATTACATATTTGGCTGGTTAACATTTACATATTTCACATTTGTCTGTTATTTACATATTCTGCTGTTTAACATTTAGCCCAGGGAATATGATATGAGGCTTGCTCAGTGAGCGTGATGGAACGGTGGAGGAGGTTGAATGCTGCTTTGGTCTGACAGCATAGCCGAGAAAAGAGGTATTAAAGGTGCGAGTGCGCCTGCAGTGCTGTGACCTCCGCTGCAGCGCCTCTTATCGGGGTCTCTGTGCTGTCAGGATGACTGATAGGTAGATTAGTGAACAGCCTATCGCCTGCTGGGTGACATGAGCCACGTCTTTTACGGCGGATATAACCACGCCGACGTCCCAGCTAGAGAAGGGGGGAAAGGAGTAATGATGGACGGAGCAAGGGTGAGGCAACGGATGATCTTTAACATGGCCTGGTTATGTCCTGGCACAAGGAAAACAACACGGAAACGGACTCAACACGCCGGGAAGTGGAGCACAGGAAGCGTTGTGCCAGTGTTTTATGTTGGTCATTTAGCACAATCCCTTTATAGTCAGCAGTTTTCTGTTGCTGCAATGAATTCAGATCATCAGTAATGGCTGGATCAATAAGAACTTAATAGACTTTGCAGGCTGAAATTATGGCTTCATCCATTCAGCTACACGCTTACAAAGACACATGCTACAAAGAAAGAAATGAAAGAAAGGGTGGAGATACAAAGAGAGAGAATGAGACAGAGAGAGAGAGAGAGAGGGGCAAAAAAAGGCACTTACAAGGAGAATACCAAAATTACAGTGGAACCTTGGATTACGAGTAACTTGGTCTGCAAGTGTTTTGCAAGACGAGCAAAAATTTTTTTCATAAATTTTGACTTGATGAACAAGCGATGTCTTGTGATACGAGTAGTATGCATATGCCTCGTCTGTCGAGCCTCACGTGATCACAACTTCTCTCTCTCGCTCACTGCGGGATTGTGGCTCACTCGTATAGTCAACATCCGCACTAGTGTAGAAAAAGACTGAGGAATCCCTCACTTCAAATGAGATCAGGGAGATGTGGAAAGAGTGGGAAAGAGTGCAAAACTTTGTAGAAAGCACCACCTGAATGAGGCTGAAGCAGAGCGAGCGATGAATCTGTTTAATGACAATGCAATGTTGCGCTGCATTTCTGCGAAATCCTCAAAAGGAGGCAAAAGCAGCGATCATTGGATAGCTTCCTTGTTAGTCACACGAAAAGAAAAAGATACCAGTGAGCCGACAGACTGCAGTGATTCCGTGAGTTGTAGTGAAAGTCAAAAGTGAAAGCCCTCTCCCCTCTCCCTCACACCAGCCACGATTCTTTTTAAAGGTAGAAGCTGGTTATTTTGTTTTTGTCAGGTGTGGTGGGGTTGAATAACAAGAAACAGAATCTTGGTCAGAACCGGAGAAAGCAAACACAGGAATAGTAAGGCTTGGCAAGAGCGCAGAAAATGGCAACTAATGCTCCACGATCATGGCGTGCTTGCATGAGTCTTTTTATAGCTCCCGCAGTCAGTCCCAATCCGGTACACCTGTCGCCACCCATGTGACGCGCATGGCATTGCGGAGGAAAACCGCAAAGTAGTCTTTTGCAGCGCGAGTTCTCTGACATGCACCACTATTGGGGGTGCTCAGAACAGGTGCGCTGCACGCGCCCTCCACGCAGGCAAATTCATGACAATTTTATGTATTTTTACTTTATATTTTGTATTATATTTTGTCATTTATATATAAGCATTTGTGTGTTGTGAAACGAGTTATCTGAGTTTCCATTATTTCTTATCGGGAAATCCACTTTGATATACGAGTGCTTTGGATTACAAGCACGTCTCCAAAACAAATTATGCTCACAGTCCACTGTAGAGTCCTGATCAGAAACACTTGATTTCTAGACTTTAGAGCATTTTCCTCCCTACTGGTCCAGGAGTAAACTTGTTTAATCACTTTGCCAAATTAAATCAAAATGTGTAAAAAAAACAAACAAA
>JAQLOM010000034.1:17865292-17887169 GCA_030068315.1 Chrysichthys thysi
TTGGCTCTACTGCCTCCCAGTAACAACCTGGCTAGGCAAAGTGCCCTATACGTTTGTTGGCCTGGCCGTCCCCAACAATACACTGAAAACCATTTTTAGAAATGGTTTTCACTGCTTTAGTCAGGCTGCTGGTCCAAAAAACCATGGAAGTTAGTTAGCACGTTAGTTACCACTCTAACTCTTGATAGGAGTTTTGACTTTTGACTTCGGGTTTTTAGTGATAACAAAATCAATTACAAGATTCAATCAAGACTAAAAAGGAAAAAAAGGAAAATAAAAGCGTGGGCGTTTCCTTAATCAACAACCATTCCATAAGCGCCCATGCTTTTGTTTTCTGAGTGATGAATGTATACATTTTCTGACCAGAAAAATTATTTTTTACTTTTTAGTACAGTCTATAGAATTAATGTCAGCATGTGTTTTTTAAAATATATTTTTATTAAAATTCATACATGATTAAAAATCCACAAAAACACACAATGCCTTCGATTCCATCTATGCCTTCAGAATCCATCTCTTATGTCAAGAGACATGGGACACATTTAGTGCATAAGTAAAGGAAACGTGTTTCCTAGACAATAGACGTAGTATAGGGGACTTAAAGTAAAACATGGAACTTAAACATTCAAAATGTAAATCTTTGCCTTTTGATAAGTAAAAACTACGCATGGTCACAAACGGTAGATTTGATTCTGACAGTGTAACAATAGATGCACACGCACAGAGTTAGAAACACACACACCCCTACCTGTGCATGAAGAGAGAGGCTTTGCTGTTGGACCCATCTGTTAAGTGTTGATCCATGTCCATCTGTCAGGAAAAGAAATATTTACAGATGTTTACAAACTTCAATATTAAAAATATGAAAAAAAAAAAAAACCCACACAATATACTGTATATATAGACGGACCTCTGTCTGGGGTATGTAACTAAAATGACACCACCATCATCTGAAAGACACTACAAGGCTCAGCAAATTCATGGTATGTATATTTCAGCAAACAGACCACTTTATTATGCACTTCAACAAATAAATGTTCTGTTGATCTGCAAGAGCATGTTGGTATACAACTACATAATAACTATGAAATTAATATATTTACTAATTAAACAATTACTGAACAACAGACTGTGTGGAGATAAGCAGGTCCAGGCTGTTCGCGTTATGCAATCTTAACGGGAAGATCTAAAACTGCTTTTTAATAGTACTTGCCGTGTTAAACAATTATACAATATTCAGTAGTACAGAAAGGCAAAATTCTCAATTTCTGTAGAGCTCCATTTAAAAAAATAAGCAGGATGCATAGCAGAAAGATGTCATACGGAGAATGAAAATCCTCCCCGCAAACACCCGTGAGCAAATACACTTGTGAGGAATTCTGAAAAATGCTTTTCCTCTCCAAACTGCGTCATCAGGAGGGATATTTTTACCTAGAAGACCTCCTTGCAAGGCGAGAGCGGCGCCACTGTAAGAGGTGAGCGGGCATATTTTCTTCTCTAAATCTCAGAGAGTACCATTAACAACAGTATGAAGAATACACCGAGCAATTCACATGGCGTGTACTTTAATTTTGCAACGGCTGAAGCAGCACAACATTTAGATCTTCTATGATCCGATGAGTAAACCTACAGAAACTTAATATCACATAAATGTATCGAATGTGCATAAACAGTGAATAATCTCTACACATTCAAATCCCATACTTCCACTTTCTATATGCTGCACTATTATCTACAAAGATGTCATGAGTGTGTAGTCTGTAGCTGTGCAGCCAAGTGCTCATATAATAATGACGATCATGAATTACCATGGGGGGGACCCCCATAAATGCTGTTTGTTCACTGTCTCATTGTCTCATGTCATGTTTTAATGAGCTGTGGTATAATTACAACTGGCCTGACTTCAGCTACCCACGTCCCCCATGTTTCATCGACACCCTTTTTACACATCAGTGTTAGGCTTCCTAATAATAATGAAGCATGTTTTCGACTCGGTGGTGCACTACGTGGCGTGTCTAGTGTGAATTTGGGGCAAAGAGTTCAGATATCGAGTCGTGTATGATGCTAATTGTCACATCTCAGTAATTGCTTCATGTAGGCATTATGAACGGGAGGTGGATGTGTGGGTCGCTATACTCAAGCAGCAGCAATGAATCACGCCGCTTTCATGTTGGACAGGAAGTGCAGCAGGGGTCAACGCAAGCGCAAAGCCCTGATGTACTTCCTTCTAACCTTTGACCCTGTCAACATTGATCAAGACAAAGCCACGTCCCTGTAGTGTTTCCTGGAAAGAGCCTGAGCATTAGGGGCCGTGGAAACGTGTTCTCGTTTCATCCAAACAGATGTAGCAGAGTGCACTCGGAGGAAAGGAAAAAGACTTTATTTGCAGGAACATTACATTCCTCTGCATTTCATTACCTACCCCGTGGAACCATTATCTACTTGTTTTAAATGGACAGACAGACAAAAAAAAGTGAGTAATGGACATGTTTAAGTCCCAGCAGGCTGCAAGACTATGCCTTTGTATTCACCGCATAAGGTGGCATGAAGATGTTCCACTATTAAGCATAAAGGTGCAGGAAGAAAATGCAGTGCGTGTAATCAGAGACCTGGGGGGAGCAGCCAATTGGTCACGGCTTCTCCCAGCTGTGGAGTCGACCGGAACTCGGGATATTCACTCGCTACAGGCTCTCAATACAGCATGCAAATCAATTGCTTTCTACTAAACGCTTCCTGCGACACCAGGCTCGAGCCATAAAGACTCTGCTTTCCCCTGGGCT
Source organism: Chrysichthys thysi (assembly GCA_030068315.1). NCBI lineage: Eukaryota > Metazoa > Chordata > Actinopteri > Siluriformes > Claroteidae > Chrysichthys > Chrysichthys thysi. The sequence goes on from JAQLOM010000034.1 coordinate 17,868,073, forward strand.
TCTGCCAATCAGTCACGGGTACTAAATATATTGTTGCAAGGTCCTCAGTATGCTCATTTTGTCTATTTCCATTTTTAAAAAAGTGTGCAATTTGGCTTGAAATAATTGTCCACTAAGTACCTTGTAGAGAAGCTAAGGTGTCGCTTCCTAAAAGCTTAATTTAATAAACACAAAAGCGTGACGCGCACCTTCTTAAAAAGACAATGCGATGAATTAACTATGACGTGACAACTGACGGCGCAATGCACATGAATACAGATAGCTTCACTCTGACATCCTCATTAATGAGGACTTGAGATGGCCCGGCAACTTAACAAAAAAAAAAAAAATTTTTTAATGAAAAACAAACGTCTGAAAGACCCTACGTTAGCACTCCCCTAACAATTCATTTTAATTAGAATCTCCTGCCTGCAATTGATCATCCCCTCACATTTACTAATTAGCTTCGGCTGTTTTAAGCACGGTTTAGTGATATTTCTCATTAGGGTAAAGAATGGATTAATCTCGCTGGTGGCAGACGATCTGACAGAACATATGTCTTTGGGTTTATTTGCTCTTGCAGCATGATCTACCTGTACCGAGCCCTTCCTAATGAACGACGTGTCGAGAGTAAACGTGGGCCGAACACCAGCAGAGACGCGGATAACGGCAGTCAAAGCCAACAGAAAGACAGACGCGCTAATGTACCATGGCTCAGTGTGAGTGCGCACGTGTGTGTATATCCAACACGGGCTGGGAAAAAAAAATTAGTGGCACGCATGCTGCACAGTACCTTGCTATTAGCTTCATGCACACAATAACAAATAGGTCTATTCGCTCTAATTTCTATGGCTCTTTGATGATGATTATAGGAGAGGGTTTCGATGAGGGAGTTGGAACTACATTTCAAAAGGACAGAGGCTGCAGATTTACATAAAATCCCGTACGTGGTACGGCAAAGTGAAGCGGCGTGCGGACTAATAAAGGACGCGTCTGAGAATTTCGGGTGAAATCATTAGCGAACACATTAGCAGCAGCATTTAGCAGATTGTACAAATTAAAATGCAATTACCTCAATGGACATCCAACACACTAGCGCTGACTGTCTGCTGTCTGCTCTAATAGCTTCGCATCACTGCTGAACCCAGAATCCTTGCCATATTTTGAATTGTAGTCAATCAGTGTTGCTTTAAAAGTCTACTGCTTACGCCTCTCCACCAATTCCTTTATTATAGGAAAGGAGTGAAAGCTGTGTGCTTCATTTAAGGCTTTCTACTAATTACAATAAAAGCAGAGCAAAGATTCTCATGATTGACATAATCTGAACACGATTCAGTTTGGTGTTTTTCTATTAAAAGGACATTAAAACAAAATTCTGTGTCCCAGAGACATATTTTGGTTGCCCAGAAACAGCCCAGGCTAAAAAGCAGTAGGAAACAATAAAGGTCCAGTGAGCGAGCTAGCAAGCAAAGTGCATCAAAAGAGACTTAACACAGAGAAATGATCTACTATATAATTATTTTCCCATTATCTAAAAACATTTCTAATGTGGCTCACAGAGTTTGCAACCTCAGCAAAAAGTCATCATATGTAAACTATATTATTCACGGCTGGCTAATGACTTTATTTGCTTGCAATATGTTCAACAGTGAGGTTGCTGCATGTTCTGCTACCGGGAGAATAGTACGACAGCCAGGTGCTGCTCAGTTTCATCAGTGTTTCAACTGTAAATAAGCCATATAGTAAAAACCGTTCTGTCAATCAGCCGGCAGAAGAAGTGAGTAACTCAAGTCAAGTTACAGCGTGGTCACACTACTGGAAAGTGCATACTTTTTCCACATACAAACTATATGGACACTTGTTTTCCTACATCTAAAAAGGAGTCATTTTTTTCTAGTTGTTAGATCTGACCCACCAGAAACTATGACTAAAAGAAAAAGAAACCCTCTTGGCCTGGATTTGAATTCTGCTTCTCTGACGCGCCTGACCTACTGAGCTGTCCATCCCTGTAGAGCTCTTAAACTGCTTTGATTCACGCAAGCAATCCTGTACAAGAAATTCACAAAAAAATTCACAAATATAGCTGTGAAGTCAGATTTGGTGAGTTTTCACACAGGTACATCATTGCCAAGCTGGGTAGTACTTTATCAAGCACTAACCACAGATGAAAACATTTGGCTCTTCTAGCTAACTAGATAGCCAGGTATCCTTAGCTGGTTAGCTAGAAGACAGGCCAGAGAACACATTTCAAAATGCACAAATCACAAAATCACTATATGACCAGGGGCTTGTGGCTCACAGTTGTCAAGAATGTCTTTGTACGCAGTACCGATACGCTCTTCTGTCACTGGAACTAAGATGCCCGATAAACATAAAAATATGGTAAGCCAAGGCTGGTGTGGACGAACTCGAGTGTGCTGCACACAGCCCTGATCTCAACCCCACTGAACACCTTTAAGATTAACTGGAACACTGACTGCACTCCAGGCCTCCTCACCCATCAGTGCCTGACTTCACAAATGCTCATGAGGCTGAATGAGCACAAATCCCCAAATCTAGTGGAAAGCCTTCCCAGAAGCATGGATGTTATTATAATGGCAAAGTCTGGAATGGGATGCTCAACAAGCACATATCGCTGTGATGGTCAGGTGTCCATTTAATTTTGGTCATCCTGTGTACACAGAGGGAACAAATAAGGTAACAAACTACACCAGGAAGTGACCGGGCAGGAGCTTTGTTTTCCATACCAGTAGGCAGTAGTGACCTCAGCTCACATGCAGAGACAACAGAGCAGAGAAAATCCTTTCTAGCACAAAAGCTTACATTTAACTAACTGGCTAATGTTGGGCGCCTAGCTCGTTCTATAGGTGTCATATTGCGAAATAGACAATTACTCCATTCACACTCACACTGAAAAAACAGTTTATTTATTGCTGTTATGCTGCAATGGTTTCGTATGGGGAATGGGAGTAAAACTGTAAAGTGGAAACCGCTCTAACCCATGGTGACCTAGTAATATTAACAGTAATCATTTGCTCCTACTCGAGAGGGAATTCAATCCATCGGATTAATGTGTTGTGCTGGTCATGACTTTGCTGGTGACGTGACTTGACGACATGTTTCCCACAGGTCTGAAATACGGGGTGTACATAAAGTCTCTTTACAATTTTAAAAATTTCTTACAAAGGCAATTAATGGGATGTGTTTGTCAGATTTGCTCCATGTACTCAGTGGTTATCAGAGTTTTTAATCGCAATGCATTTGCGGTTTTCAGGCACTCTGTTGATGGAATGAATAGGTTCTGTTAAATGAACCCCTAAAAAATGGCTACTCCTCAAGAAAAGGCACAGAGTGTATCGTGGTTTATTGAAACAAAATCAGATAAGCAGACTCAGCAAAACTGCAGCATTAAGTATGGAAGACATCCACCATCACGTCTGTCAATTCGTGCATGGCACAAGAAATTTATGGAGACAGGGACAGTGTTGGATAAAGGGATAAGTGGACGACCAAAATTATCTGAGGAAAACATCGATCTTGATGTGCTTCGTGCAACTAATGGTGCCCATATAGAGGGGTATTAAATGAGGCAAAAAAAAAAACTTCAATAACTACTCCTCATTGTGTAATAATTACCACAGATTTATTTTTTCATTTGCTTTTGTAATAAAATTTTTAAATTGTAAATAGACTTTATGTACGCCCTGTATAACTGTTGTGGTCGGCACAAAAATGGTCTCCGATGTGCGAGTTCGGCTCACACTGGAATCTGCTCCACTCCTGTATGATTTCAGTTTTTGACTTACAAAAACGTCTACGAAATGCAATTTGCATTTAAATTTTGACTCAGATTTCCGATAATAAAAACAAACAAACAAACAAAAAAAATCTGTTACTGGCATGAAAATGGAACGACAAAATGTACACAGACCCATAATGCCCTTTTAATAATCATATAGATAGGCTAGGTGGAAAAAATAAAAACACACTATTAGAAAGCTAAACGTGCTGACTGGAATCAAGCACCCCATGTTGTCCTGGTAACCTTGATAATAACACGTCACATGCGTAGCTCTCCTTTTAGGTGGTCGAGCATTAGACCAATCCTTCCAGCACAACACAATTCCTTTAGCAATACAGTACATTATGCAAATTATTATTTATCTTTCGCTCACAGAACATCCTCCATTAAAATGGGTGACAGAATTAAAGTTTATAGCTGTATCTAACCACACAGTATGTACCAGTGTTGGTCAAGTACCCATTACCTGACCTTTACTGTAGTACGATCTGGTACGTTTGCATACTACGGATGTAGATGATCATAATGGTACCACCTAACTACTATTAAATGTCTATGGCGTATTCGGACACCCTACGGATTATGCCGCACTGGACGTAAATGATAATGCAGAGATACTGCAATGAAACTACTGCCCCCTACATAATCCGAATACTCATACTGCCCCACTGTAAAGCCACTGGCAGCAAATTTAAAACGACAAGGAAAGAAAACGTCAGTAGACAGGGCTGGAAATCTGAATGAACTGTACATCGTATCTGGTCTTGCACGTTTTACACGCCTCACGGTTGTTCATGTGCCGCAGCATCCCATTGAGTACAGACAGGTGGGAATACACAACACCCGTTACTTTAACATTAAGAAAGACTGAGTCTGAATGGAAATTTTATTTATTTTCCATCCTGTGTTGGTTTTACCGGACACATTAATTAATGGATACGAAAGGGGCTAAGAAGAGCAGCAGATAACCACATCCAACAAATCCCTAATACTGCGTAGTTCCATTATAAATAGTACATCAGTACACCAATAGTGGCAATGCTGTTTAGACATGCACTACCATGCAAATGTTTTTGGACACCATGGTTTTGCTTTGTTTGTTTATTTATTTTTACTACTTTTCCATTTATATCTTAAACTTCAAATGTATGCAACAGGATGATTACCCTAAACACACTCCCACATTAGGTCAGAACTATTTAAAAAGGAAAGAAAAAAGAGGACAAGTCTGGCCACCACAGTCATCTGAACCTGACAGGGCTCTTTTGGGATGAACTGGACAGAAAGGTCAGGGTGAAGCAGCCAACTGGTGCATTACACCTGAAGACAACGCTCCAGGAGTGCTGGAACGAACTTCCTGAGCAGCATTTAATGTTTTGTAGAAAGAATGCCCCAAACGTGCTTCGCTTTTATAACTGCTAGAGGAGACCATCTTAAAGGCTATCTTGATGGATCAAAGGTATGACTTAAAAATGCAAATGATGAATGTGAATTTATTATTTGTTAGCAAAGAATACTGAATGGCTATTACTTTTTTGGTAAAAAAAAAAAAACCAAAACAAAAAACCCCCAAATGCCACATTTGTGTATGCAAAATTTTTGACTGGTAGTAGTACTTTAGTGTGTAGTGCACGGTTTAGGAAACAGCCATGAACTCTCTTTGAATGGGCAATGAGTTACAAGTTGCACACTTTACAGTATACCGTGTTGTCCTTATAGTGGAAAATGTCACAGAACATTCCATGTTAAAAACTCCTACATCTTACACCCAGCAGTTGTAAGTACCCACCTACTACCCCAGCACTCCGAAGATGCTGACTCCTCAAAAAAGCTTATAACAATCACCCCCTTTTTTCTTTCTTTTTTTTTTTTTTACAACCAAGCAGAACAGTTCATTTAATAAAACCTTAGCATATGCATTAGTAAAGCATGTATCTAAGCGAAACCTAAAATTTTAAAAATGCTCTCTGTGAGACATTTTGCAGGCAACATTAAAACAGCTAATATGTTTATGAAGCATCACGAGTGAACACAACACCCCAGGACATTTAACAACACTGATCTCTACTGCCTCTAAGTGCCAGACAGTTGTGAGACATTTACAGTAACAAGAGTTACTGTTACTACGCGAGGCTCTAACTATTAAACCCTGGGGCTCACAGATATGGAAAATAGTCCCAGAGCAATTAGCAGCAGCAGAGACCCTCAAACACACAAATAAACCTACATGTCACAAGCATGTCCCTACAGGCCTGGGCATGACTTGTCCTGTGCACATTCTCCACTGAACCCTAGATGATGCATACATAAACCAAACCCTTTCCCTCCTCACCATAATGTCACATTTTAAAATACCATATGACATCAGGGTGAGGTAAAATAAGCATCGTGTTTCACACACACACACACACACACACACACACACACACACACACACACACAAAGAAACGAGGAAAATAAACAAATATGGCACTCCTCCACTGTCACACATTTTGTTATTCCTAGATGTGAGCTACAAATGTCAGGATAAATGATGAACCTGTGACAGCCCAGAGAGAGAGAAAAAAATTATAATAAATTGAGACAGCATTAGTTAAAAGATCAGGTCTTCGGGACATCCTTGCTCTATCTATTAAATTTAATTGTGCTTTTGTTAGCATTCAGCATTAGTCACCATCATCTTTCAGTACTGCACTTCCCAGACAAAAGAAGCGCTAAGTGTTAATAATGTTATTAACATGTTTAGAATGAGAGTACAGGCAAAGGTGCACTCCTGATCCTCAAACAAAGAATGTCTGAAGGCAGCAAAAGAAAAACAGGAAAAAAAACATTACAGATATAAAAAAACCAAAAAAAACAAAACGTGCAACACAGGCTGTGACTACCGCTTGATTAAAAATAAATAAATAAATAAACAATGAATAAATATATAATTCTCAGAAAATTAGATCACCTAATTATCAAGATGAAAGAATACGAAGTACTTGAATTATTTAAAAGTTGAAAGCCATTATGAATTAAAATACTGATTAAAACTTGACAGATTAAATATAAAATTGCTTCAAACAATGTCCGCCAATAGCCAACACGGTGGGGTTTCTCTGTACAATCAGCTGCTATTTTAACTCTCAGTGTGACATGAAGAATATTTTGCATCCGATCTTTTAAAAATCTGCCAGTTTTTTAATTTATTTTTTTTTTTTTACAGGCAGGAGAGGCCAAGCTGCAGGCCCTTTTCCTTCTTTTTGGCCCACTTATTTCTCCTGTAAAGGCCAAGTGACAATCTGAACAATTACTCGGGCCTATTACTAGACGCCTTTTCCTCTCTCTGTCTGTCTCTCAGACTGCAGCGGCTCAGAGTGCATTAGTGAGCTCCAACGCTGTCATTTCTCAGGCCCCACTCCCCCATGAGTGACAAACTGGTGTGCTGGCAGCCTGGGGGAGGAACACGAGGAGCAGGCATCCGGCTGTCACCACCACTGTTCCAGCAAAATGCAAGGAGAGAGCAAGACAGAAAGAAAGCTTCAGAAAGAGAAAGGAAGGAAAGAAGGTAACGGGGCGCTTACAGTAAAATTAATCAGCTAGGTTTGACTATGATTTAAAAACAAACAAAAAACACCACTACCACTAGCACATACGCACACCCCTTTAAGGTCATACACAGTATGACCAAAAGTTTGTGGACACCTGACCATCATAACCATAAGTGCTTTCTGAATGCCCCATTGCAGATTTAGCCCCCCTTTGCTTAGAATAGCCTCCACTCGTCTGCAAAGGCTCTCCGCTAGATTTTGGAGTGTGGCTCTGGGGGTTTGTGATCATTCAGCCACAAGAGCATTAGTGATATCAGAGCTGGCTTTGTGCACAGAGGCATTGTCATGCTGAACATATTTGGTCTTTTCAGTAACAGAGAAGGGAAATCCGAATGCTAAAGCATATCAAAACACTCTAGACAATTTTGCTTCCAACTTTGTGGCAACAGTTTGAGGAAGGCCCACATATGGGTGTGATGGTCAAGTGTCCAGATATTTTTGGCTATACAGTGTATATTTTAAAGGTCCGGACAGGCTGCTTTGAAAGAAACGTTACACCCAGAATTATACAGCATGGGTCGCCCCATGTATAGGTACATAGACGTGAACGGGGACCACTTTCAGCACTTGTTGTGACTTTTGTTTAAGTGAATAATCACAATTTATTTGCTCGTTAGTCTTATCTTCCTATTGCCAGAGGCAGGCTACTTTTTTGTGCCCCACCCTGTGTATGTTTATACTGAAATATGTTTCATGTGCTTAGAAATTCTTGTACTTATTCCTTGGATGATGCTACATTTTTGTCGTTCCTGTGAAGTGTCATATGTTGATTAAATTAAATTGTATAAACTGTTCTTTCGCTTTTATTAATTATACATTTTATTATGTATTGGCACATCAAATTTCCCATGTGGACAATAAAGAGAACTGAACTGATGAGAGAAAAAGAAAGTCAACAACATCAGACATAAGAGATCCCTCTTCCAGCAACGTTCAATGTGACATCCAGGACAGAAGTAGTGCATGCAGAACATGATGCAGTCATTACGGAAGTGATTCGGTTTGGCTAATTAGTGAGCCACGAGATGACAGGCCCAATGCCACCAAGCGAGGACACTGGGATTAGCATGCAAGTGGAAGCTTGGGAACATGATCCGTTTGACCAAAGAGTACAGATGAGGACAGCTGGACAGACTATAGGATAAAGTGCTGCTGCACCTAATTCCCACCAGCACCATTATCAGGGATAGTTGAAGGGCGATATAGATAATGTAGGAAGCCTTTAACTAAAGTGAAAATAATGCAACTTGAAAGAAGTGTTAACCAAAAAAAAGGCAACTCAGACCATCACATATATTTACTATGAACAGACATCAATCAGGGAGATTTTTTTTCCCTTTAATGAGGTCTGCCTAACACTCCAACATTTAGACTGTCTGACTCAGTGTTGCTTTTTCCCTGTACTGCTGTAGTCCTTAATGCCAGCGATATTAATGCAATAAACGTGCATAAAAGATTATCAACCCAAGAAAAAGAAAAAGTCCAGACAGTGACATGTTAATGGCACTGCTGAACCCTGCAATTTCCACATCTACATTTATCAGCTTTACGGTGGGTCTTCTCCTCTCACTGCTTCAGAAGACAGCAAAAATAGCACTAACCTTCTCTAAGCTCCATCCCCTTACAACATGACAAAGATCTATTGAGTCCTGTGGAAAGACAGAAAGTACTGCTAATGTCTTCTGAAAACTGCTTTGTGCGTTTACTTACTTTTACTTTTTTTTTTATTTAACTTCAGTACAGTTAAGTTGGCGATTTGTGACATGCTTTAGCTCAAATTGTTGTAATATTCAAACCGAACAGTGGTATTAGATGACAGAAAATACTTTTCAATAAACAAAATGAAAGAATAATACTGTACATCTGAATGGGAATAATGTGACACCAAGAATTTAAGGTGGCAGAGTGATTTCTCCAGCATCTAGTCTTTTGGGCTAAAATAAATGGCAAAGAAATATCATGTAGTATTACCTCCTGTGCCTTGCTAACCAAATGTAATGAAGTTAACATAATATATACCATTTAAGGCACGATATACACGGATATACACTCAAATCATGCGGCAGCCGCATGATGCATAAAACAGCAGGAATCTGAAACTACAGGAGGCACAGAATCACCAAAACTGGGCTGACGAAGACTGGAAAAAGACCAAGCAACGATTTTTTCAATCAACGACTGTCTAGTTTCATTGAGTCTGTGACTACTGCAGCCTCAGATTCCTGTTCTTGATTGACAGAAGTGGAACCTGAAGCAGTCTTCTGTTGCTGTAGCCCATCTGCATCAAGCTTTTACATTTTGCACACAATCTGACATGCGTTTCTGTTCACCACATTATAAAGAGTGGTTATTTAAGGTACTGTAGACTTCTTGCCACCTTAAACCAGTCTAGCTGTTCTTCTCTGACCTCTTTAATCAACAAGGCACTGCCACTTAATAGATGTTTACAACTAACAGTTGTAACAGAAAATCCTAAAAGATCTGCAGTCCGGGAAATACTCAAGCCAACCCGTCTGGTACCAACAACCATGGCATGGTCACACATTTCTTCCCCATTCTGATGTTTTGACGTGAACGTTAACTAAAGCTATTGACCAGCATCTGCATGACTTTATGTATTGCACTGCTGCCACAAGATGTTTGCTGTTGTCTGATTGGATTAATTGAATAACTGCGTTATACATGTTTAATATATTAAAGTATCCAGCTAGTATATTTAAACTGGTCAGCAGCTGCAGTTAGTATTCAATTTCTGCTAATTTCTTTCCCAGTACCTCAGCGTTAATTAATAGATAGGGTACATGACTCATTTATGGATTTTCTGATAAAGCATTATAGGCCAAATAATGACTAAATTAACTGCTGAAGGTAGAGACAAGGGTCTCTACCCATCAGATTCCACAGAGGACATAGGACAGGGAGGTGACCTGTGTAAGATCAAAAACAAACCCCAATTTTTTTGGTCTTAATGCATACATGAAAATGAAGCAATAAAAATCATGATGTTAGCGTGCATGTAGCAAATATTCTTGGTTTTTGAAACCAATGGTGTAGCAAACCCTCTGGGAAAAAGCTGTGTAATTGTTAATAAAGGAGGTTGCATTACAATGAATACATTTTCAAGACCATTATCATGGTTAGGTGCTGTGCTCCTCTAATTCTAGCGCTCTTAAAAATAAATAAATTACTGAAAAATTCCACTGAGTGCATCAGTAGTTCAGTGCAGTGACATTTTCATAATGATATATGATTCAATTTTACATCAGTATTTTAGAGGTAGAAGAATCTTGCGCATCTCGAGTAGTCATGCATGCACAAACATGCATCTCTGACAAATTAGCATTATGCTGATATATCACAATAGTTACACTTTCACCAAACAGAGCCCATTATCTTGTACTTTCTCCACCATGTTTTTTTTTTTTTAAGGATCTGAATCCCACCAATATCAAATACCACTTCGGTTACATAGAGTTTGTGGAAACTAATTTCTGCTTCTAATCTCTTACAGACCCACCAGAACAATTGAATTCAAGCTTAATCATTTCACTAAAATTGCACAGCAGGCACTGAGGGCCAAAATCCACATCTTCAGTCTTTATCCCCCATGACATTTCTGCTTTTGGCACTGTGAATCATCAGATCATTATTTCTACACTTTCTAACTTGAGAGTTGCACCAAAATTGGTTCTCATCATATCAGTATCTCATCTAGATCAGTATAACAACTTAAAGACTTAGCGTTGGGTTGTCAGCATATGTCATGTGGTTTCACTGGAAAAACTATGCTTGTATACCATGCATCAGGCAGAAGGGATGATCACACCACATGGTCTTACTGGTATCCCGCAGGGGCCAACTACTGGTACACTCTTATTCTATATGCATAGAGGGAATACATGGACTTTTCTCTCACTAAATTGCCTTTCTTATAATAAGTAAAACTTCACAAGAATGATCAACAAACCTAGGCAAAAATCCTCAAAACAGTTGGTCTCCCAGCAATTTCTAAAATTCACTGTCTATGCATCACCCAGCTAAAAACATGAAGGTAGTTCTACACAGTTAGCTAGGTTTCACTTCCAGTACTAGATCTAACTGATTCTTACATTTAAAGTCTGCTGTTTTCTCTGGTGTATAACCTCGCAAAGTTCACTCAATTGACTCAAATGCCTCTGTGTTCAGGCTTCCCATGGCAAAAGAACCTACTACGAAAATACAAATGCCATTCCTTTCCACAAAAGGTTCAACACAAACTCCAAACGATGATTTAAAAGACTACCCAAGGCACCATCTTGGATTTTTATTTGAAAACACCTGGCATGAGGTAACTTGGGATCGAAAAATGCTGACACTAAACATATTAACTGAATAAGAGTGAAACAGGTTTCCCTTTTAGACTCTGATCAATGAGTCTAAAATATAACTGTATACCTGCTTTCTGTCAATATAAATGCATTTAAAGCATGTGTCACCCTCAGCTATACTTGCACTCGATCAAGCTAAAAGTGGATTCGTCTTTTATGTAGGTTATTAATATTTTCTTCTTTTGTCTCTCTGAATTTGAGAATATGGAATATCACTACATGGAAATGTAAGCGATAATCCCCCGACTCAGAAGGCACTACGTCAACCAAGCTGAAGGGCAGTGAGTAAGGAATGATCTAGTCACCGTGGGTGCATCTCAGGCACTTACAGGTTTACAAAGAAACACAAAAGATGTTCTTACAAGTTGGGAAACCTGCTGTAAACTGAGCGTCTGGTACTGAGGCCCAAGGCAAGTGGCATGTGTTTTAACACGGAAACTACGAGTAAATGAGATGCAAAGTGTTACGGTGACAACAATAAGGCAATCAAAATGTGGTTCTTCAGGCTCCTCGAAATAGATTTCCCCTAATCACACAGAAACACACTCTGGAATGTGCATTCTCTTACCACCTTCCCTTTACGAGAGCCTTCATCTGAGAAAAGTGCCAGTTTAATTACCCCCATTGGGCTGAAAAAGAGGTAGTTGAATTGGTATTAGCTGGCAGATTGTGAGTGCAGACAGTTATGCAAGATGCAGAACAGTTTTAATTTGAGGCGTCTTTTTTATGCAAAACTTTACAGCAATATGAGAAGTGAGAAAGAGGGCAAAAAAAAAAAAAAAAAAAAAAAAAAAGCACGTCTTCTTTTGGCTTTGGAAAATGATAGCTTGAAAAGTGCCAGCAAAGACAGACAGGAGACATTACAACACAAAGCTGTAACTACTGTAGCAAAACATGTCAGTTAAATATAGCTGCAAGCAGCACTGAGACGGTCCAAGCACCTATGAATGGAGCTTACAGAATACGAAAGCAACAAATGGAGAAGAAGAAACAGCATCCCTGCCTAAAATTCTAATAAAACGTTACAGTAAAATCACAATGAAACTTCACCCAGTATGGAGAGTGTTGTTTAAAATTTTCCATAAATGTGGAAGACAAGATGACCAGATACTAATCCATGCAAAAACAAGAAACAAGGTTTGACTTCTTCATGTTTGACCCCTGATTCACACATTCTGTAAAAAAAAGTCACAGTTTAATGTTCTTACTGCCTTTCCATGCACACTAATCAGCTTTTTTCAAATCTGCTGAAAACAGTTTGTGTTGTAGTGTGAACAAAGGGAAAACATAGTTTTTCCAGACCAATGACTGGCTTCATCGGCAATTCCAAGATGGCCGAAAATGTGATAATAGTTTCTGTATTATTCGCATTAACTCTTACTGCTTTTTACAGCAAATAAAGAATGATGTGGCATGCAAGAATGCATGGTTTAGAGTCACGTTGCTAAAAACAAAAATGGTGGAAATGACAAAGGTCATGAGTCAGAAGCTCTGTGTCATGTTTGCACTTCATTGTGGACAAAATATTTTTGGGAAATTGACTGGAGGCACAAGTAGGGCCAACACAAAGAGTGCTTTTAAAATTACCAATGTAGATTAGGCCTTACATTTCAAGGTACCATTAACTTTGTGCCTCATGAGGACCATCAAGGAAATTTATATGCAGAAATCTCAAAGCTTACAGTCCTGTTGGCTGGGCCAAGAAACAGCACAGTGAGTAGCTTCTGGCAGATATGAAATAGATTTTGGGATTTGGACCTCACATTTAATTTGTCTAAAACCACAGTTCACTCACCCACCTGTCTCTTGAGTTCCTTAGAGATCGGAGGCAACTCAGGAGTGCTAGGACATTAGGAACGGAATGGGAGGTCACTGCTAGTGTGGCCTTGGGCTGCTTTCGGGATGACATCACTAAATGAAGCTAATCCTGCTGTATTTCCCAATTGGAAATCTGAGTCTCTAGCTAAGACAAAGTGTCAAGGTCTCTACATCTGGAGTGAATTTACACAGTGACTGTTGAAACAGCTGAACTGTCAGATCATGTCCGACAGAAGGAGAGGAAAGAGCTGAGACACACAAGAACATAACACTGTTATAATGTACAAAGGGTCTGTGAGATGCCGCCAACTACCCTACGTCTAAAAACACAATTGACTATTGCACAATTTTACTTTAATCAAGCTAATTAATTGTGCACTGACCATTCTCTGCTTCGCATTAGACATCTGAGCCCTCAAAGGTTACCATAAAAAAAAGAAGAAATGGAAAGAATGGAGACTACTATCCAAGGCAGACCTCTAGAGAGATGACCAATGGGATTTCAGTCAGAACTCACACCATGACCACTAACACAACAACCAACCATAAGGGAAAACACCACCCATCTTTAATTAAAGCTCACGGGAACTACACCAATAAGAGCATTCCAAGAAGAATGAGATTATATACAGCGGCTCCTTTGCGTCAATTCATGAATCCCAGCTCTGGAAAAACTCCAAAAGCAAAAGAGATGCCTGCCAAAATTACAATACTCAACACGGATCAGAAAACACCTCAGAATTTCAATTGAAACTAGAGATTGGAGTGATTTAGAATTTGAGGTTGGATGATGACGGGTGGGGTGGCCACAACTCCCCAGCTTACGTTTGCAGAAACTGGAAGCCTCACTATCAGTTAGATGCAAGAGCTGCATTTCAAAGGTTCTTGGTGGTTTCTTTTTCAAAAGATCTTAAGGAAAACTGAGCCAGGCAGCTGTATTCAACCCATGTTCTGGCTCTGAGGTTTTGCAGCCAAACCTTATTGAACCACAAGAAAGACTCAGAGACAACAGGAGGGAGTATAAATATAGAACTAAATGCAGAACCGCATGATAAAGAGACACCTGACTAAGCAATCGCCACCTCATGCTGCCGTCCTTACGGTCATGTTTTCCATTCTCGTTTTTCATCATTTCCTTCATGTATCCTTTGCTTCCCCTCTGTCTCTTTACACCTACCAATCATTCATGCCATCTGCTGAAGTGTCCACATTACAGTGTAAAAATGGCAAACCTGTACATGCATAATTCCACAATTTGGCCTTGATGCCTACTCCATATTCCACCGCATAACCAGTTATATTTGTGTGTGTGTGTGTGTGTGTGTGTGTGTGTGTGTGTGTGTGTGTGTGTGTGTGTGTGTGTGTGTGTGTGAGAAACGCAGAGCAGACCCTGAATCTCTGATGTGGTGGAGAATAAAAAGCTTCTTAAATGCAATAAAAACAAAACCTAGAGCCAGGATGGCTGTTTGGTGACTCAGACACAGAAGATCAAGACAGAGATGGAGAGAGAGAGAGAGAGAGAGAGAGAGAGAGGGAGAGGGAGAGAGAGATAAAGAGAGAGGGGGCTGGCCACAGGTGTGGAGAAGCCTTGAGATAATAAGAACATCACAAAAACAACCAGCCACTTAATGCATGCTGAATATCAAACAAAAAGTGAGAACCGAGAAACAAAAGGGAAAGAGACAAAAGGTCTGGATAGGACAAACATGAAGATACAGCAAGAGGAAGGCTTGACTCAGGTTGCATAAGGAGGAAGCCCCTTTCTGTGAGAATGTTTTGGGGAGTGTTCCGGATGGCTGGTGGAGCTGAGCGGGTGAAAACACACTTCAATGTCATCGTTCCGCTGTCCGCTCCTCATTCCTGTCACCTACAGAGAGGAGTTTCCTGATCCTGTCAGGCAGGAAAGGATGGAGGGAGAGACAGGGGGAGGATAGATGGGTCTTGAGACACAGACATGGGCTGAAAAGCGGGATGATATCAGGAGCATCAGAAGAGGCTTCAGTCAAGTATGAGAGGAAGTAGTGAAAAGGAGCAAGCTCTCGCAGCCAGACACTTGAAGAAAAGCAGAATGTCACTTGATCGTGCAGGAGCGACCTGACGCAGAAAACGCAGCCTTGCAAAAAACTCCACGTATGAATCACACGGCCCTCAAAACAAGGGCAAGATGACAAGATATTCATCCAACACCTTATAATAAGGCCTCAGAACATGCACCGAGACCACGTTCGGCTGGCATCCATGAACAATGATATGATATTGAAGACAAACGGGATGTCATACAGATGCATTGCATGCTATACAGACAAACATGCAATGTGACCATCCTCTGACTGGCACCTTGCAGTGGGCGATCTTCTTCCAGTAGGCATGAAAATGGTCATCAAATTTTAATTTTTAAAATTGTACCTGCAGTACAGCCTCTACAAAACCACACAGAACATGTGAGCATGCAGTTTTATAAAATTGGTTACATTTTGAAACCCTTGCAGACAGGGAATCCAGATTGTGTATGCTGAAAACACTGCAGAAAGTACCGATTTGAAGACCACATGCGTTTACATGCAGTGTTTGTCGGATTTATTATCGATAACTATTTGGTGTTATTTACAGAGTACACGGTTTCAGTAGGACAGTAAAAGTCACTACACTGGCTTAACTTAATAAACTGGATGCACCAGTCATCGGGTAATAAATCCAAAGTCCACAACACTGGAAAGAATGTAACAAAATGGCCACGTGAGAACACAAAAAAAACCAATAAAACACAAGAAAAAATGGGAGACTACAGAGAGAGAAGTGTATTAATGTCGTTCACTGTGCTCCCATAAAAGGTCTCAAATGAGCAACATGGTAATAAAAAATAAATAAATAAAAAAAATAAAAAACCTCCATCTATCTGGAATCAGGCCATTAAGCAGGACAGGGAGAGCGACTGCTCTCAGAGACAAATAGGTAGGACACTCCGCTAACTCGGGAAAGCACCATAAACACATCCATACCGTCCATCTTTACCACTTTCACTCTTCCTCCAATTCAATGGAATTATTTGCCTATCCTCACTCCCTCTTTATCACTGTAGTGTGAAAGCTGACGCATATAAATATTTAAAGAGGATACATAAGAATATAAGCAAATGACAAATCACAAGTAAACGATTGTGCTAAAATAAGCAAAGTTGATGAATACATATACATTTTTTGGCAGGGAATCTGCTACCTTCTCATAAACACTTTCACACAAAAGAGACTTTTCATCTTTTCATGCCAAACAAAGAGGAGTAATTAAAGAGCAAGATTTCCCAAAAATTGTCACATTTAAAGGACTGAAGGCTTGCACATGTTTTGGCTTCGATTGTGTGAAAGAAGAAAAAAGAAGAATTCAACAGAAAAGGACAGAATGTTGTTCTCTGAGCTAATGGTCCATCACGATAGCTATCAGTTTTGATCATATTCATGTACTTTGTTCTCTTAATTTTTATTTGCAGAATTCTGTAGTCTTTTGAGCTTTAATCTATGTAAGATGAATGATGATAGTAGTAGCGCTGTTACTACTATTAAATACTTTTAGCAGAGGTGGTATTAGGAGCAGTATCAGAGTAATTTTAATTTTAACCATGCTACTAACAGTAATAATAGTAATAGTACAAGTAATCCCCTGCTATATCGCAGGTCACATTTCGTGACCCCAGCTATTCGCAGATTTTTTTTTTTTTGAATATATAAATTTTTTCGCTGATTTCCCCAGTATTATAAAACAAATATTAATTAAAATCGAGTAAAATATTAATAATATATAAAATATAGTACAGTGTAGACAATATTTACAGAAGAGGCAAAGAACACAGTCTTGTTTATGAAAACACGGTTTGGGGATACTTGGAAAAAAAATATGGCTGGACGCCTTAATGCCAATCAGAATGCCCTATTCATTTAACCTTGGTTGTGATTGGCTGCTGGCTACAATGGGGAGAAACCAACCAGCATTCGCCAACATCCCAGTTCTTCGCTCGTAGCTATAAATGTGATGCTTCTATTAATTCTACACAGAATTCATCTCTGTGTATGCTCGCAAATGTTTTCTTTGTGTTTAATTGTGTCTAGAAAGTGTTTAAAGAGTGTGGGAGGATCTTTTAGGGCTTAAACTATTTATATAAAAAAAAAATTAAAAAAAGCACTTCGGGGTGATGTTCATATATCGCAGGATTTTCATCTTAGGTGGAAAATTTTGAAACGTAACCCCTGCGAAAGACAGGGATTTACAGTAGTAACTGTAGTAGTAGTAGTACGAATAGTAATACCAGTAGTAGTAGTATTAACTGTACTCATAGTAGTAGCAGCAATAGTTTCAGCCAGTGGTGGTTCTAAGGGGGATCCCAACAGGGGCCAGTCCCTCTGAAAATCTGACCCTGGCCCCTGTGCTGAACAATTAATAAAATTAATAACGTCTTATGATGATACGAGTTGCCACAAAAGGCGGGACTCCGTTGGCTTGTGCTTCTGCCCGGATGCCTTTGAGCGATACATCCACACACGGTGTATGGTTGTATCGCATTAAGGCGTCCAGGCAGGACCATGTTTAAGCTCACGGTCGCATATCAGTAGCACGAATTATGGAAGTTGGTTGTGAAAAGAGGGACTGCTGGATGACAAGCAAGGACAGCGAAGAGGCGAAGGTACGCAAAGCGATTTAATTTCTTAATATTAAATCTTGCAGATCTGACTGTTGTTGTTCACTCCAATAATGAAATTCACTTCACTGATTTAACATGGCTTGATATGGTTACTTAAGCCAAGTGAGATGTAGCCCAGCCTATGCATTCCTCTCCGGTGTAACAACGGTGTTGCAACAGAAATGTGCTAAAAATGGTGCTAATGTTATAACGCTGGATTTTTACCGTGGGTTACAGATGGTTGGGAAACAATAGCAGAGGCACTCAAATCCTGCTGCACAAACACAGAGTGTTAAACAAACAGCACTCCTAGAAGGGAATCCTCATGTCGTGAAGCAAGATGTTTTTGGCGTGTTGCTGCTGATTCCTCTCTTACTTGAAATCATCCTTTTGCAAACATTACAACCATCACTGTTGTTAAAAGTGCATCTGTTTTTCGTGCAAGAAAATGTACGTAGAAAAAAAATTCTCCTTGTACACAAACATGCCATTGTTCAAAACAAACAAACAAGCAAGCAAACAAACACACACATCTCATTGTTCATAAGGCTTAAATGCATTTCTCATGTATAACAAATATATGCTTTTATGTTCTAAAGACAGTGAACAAAAAGTTTTTAAAAGCTTCCATGTTTTCTTTTTGTCCTGGGTCAATAATGCCCCTCTGATAAAAACACTGGCCCCACCTTGCCCCCTAGTAAAACTGGTCTAGAACCACCACTGGTTTCAGCAATACCTGTAGTAGTGGTAAAACATACAGACATATATCGTAATGCATTATGTGAGTAGTGCCTGTGTGTGTGTGTGTGTGTGTGTGTGTGTGTGTGTGTGTGTGTGTGTGTGTGTGTGTGTGTCTCTCTCTCTCTCTC
>JAQLOM010000034.1:17901080-17919497 GCA_030068315.1 Chrysichthys thysi
AATAGGCGACTAGTCGACCAATAAAATTGTCGTCGACGAATTTTCATATTCGATTACATCGACTAATCGCGGCAGCACTTCTTTTGTGGGTTCTGTTTAAGGATGATGAGTTGGATATCTTGCATAATATTGGCATGCAAGTTAGCAAGGTAGCGAGGCCAAGAAACTCCCAAGAAATTCCCAATCTATCTGTTCTGAACCACTGAATCGGAAGGGGGCATGGCTTAAAACAGAATATTTTCTGTTAATAACAACGAAGAATGTCAAAAATCATGCACAATGAACATGCAAGTTAAGAGCTCAGTGGAACTATGCTTCTCTGTTTCTATATGGAGCGGCTCCTGTCCTGGGAAGCGACAGGTAGACGTTTTAAAATGGAAATGCAGAACTGAAATTATACGAGGGAGAATGAAAAGGTAAAGGCAAAATACATGCAACTGCTTTAACAGAAGTAACTGAGAAATTGAACATGTCACTTTTCCCACATAGTCCCCATGCAAGACGACACATTTGTCATGTTGTTCAAGTAGCTTCTGTATTCCTACAGAGAAGTAAGGTGAAGCCAGGTGAGCACTGCTTCCTTTACTTCACATCACAGGTGAATCTGCGGCTGCAAAGTGCCTCCTTCAGTGGACTGAAGATGTGATAATCGCTCGGCACCATTTCTGGGCTGTAAGGAGGACGTGGAAGACGTTGGAACCTGAGCCGTTGCACTGTCTCTACTGTCTCTGCTGCTGTATGAGGACGTGCATTGTCATGGTGTGGCAAAACAGTTTTGGACAGCGTTCCTCTTCTTTTGCTGTGAATTGCAGGTTTAAGTTCATTTGCAGCCATGCGAAGTAATTTCCACTGTTCACTGTTTGGCCATGCGCTTGGAAATGCACCAAAATAGCAACCTCCATGTCCCACAAGAATGCTAACCTGATTTTCTTGGGGGAGGGCTGCCTTTTAAATTTCTTCTTCGCTGGAGAAGATGGAGGTCTCCACTCCATGCTTTGACTTTCGCTCTTGTAATATAAAAACTGCCTTTCATTTTTGATTCTCCCTCATATATGCACAAGTACCATACAATTTGTGCACATCACGGCCCAGAGGATCAAGCAACCCCAAGACCGCTCAGAACAATGGCATGAAAAGATGCAAACAGAGTTACAGAAGCAGAGCCGCTGATAGATTTGCCTCAATTCTTCAGCCTGCAGTTAACCAATGCACATAAACCTCTTACAACACCAAAATCAGTGACTGTCAACACCAATTGGGCATTTCTATTTCTAAACAAATTGCAAAAAATGTTCAAAGTGCATATTTTAAAACCAAAACAGCTTTTTTTTTTTTCCTTAAAAGAAAAAAAAGCAGACAGCGGTATCTCTGCCTGATTAGGATCAGACCCCCTAGTGCACAGGGTCATATATTGATTAAAGTCGTTTTTAGCCACACACATTTGTGTTCCCACAATGTGCATGGAGTCTGTGTGTGGGTTTTTTGCATGTGTCTCCACACATCTCTAAGGCTGATCCTGCCTTATTAGTGACTTGCTCAGTGGGAGTTTCTGATAACACCCTCCCCCCTATCCCCCCGGAGAAGGCAAGCAGCAGTGCGGGGATCAATATGCTCCAATCATCCCACAGTGAGAAGGAGGGACGAAGTCACGGCCCCTACACACACACACCCCTGCAGACACACGACGGCTGCGTGGCAGATTGCTAACACAATATTGGTCTTTGCTATAGGGATATTACAAGTTGCAATTCAGAAATGAGCCATTTATTAAATAACTATACTGTTCATTATGCATTGGGAACATTCTGATGTTTCATATTAGTTTCTAAATCAAAGTATGTACATGTTGGAACTGGAAATTATTTAGGTAAATTTTTAAACAGGTCTCAGTTGTTGTTTTTTTTTCTTTTTAATGCATTACAAGACATCACACTCACAATATGTAGCAATACAACTGCAATATGCCATGCTGTCCCACTATTACATTACACTCATACTGTGTGCAAACTGATCAAGCAGATGGAATGAGAACAAATTACATCTGGCTCAATAAACACTGTTTTGGTCGTTGTACATATTTCTATTCCACATAAATCTACACTCGTAAGCTCTCAAGAGGAGGGCCTTGGGCAGCAGTGCATCTAATTTTCCAGATTACAAGCGTTGCTGCCATGGGCATGGGCCGGTACTGCAATCCCAGACTCCAAAGAACTGGCAAGTCAAGCACCAGTCAATCGAAAGACCTTAATCCAACTAAGCATGCATTTAAGGTTTGAGGCACTTGCAGACCTCAGGGTTGAGGAGATGTTCCCTACTTTATGAATAGGAATTCCACGTTGAGAGAGCGGTTTCTTTGGTTTTTCCCGAGTTGGAAAATCTAAAATTCAAATATAGCATACCACTCTTTGAAGGGCTAAGCAGTACCACCACTAAGAGCTACAAAAGCTACAGGATTGCTTCTGTCAAAAGGCATTCTGTTCTAGCTAACATCACTCTCAGAGTTCACGTGTCTTGATCCATCACAACTCATTTGTGAGACACGAGCCACAGGTTCCATGAACTCACTTATCCCGTGTGTTGAATATTCAACCTATGAACTGATGCTGCCTAGATGACTTTCTGGAAAACCTCTGTTCAGGCTTATCAAGGCAATGCTCATTGCTTTAAAAAACACATTCAGAGATCACAAGCAGATAAAAACCTGCAACCTTTCACATCAAACTGCATGCACGCCGGTGTTAACACGCGCTGACAGAGGGCCCAAACACACGTCGGAATGCGACTGAAAATACCCAAAGGCATCTCTGCAAAACTGAATCCTCACCCTTCCCATGAATATTTCAGTAAAACTCACATCCAAAACCTGCCATCCATCCCAGCACACACTACTCTCTGGCAGGAGACTTTTCAAAAAGGTGAAATTGATTTTTTCCTCTTTGTGACTTTCTGCTTTGCAAACTAATTGAAGTAATAAAACAAACCAGTAAAGCATAAAATAGTATTAGCGCACTGGTTTCATTGCGGGGATTTCACGGGTCATCATGGAGCTCAATGAAGGGGGAGGACACGGGACCGTGGTGGGACTGCGGGGCCACAAATTTCTCCTGTGTTCATGGATGGCTGGACGCTGAACATTCACTCACTCCACAGTGATAATCCACTTTGTGAGGCCGTATCGGTGGGCAATGAGAGGCGGCCTCAGGGAAATACCACCACATCAAACAAGCGGGGGGTGTGGGTAGGTGTGCGTGTATGTTATACCTTGATATTCTAATAGCTGCTTATGAAGATAGCAAGCAATATCTATAGATATCATTTTCAGTTTATGCGAATGTCAAAATGTCATTTCAAGAATTCCTTGCTCTACTCGTTCAACACTCATTTCTTACATTTACAGGAATGTGAAAGATCATTAAGGACCGGGGGAAAAAAAAAACCCAATTACACTTTTTTCTTTTTAGACACATTGAGGTTCTGTCTTGAAGATTGAATAGTTTCTACACTGAACATCAGCTTATATTTAAAAATCAGTTTTGCTGAAAAATGTCAACAGTACCAAACATTTTATATTTAAAATATTGTTTTTAACTGCCAAACTAATAATAATTATACTAACAATTTTACTACTAATGAACATTGATAACTTTAGGATGCTACAGAGAGAATCAACGGCAAAGTGAGACATTAAGTGTTTGTACTGTATATAGTAAGCAAAGAAGAAAATATAAATTTATCATACACTTTAGATTCATTTTTTATTAATTTACACACAATAATGTCTTCCTCTATCTTTGTTTAGCCAGAATTGACAGTGTGTAGTATAAAAACTCCCATGTGACTCTTGTCTTCACAGTTAGGTTCAATTGTAACCCACTTTTAACATTTTTATCCTCACTACATAGAGTGTAACAGCACTAAAAAGGGCACGAGACAGTATGTTCAGGTTCAGCCACAATGAACATGATTCTGATATGCACTTTATCTTTTAATCACTTGGTAGTGTCCTAGTTCTCGATACTGGTCTCGAGACCACCTTTTCACTTACTTGGTCCAAAATCCCAGAGTCCTGGTCTTGACTCAGTCCCTTTAAGGTCTTGGTCTTGACTTGGATTTGATATACGTGGCCGCATCGCTATGCCTAAAATATTCTTTATTTAATTAAAGACGTAGGTTTTTTTATAGTTTAGTCAAAGTAAACGTTTCACTACATAAAGTTTAGAAAAGAAGGATTTAGACTGACTGTGTTGGGTAGAAATTGTGTGTGCGTGTGTATACACACATGATCTCTCCATCTCTGCACACCACAGAACTTTGTACCACTCCCCAGACGTGACGAACTGCATATTTACTGCCGTGGCAAATGAGAAGGAAAAAATATCACCATGTCAGCCGACAACTCCGCTTTGTAGCAGAAACGCGAGAAACTGAAGGTGGGCTCAGGAATGTCTGGCTCGCAAAGAAAAAAATCCGCTCACCAGCACATTAAACATGGTTACAAGCCCCTGTCTACCATTACAATGAAACTTAAAACACAAGGAGGGGTTTTACAAGGCAACTTGAAGAGCAGGACCGAAACACACACACAGACACACACACACACACACCTCACACAGATCCACGTCTCCTTCACCTTCCACCTTCACCCAGCTTGGATTCGACTACACAGCATGTCCTACCTTCCACACGTTATATGTCGTTGGGGGGTTGCCGGCACATGTTTTCTGCATTGCCTCTGACGTTTATAAGCCTGTGGCATAAGATGGAGCTTTGAGGTCAAATGAGACACGTGCTTAAAAAATTACCAGAGCCAAGCCTATTAAAAAAAATCCTGACAGAGAAATCAGATCGCTTAAATTACGAGCTGTTTTCTCTGCCACTGCTCCTCGATAATAGTGCTCGTGTGTAAAACTTGGTTCCAGCCCTCGCCTCCGTGAAAGATGTGATTAGAATAGTATACCACGTCCCATATGCTGCAACAGGATGATGCAGATAGTACATTTACCCTAACATGACAGCGAAACAAATCAGAGTCACACAATTATGCTGGAGGAGTCTGGGACACAACGAGAGAGAGAAAGAGAGAGAGAGAGAGAGAGAGAGAGAGAATTTACATCTTAACACAACACCATGTTCCTTCTATTACCAATCTCATTATCCTCCAAACTTTAAAGCAATGAGAATCTGTCATTACATTCCTCATTAACTTCTAAACAAAGAACCAGTCAAAGACGCCTGCTAAACATCAGCACTTATAAATGAGGCTCATACGGCAGGCCAGACTGCCAATGGAATTTTAAACCTCGCCGATTTTTAACGTCGGCGACACAGCTGTATCCAAAAAAAATCCTTCAGGCTATAGCATTCGCCTCTTTCTGTAAGGGTTAAGCACAGATTTATTAGATAGTAAAAAGCAACCGGCTTTCATATTCCGTCCTTTTGTGAGCTGGCTGGCATGATATAAAAATCATTCCCCAGTCCCATCGTGCATCTGAATCTCTGTGTATGTAGGTAACATACTGGCTTTAAGGGCGGAGGACGTGACTTCGATCTCCCCTCCTCGGATTGGCTGGAAACAGACCAGTTCGGCGTCGTAGGGCTCGGGGCTCGGCTGTCCCGGGGCGCCACCGCCGCCGTTTGTGTTGACGTTTACGACGCTGATGCTACCACTCCCGGGACTCGTTGCTCCCCTTTGCCGGGCCCCTTGTTCCTCGTACACTGCGATCAGCTATCAAAGAGAGAGAAAGACGGGGGGAGAGAAAGACATTCAGTACAAATACACACAGTGTTCACAAGCATGTGCAACTTCACACAGTCAAACTAACACTTGCTTGCTGTACATCGAGAGCTGTGAAATATGAGTGAATTCTCAAAGCCTCCAACAGAGAGAGAGAGAGAGAGAGAGGAGGACAGGCAGGCTTTGGTGAGCTACCTGATATCCGTATTTAAACTGTTTAATATAAGCTTTAGCGCTCAAGAATCTCGCCTTAAGAACATTTTCTGCACTTTTGTCCTTATTAGAAATGCCAGGAGAAGGAGAAGGATATGCAAATCGAAGCAGCTCCTGCAATAACAGGAGCTGGCTGGCGAGTTAACGAGCCTGTATTTCCCACAGACTAACACAAGTAGCATCCAGTGCTAGACTGTCATATTCTCAGCTATTTATACAACCATAACCAAATACAGCATAAAAAAGAAACATGCATAGCAATTTGGTAGCATAATAACTCTGCATTTGTTCACTAATAACACTTAGACAGCTCAGCACGCAGGCTGTGCTTACAAGCTTCCAGGTAGCATGTCTACATCTTAATAATTTGCATACATGATGGGTGTCGTGCTTGTTTGTTTTTTTACAGAAATACTGAGAATGTGTTGATTTAAAAATCTAAAATCATACATTCTGCTCAGTGATAACCAGTCTGGCCCAAATACCAGTCAGTGGATATGCGTTTAAAAACCTTGTTTGGAAGTCTACCGGTTTCCTCATAAAACAAAGTCAAGTCTGAGTAAACCCTATTCAAGGCTCTTCCCCAAGCCTGTTTACTAAAGTGTACCTTCTGAATCAGAGCGCTATAGAGGATGTGTAAGGAGCCCAGCATAGCGAGTGCGTGTTAATCTGTGTGTGTGATGAGGTCTATGAGAAGATGATCTGCAGCTATGTACACGTACACGTACACGTACACACACACACACACACACACACACACACACACACACACACACACACACACACACACACACAGCACAAGCAGAGTCGTACAGAGGAATCCCGGGCCATTCACAGAGTAACTCTGTACGTTTACATGCACAGTAATATTCCACTGATAGTCTACTGTTACTCATAATATGACAATATTCAGAATTTAAACAGAGTTTTTCCTCTTGGATATTCCCGCTTCAGCATTTTCTGATTCGGACATGTTGGATATGTTGATGTTATTCAGGTTTAGGAGCATTCTTTGCACGTGTACAGTGGGGGAAATAATTATTTGACCCCCTGCTGAATTTGTAAGTTCACTCACTTACAAAGGAATGAACAGTCTCTACTTGTTATAGTAGTTTCATTTCAATGGAGAGACGCAGAATATCAACCAAAAGTCCAGAAATAACACATTAGGTAATCAAAATAATTATTTAATTAAATAATTACTGTATATGGCACATTCGGAAAACAGTGGAACCTCTGGTTACGAGCGCCTCCGAAGACAAACAAATCGGTTCCCGACCACAAAATCCGCTAAAATTTTGCATGCGGTCACGACCACATAATCGGGGGCCGAACAAACACAGCCCCGGTCGCTTCGTATGTGCCAGTGTGTTCCCATTTTCTGTTTGCGTATTGCGTACCTAACAAAGACGCACGTGTCCTTGTAATCGGTTTCGGTCAGACGTGCGTTCATTGGCTGTACAGTAACCTCCTCCCCACCCATCTTCCTCCTCACTTTCTTAGTGCCAGAAGTCGACTCATGCAAGGTTAGTTTTCTTGGTCGTTTGCAGCAAGTTTTTATATAATTAAGGAGTGTTTTTTCTGTGCTTAAAACTCACTAAAAAATGTTCACAGCATTTTTTCATTGTGTTTCTATGCATTTTTGCTCTATAAGCCTTCATTATGGGTCTCAAGAAAGTGGAAATGGTAGTGAGAGTAAAAAGCCTAAGTGTATAACAGTTGAAATAAAGAAAGAAAGAAATCGCAAAACATGACAACCGCCACCATCCACCTACGCCAGCAACTACGTATCCAACGCAAAGGTAACGTGCACTAAAATCATCTGTTTATTTCGGTTAGGTTTTATTTTTCTATAATTAAGGTTATTTTAATTTTATTCTAGGTTTTATTGCCACACATATAAACCCATAAGACACTATAATGTTTTGAGGGCGGAGACACATTCATTGTATTCACATTCATTTAAATGTGAAAAACTGAATTGGTCGCGAACAAATCGGGTCACGAGCAGAGTCTCGGAACGAATTAAGTTCGTGAGCAGAGGTTCTGCTGTATGTGTCTCTAACGGGGTTTTTACGGCATTTTGTGAAACACTGCCTCTTGCACGTTTACAGTCATCTCTTTGCCTTACACAAACAAATAAAAAAAAGACCATTTGAAAGGCTGGAAGTATGCACATCTGCATGTAAACAAGAATATTCGGGGCATATTCATTTTCGTTAGCCATGTAAACAACTCAGTAGCAATATTGTCTTTTTCATTAAAAAACAACCCCAGAATATTTTATATAAATGTAGGGGCTGAAACTGCATTTAGACCTACATGCAAGTGTGTGTGTTTGTGTCAAACATGTTTACTGGAGGCTTCGCTCCTGAAATTCCAAGAATGATCCAAAAGATAACATGGAATTATCTAAATAAAGCACTAACCAGGGTAGAGGGTGGGAGAAGTGTGACAAAGGGGGAGTTCATGCACTAGATAGAAAGAGTGATGAAGTGCAGCAGAGAGACTGGGAGAGGGACAGAGAGACAGGGAAGAAGAGGGAGGGAGAAGGGAGACAGAAGCCTAATGACAAAAGCAGTTGGCAAACCATCTATTCATTACGTTCGCCTCTCCTTCATCTTCATTTAACAACCTTCTTTTCATGTGTCACATGCAATCGTAACACGGCCCTCCATCTATTCTTTCTGCCTCCAGCCCCCGGCCCATCAATTCACCCATCCATCCATCTGTTCATCCATTTATTCTGATTCTGATCATTTTCCTTTATTAGACTTTACATGTTTAATGTACAGAAAGAGCGAGAGAAGGAGAGAGAGAGAGAGAGAGAGAGAGGGAGAGAAAAAGAGTGAGAGAGATGAGCTAGGATATGATCTGCGTGAAACGGTAGTGATTTATTCACAGAGGTAGGAGAGGAGTGCAGCACTTCCTCCATGCCACGGGAGGAGGGAGCGTGGAGCAGTACAAATGTCATTAATCAGCACCGGCACAGGAAGAGAGGGATGGAAGCTAACCAAGAGTGAGAGTGATGGAAACGTACGGCAAGCCCGCCTGATCTAACACAGGCCATTCGGCTTTCCTCAGGATTCAGCATTCTGACAGGACAATAAACTAAGTTTAGGTTTCTGCTCACACCGCACATGAAAAAAACGAATAACTCTATGGGCTGACTGATTAAACGCTTAGAGGTGTCATCAGCGATATTAGACAACTAGCTGATTCCCTAGTGGCTTCGCTCACTGAGTGCAAGGGGAAAAAAATTTAAATGCAGCATTTGTAAAATGTTTGTTAATTACCAATTTTATTTTTCAATAAATAGTGGTCATACGTCATTTCCATTTCAAACGCGAAAAGAATTTTATATATATCGTTAGCCTCACAGCATAATTGCCTAAGTCGTTGTTCATTGAAATATGACTTAGGCAATTATGCTATGAGGCTAACGATATAGAAGATTGGAGCTGCTTTGAAATTCAGAATTTCAGGATTTTCAGGGTGAATGTACGTGGTATTCAAGCGGTTTTCTTTTAGCTTCAAAATGGCACACACTAAAATAGGAAAATATTTTTGTGTTAAATTTAAGTAAATCAAACTAATGTTTAATTGATTCTACTTCAAACTAAATCCTCAAATCAAATATTCATGATGCTAAATGTTACATTTAAATACATCGAACTGATTTTTAACTGGTTCTACTTCAAACTAAATCTGCAAATCAAATGTTCACAATGCTAATTGTTACACTTAAATAAACCAAACTCATTTTTAATTGTTTCTACTTCAAACGAAATCCACAAATCAAATATTCACAATGCTATCTGTGAACCAGAGTCGACCTGGAAGAACAATTCAGCTATTATACCTGCTACTTATACATATGCAAAAATGATTCAAATAGTCTTAAACTGCAGCATCTGGGAAATCCTGCTGACTGTTTTCAGCTCTCATGTCGTCCCCCTTTACCATCACACACTTTAAAAATATTTAAAATGCACATAGTGATCCATATCAGTAGTACATCAGGCACTAGCTGCAATCTTGAACCTACTCTTCCTGCTAATAGCGATCCAGTAACTGCTGATGCACATTAATCAAACTCCTTCATTAATTTTTGCCCGAAAATGAATCTGAAATCACGAAAACAAGTCAAGGTGAAATATGAGTGCTTTCTGTTATGTTAATTATTTTAAAGGTCCACTAGGTCGGATTCATTACATTACATTACTGTCATTTAGCAGACGCCCTTATACAGAGCGACTTACATCAAGCTCATTTATACAACTGAGCATTTTGAGGTTAAGGGCCTTGCTCAAGGGCCCAGCAGAGGCAGCTTTGCAGTGCTTGGATTTGAACTCACAACCTTCTGCTCAGTAGTCCAACATCTTAACCACTGAGCTACCAACTGTCCCCACAGTCTACCACTGGATTCAGTGGGTGGCAACCATCTGAATTGGAGTGCTGTTCGGGCCTCTGATTTCTGTCCGAACCAGACAGAGCAGTGACCGAACCCGACCCAAACCCGACATGCATTTACATGTTTCTGTCCGAACCCGACCCGAACCCAATTGGAATTTAAATATTTGGCCGAAACAGGCGCTGCTAAGTGATTATAATGATACTCTCTGTCATGAATCTGCCCACACAGAGTGCGTGTTCTGCACACCTGTTTTTGGGCGCTCTGAAAGGAGGTGCGCTTTGGGCTGGGTGCCTACTGTATTTTTTTTTTTTAATGAATAAAAAGTAACTTTATTATTTTAAATAATCAAACGTTTTTGTGCTGACGTGACCGAACCCGAGTAACATTTCGAAATATTTGTCCGAACCTGGCCCGACCCGTCGGGTTCAGGTCGGGTATCCATGCTCTAATCTGAATTCCCTTACCCTTCTCTTTCCAAACAAACATGTATTAGAATGTCCAGGGCCCGTCAGGTGCCCACAGTGCACTTCCATGCTCCACTTTTAAATATTTGGGTTCTCAAACTGTTTACCAACACCATCAAACCCTGGTTCCTCTTCTTTCCTTTTACTTTTAGCCTTCTTCCTTCCAGATCCACAGATCCACAAAAACACAAAATGTGGAAGGCACACTCTAGAGGACTGTCCAATCTGGGCTTCTGTAACCGTGCAACATGGCAGCTCCGTGGACCTGAACACGCTCCCTAGAAAAGGGCTCGTTCTAAGCTTACGGAAACAACTGTTCACAGTTACGGGTAATTAGACACTGACGAACACATATTTATGAATACTATATTCCATTTCTGCTAAACATGCTAAATAGAGAACACTAAATCCTACCTAGTGGACCTTTACAGACCAAAACTGTTTTGAACATCTTGTTTGCAGATCATTTTAAGTTTCCATTTCGAAATGAAATATAAACACAATGCACACACGTAGACCGTGCTGCCTTCAATGTTCTCCTCACATACAGCTAGGCTGTCTCTTTATTGTCAAGATGCTGGTGATCTGCACCTCATTTGCTTCTTCTCCCAGTATGACTCCAAGAATGGCCTTTTATTGATTGGAATACAGCTGGAATGCAAGGAAAAGCTTTAGTCTTAGCAAGTGCTCTGAGTGAAGAATTGCCAACCCAGTGTTTAAACTACTCCAGTTAACAATGCGCTACTTCTTCCCCCTCAACTAAAGTGTAGCGGCTTCCAACAAAACTTTATACGAAGTTAGGAAATATTAGTCTTCGTAAAGACCAAAGAATGCTGCAGTACTTTTCAGAGTGTAATTAGGACACAGAAAGAGTGATTAAAGTTACATGCCTGGAGTACTGGCCAACACAACAGAGCAAGTCATTTAAATCCAGGCCACTTGATCAGTGTACCAGCCTTGTACATGAACTCTCTCTCACCCGTACACACAGCAAAACAATTCTCTGCTGTTTTTTACATTAATGAACCATCACCTTTCACTTGTCGACCCCACAATCAGGGTACTGGGCCTATACTGGACTGACAAACACACACACACCTGTAAACCTCACAGTGGCATCACACATCACAGGGATCCAATACTTGAAGCACTTGGACACGTAAATTGGATCGATAGGCGGTTATCAAGAGGAGCTGCTAGACAGGGTAAGTGGCAATGTCATCCTCCGTCCTCCGCTCCTCATTCGACTTCTGAATAAACGCTGAGAACTCGAGCGCCGCCCAGACATGTGTTATGTTCGTCACCTGGGAGGCATCACGGTTCGGATTTACACAGGTTCCGAGAAAGCGAGCTCATCGATATCCGATTCAGCGGGAGCTGGAGTGGCATGGTCCTGCTGCAGTGCTTAATGACTGTTATTTCTGCAGGCTGTAGAGGTGTTAATTAGCACGGATGACAAGGTAAAAACTGCAGGGAGGCCAAGATGGAGAGATCTCGTTATATAGTCTGCCGCAGAAGGGCCACAACCCCCCACACACATGCACTCACACGAACGACGCACATACACGCAGGTGTGTCTATGGTTAAATTACATCTGACAACAGAATCAGAACCTGTCAAGCACAATAACACAACTGCCTCCATTAGGCAAGGAAGAAGACAGACAAAAAGGGAGCAAAGACAAAGTCAGAGTGAGCGCTTTTCCCACCTCGCCCTCCTTCGATACCTTTCGTTCTATCTACAGCGCTGACTGCCTTCAGAGAGAAAAAGTGGTAAAGTGGCTGGTGGCTGTTGAAAAACTCACCTCTTGCTACGAACATCAGTAAAATAACGCCTCAAAACACCGAATGCACCACTACATGATAAGAGTGAAGAAAAAAAAACATGACTATAGTCACAATTTTCATCAGAGTTTCAGAATTGCATCAGCCAATAGGAGACTGTCTGGAAAAAACACATACTCATTAACGCATGCTGTTCATGTCCATGATAAAGCCAGCTAGACAATACAAACCTGGGATCAGGTTTACTGTCACAAGAATTAAAAAAACAAACAAAAGACTTCTTTGGTCATGAGTAGGGATCAGTGGTCTTAGAACATTGAAATGAGACAAAATTACTTATTAAAACCTCACAGTGCTAACAATCCCAAACAGGAGAGTCGCACAGGATGAAAGGAAACTCAGGGTACAGCTGCAAATTTGGCAGCAGCGATGGCAAAACTTACAGGAAATCTCACACACTGATGACGTGAGCAGAACCGAGTAATTTCCTTCAATCGAAGGTCAATCAGACAAGGAGGACATGTTAGCATGGAGTCTGCTCTAGAACTCGGTGAAGATTTGATTGGGATCAGATCATAAAGTGCGCCTGCTGAAATCGCACAGTAGAAAACAGGCTTAAAGAAGATAAAGGAAACTAATCAGGGAATAATCCGATTCATCTTTACTTACACATCCTTGAACTTTATCTTAGGGCGCCGTTCATGTCAGCACTCTGGTAGCACGCGCAGGAACGCGCATTTCTTTTTCCAGGGAAGAGACGAGGCTAGCCTGAAAACACCACTAGATAACCACAATGAATTAGAGTTGGATAATACACAAGCTAGCAAAAAGCTGAAATGTTTGTTACTTGCTGGAAAATAAATAATTTACATCAAGTCAACTGGCAGACTGACTTCATTTAGATGTACGCATAATGCCCAAGTAGCTGAAGGAAGGTGCAATGATACAAAGTACTTGGAGAATCTATAAGAACTCAAACTTAAAGACTGAAGACCAGTGAAGGTTTGCATAAAATGTTACCATGGTAACAAAAGGAGCTTTTTCAAAATAGAAATACAAAGAAATACAAAGACCAAGAAGTAATACAAAAGACAAACTCAGGTAAACTAAGTGCACTTTCTTAGACATGGTACAAAGAGATATATACAGTACTTTCATAGTTCTTAGAACTATGGAGGAAGTAGTGCCCTTTTTTGTGTGTTCACACTGCAGGATCTGAGGACCATTACAGTTCTTATAATGCTGTTTTGGGGGATTTTTTTAGCTCCTACTTCAGGGTAGGTACTTTCCCAGCACAATAGGAACCATGAGAGATGCTTGTGTATGGTGAAAGACGTGAATGTAGCGGAATTCTTCTTTTTTTTTTTTAATCAGTAAGTGTGGATTACACTAACAGGATAAAACAGACAGAAAAACTTACAAATATGCACTTTTTAAAATAAAAATCTGCATGACATGCGGTGGGTAACAGGTGAGAGGACCTGGTTGAGTGGAGGAAAAACCTAAACAGACACTAAAAAAACCCAGCTTGATTTAAATGTGCGTGTGCTGCCTCTTCACGGGTGCCTTTCTGTGTGGAGTTTGCAGGTTCTCCCCGTGTCCGCATGAGTTTCCTCCAGGTACCCCGGTTTCCTCCCACAGTCCAAAGACATGCACATTAGGTGGATTAGCTACCCTAAATTGTCCGTAGATGTGAGTCTGTGTACATGAACCCGAGTCCTGAGTTAGGGGAGAGTTGGGCATGGGGCTAGCGACCTCACCCTGTAGAATGTACTTGGCGACTGAAATGTCAACTGAGCCCTGTGGAGGCTGCTTGACACCCTACGTAAAGTATGGCATGACAAAGCAGGCACGAAGAGTGCTTTTATATGGAAAAAGTTAAACGTAAACAAAGACAAGATGTGGAGCATGAGAAGAGGAAACATGGCATACTGGTTGAAAACATCAGTGGATTTTTTTTTTAATTGCCAGATCGCATATATTAAAACTGTGCACCTCCGCTTAAAATCAAAATGTTCAAAATGTTTCTATCTTCATATTGAACAGCCGAACAAAGTGAAACGTGCGTGTGTGCACTTCCTCTGGGTTATACAGCGTGAGGGGGAATATGTGACGTGTTGGTCGAAATCACTAAAATCACTAAAAAAAAACAAAAACCCATCACTAGTAGGTTTTCTAATTACCTGAGATACAAAAAAATCTTTGTGTCTTTACACTGAACAGTTGAATGGAGTTCAAATGGAAATATTCAGATTCGGGTATAGCCTCAAATCCCTGTGAAACATTAGGAGTGTAAACAACTCGTTAAAAAAAAAAAGAGAAAGAAAAAAGAAAAGAAGGAAAAAAAAAAAAACGGGGCCAAACGGACAGACTGAGCCGATTTTGATGTGGCTTACGTCACTCCAGGGTTCCTACTGGCGGTGCGAATGCAAACATAGAAAAGGTCCTTGAAGGTGTGTAGTTCTCAGGGGAGCTCCCCAGGGTGTCGATCCTCTCAAAAAGTCCCTATAACTGTTTGGTCCAAAAGCACCTATATCGAAACCTCTGCAGAAGGAACTGAGTCATGGGGCTATTCAGGTGGGTGAAGGAACGTCTTCCAGCAGTGAGGAGCTTGGTTGTTTTCAGCATTATGAGCATGCTTAGCCTTCATCTCAGACAAGAACATGAGCTGGCGTGTAGGTCTGAAGCAGGGAATGCAAACAACGGCGTGCAGCGATCTTAGAAGCCCGGCCTGTAAAGACCTTTGAATTTGATTCATGTTAGAAAAGAAAGGCAATGGAGTGACCTTAGGAGAGAGCCTGTGTTTTTTAAACTCTTGTCAACTAGTCTCGCAAGCCAACTTTCTAAAATTCAACACAGTGTGATATTTTTACCCCACTGAACATAGCCAAGAACTGCCTACCTTCATAAAAATATCCAAATTTGACTCATGGTGTAAACAACCGACCACAGGCCTTTCCCTCCTGCCTGCCAGCAAACATGTCACAAACATGTCACCAAGTTTATTTTTCCAAGAACCAATCAAATTTCGTAACTCAAAAGGTCCTGATCCTTGCAACGGAGTTAAAAATGTTTATGTGGCTTGTCTGTGGAACATCTTTCATCATCTCTCAAAAGACGACTCAAATTTAACAAAAAAAACAAAAAAAAAAAAGAAAGAAATCCTACCACGAAACCAGCAAATTTCTTTCATGAAATCAGCTTTGAGGTTTTCCATATCGCACCCACCATATCTATACAGCAGGCACGGATTAGTCACATGACTCCACAAGTTATTTTGGATCCAGGCCATCGAGCAGGAGAGGCAATGTCCGAGTGAGAACGTGGGAGGGGAGGAGAAAAAAAAATTTCAAGAAAATAACTGAGTTAAGAGACTTTCTTCAGCGTAGGTAATCGTTTATAAACTCATTAAGCCACAGAGGAAATCACCAGTGACGAATTCCACTAATAAACAAGCTGAGAAATCTCAATGGAACAATTCAAGCAGCTCCAAAGAGGCTGTAATGGCTGCTGCACGGATCACACAGCACACAGGTGCAAAACTCCAAGCACCGAACGGAAAGTTCCAAATGGTGAGACGATGAGACCACACACACAGAGGAACATTTAGGAGGATAAAAAATGCCCACCGGAATGGGTATGACAGGTAAGTGATGAGAACCGAACGGCAGAACAGCTGCACGTGCTGAGCCAGCGACTCGCTTTACACCACGAGTGACGCAGCACGGACGGCTCAAGTACAATCGCAATCATAATCGCACTGACGCCACTCGCGTTACGATAAACGTGCATGACAGTATGCGCTTCATTTCACACTTGATGCAG
The DNA here is from genome assembly GCA_030068315.1 of Chrysichthys thysi. Classification (NCBI taxonomy): domain Eukaryota; kingdom Metazoa; phylum Chordata; class Actinopteri; order Siluriformes; family Claroteidae; genus Chrysichthys; species Chrysichthys thysi. The sequence goes on from JAQLOM010000034.1 coordinate 17,917,518, forward strand.
CTCACTAGTGTCTACAGGTGCCATTTATTTCCCTGCTTATTTGCTATGAATGTTCACAATGTTTTGGGACACCAACTACTGCAACAGGACGAGCATCTGAAACGTAACCTGGCTACCCTTTCGTTTTAGCCAGGAGGTACACAAACGCCTGAATAAACATTAGCAAAATGTAACTAGGAGTGAGTAAACAAGGTAATCTTGCATGTCTGCCAGTGGGCTATGGCAAGCCTCTAGTTGGTGAGTTGCTGTGTCAGTAAAGCTGCTTCTTTCTGTGAATGTAGCCAACTTTATAAGACTCACTAGTGAAAGCTACAAGTATTGTGTGAGAATTGGTACCACTATTTCAAAAATAACTCTTGAAATACAGTGGAACCTTGGATTGCGAGTAATTTGGTCTGCAAGTGCTTTGCCTGATGAGCAAGAAATTGTAATAAATTTTGACTTGGCGAACGAGCGAGGTCTTGCAATACGAGTAGTATACATACCCTTCGTCTGCCGAGCCTCACGTGATCACAACTTCTCTCTCTCACTCACTGCGCGATTATGGCTCACTCGTATAGTCAACATCCGCGCCATCATAGAAAAAGACCGATTCCTCACTTCAAATGAGATCAGGGAGATGTGTAAAATGTGGGAAAGTGTGCAAAACGTTGGAGAAAAGCACCACCCGAATAAGGCTGTAGCAGTGAATTTCTACAAGATACTAATAAAGATTCCAGATAATGTTTACAACACATGACATTGGTATGACCCAAAAAAGAAATCAAGTCCAAATTAAAGCTACCTACGCTTTAATTTTACCACCTTAATACTTTACTAGTTTCACCGCACTGTGTACTGGTACCCACCTCACTGGTACTATGTACCAATATATACAGTGTGTGTGTGTGAGTGAATGTATAAACACACACACACAAGAATGCAACAATTCACATTACAAATTATATTAAGAACAACCTGATTTTTAAAAAAGGAGAATCTTTAAAATTCTGACATGAATTTCAGAGTTTCTCAGTATCTGGCACGCTCCCTTTTACTTTAAGTGTATACACAGTGTGTGCTCGAGCTGGCATGGACTTCACACGTCTGCAAAACCTTATGATCGGTTTTAGATCAAATGCATCAGAGTGTCGTCTGAACACATTCTTCAATAGAAGAGGCTAGGCATGAGGAACTATCTGAGCTTTTGTACAAAGCCATTACCATGATCAATGCCACACATTTGCTTACATATGCATGGGGACCAGGAAATCTTGAAAAATTAATATTCAAGATACACTATTTGTGGACACCTGACCATGAGAACACTATGTGGTTCTTCCCCAAAATGTTCCCAAGAAACTGGAAGCACACGGATATTTAAGATGTCATTGGATGCTGTAGCATTACAATGTCCTTTCACTGGGACTTAGAGGCTCAAACCTGTTCCAGCATGACCATGGCTCTGTGCATAAAGAGAGCTCCATGAAGACTCCAATGTTTGCCAAAGTTGGTGTGGACGAACTCAAGTGGCCTGCACAGAGCCCTGACCTCAACCCCAATGAACATCTTTGGGATAAACTGAAACCCAGACTGACTTCATCCCAAGACTCCTCGCCTTACATCAGTGTCTGACCTCACTAACGCTCATACGGCTGAATGACCACGAATCATCACAGTCGCGCTCCAAAATCTAGTGGAAAGCTTTCCCAGAAGAGTGGTGCTTATTATAACAGCAAGCAGAGACTGAATCTGGAACAGGATGTTCAACAAGAACATTTGTGTGTTATGGTCAGGTACACACAAACATTTGTCAATGTAGTATATTAAACATTTATTTTCCTTGTTTTAAAAATTTAAAAATTCTAAAGCGTTCTGTTTTTCAATTTTCAATAATTAAAAAAAAAAAAAAATCCAGATTTTCAGTGTAGTCAGTGTAGACGTTCTGACCTCACTGTGTGTGTGTGTGTGTGTGTGTGTGTGTGTGTGTGTGTGTGTGTG
>JAQLOM010000034.1:17925725-17938796 GCA_030068315.1 Chrysichthys thysi
TATACACATTATATATATCATTGCACACACACCATGGCTACAGGAGAACAAGTGTGGGCCTTAGGATGGAGAACACGTGCGCGTGCGGCGTTTCTGCCATTCAATACAGTCATTTCACCCAAAGTGCTCTTTTAATGTGTGCGTATTTCATCTGAGTGCATGTTTTCTTGGCACACAGCCACTGAAAAGCAGGTCATGCTTTGTGGAGGAGTCTGAAGTTCGATTAGTGTACCACGGAAAAGTAAAATAATGTGAACACAATACTGTATGTCGGTAGGACTGATGAAAAGCTGCTGAGTTACACGGAGTACTCATACCCAATAAATAACAGCAGCAGCACAGCGTGCTAACGGTTCACTCCTCAACCTGATGCACTGCTCCGAGAATAAAAGAAAACACATTTTATTTTTGGATGGATGAATTTTACATCCAGTTACAAATCGACAAAGGATCATCCGACAAGCACCCAGCAAAACAGGAAGTGCTACGTTTTTCAGCAGTGTGGCACTCAAGCTCGCAAAAGAAACCCTTCAGTTCACAGAAAATACCAGGACCGAATTAAGTACAAAGCTTAAGGGTGCTTTCACACACGCAGTGTTTAATTTGTTTGAATCAAACCCTGAAGCGCCCATTGCCCCCCTTCCCTCCTCCCTGTGGAGGTCGTTTGGACAATCACACTTAGTGCAGACCTAAACAACCAGGCCGAGACGGTCTGAGTGAGGTGGTTTTGGTTTGTTTCTAGAGATGTTTACAGGAGATTTGATTGCGGTGACAAAGCAATTCAACTCAAATTCAACCCAGCTGCAGGAAGTAAACCGTTTTTTAACTGATGTTTTTTGTTAACGTTACAAACAGCAAAGAGACGCTAACTGAGCGAAAGGACAGAGCTGTAGCATTGTGTAAAAAAAAAAAAAAAATTCTATATTTTTACACAGATGAAAAAAGAGAAAGAACTGAAACACTGGATGCAATGTGCAAAATGTGCTAAACTAGTTATTCATATAATTGTCTTGTCAAAAAGTATCAAAAGTCTCACAATCCCTGCTGCTGTTGGGAAGTACCCCATCACATGATATTGCCACCACCGTAGAGATCATTTTTACCAGTTAAAGACCAGTACCTACTTTCTATCAAATGTACTGATTGGAGGTCAAAATTTTCACGTCTGTCCTGATGATCTTAATGCTCTCAGGCTTCAAATGCCACATGCCTTTCATTCAGGATTGAATAATTGAAACAGTTTTATGGCAACGCCAATATCTGTGCCTTGACACAATTTGATTGCCGAAAGCAAGTACCTTGGAATTCATGGCCTGGTTTTCGCTCTGACGTGCACGGTGATGGGCATGTAAACAAGGCATCTCCACTTGTCCAACACACACACGACGTACACACACGACGTACACACACACGACGTGCACGAACACGCGCACACACACACACGCACGCACACGCGCGCACACACACGCGCGCACACGCGCGCACACACACGCGCACACACACACGCGCGCACACACGCGCGCACACACACACACACACACACACGAGTGTGCCTTTTTAAAAACACGTAAATTTACCACAGTTGGACTCCAGGCAAGTTCTAGTGACATCATAAAATCAGAGCACATAGGATGCACCTGCTCTCAGTGCCTTACGTGAAGGATATAAATACACATCTGAATAACATACAGTGGCTCATGAACTTGATACGTTCCGAGACTCTGTTCGCGACCCGAATCAGTTTTTCCCATTGAAATTAAAATGAAAACAATTAATGTGCTTCAGCCCTCAAAAACATGTTTGTTAAAGTGTATTATGGGTTTGTGTGGGGAAATAAAACCTAGAATAAAATTAAAATAACCGTAATTATAGAAAAATAAACAGATGATTTTAATGCACGCTCCCTTTGCTGTGGATACGTAGTTGCTGGTGTAGGTGGATGGTGGCGGAGTGATATGGTGGCGTTTCTCATGTTTATTGATTATTTCTTTCTTTATTTCATCTGTTATACGCTTAGGCTTCTTACTCTACCATTTCCACTTTTCCCTTTCTTGGGACCCATAATGAAGGCTTATAGTGCAAAAATGCAGAGAAACACAATGGAAAAAATGCTCAGAACACGTTCACACCATGAGTGCTTGACCGGAACTGAATGTTTCTGGCGCAAAGCTTGGGTTAGCTGTATGTGTATGTCAGCACGTCAGTTGAGGCTCTGCTAGGTCGGTCGGTACAAAATCTGTTCGGAAATTTAGTTGGTACGTTGATTTGTTCGCCATCCAATGTGTTCGTGAGCTGAAAGTCCACTGTATTTCAGTTCATAATTTTATAGATAATAAATTTCAAATTTGCAAATATTTAAAAAACTTGTTTGTCATTTTGGGTTAGGGTGTGTAGATTGATAGAATTTTTTTTAAAACTCATCTCTAACACAACGTGTACAAAAACTGAAGGTGTCTAAATATTTTCAGAACCCAAAGTATATTGTGTGTCTTTGGAGATTTTTGCCACTTCATTACCACTTGCTTTTCTTCAGACACTTACCTGTACATATCTTTTCTCTTCTATATGGTGTTGAAAGGTCTTTGAAAACATAAGATAGGAGTCTCAGCATATACCTCCAACCGCAATACAGGAATAACTAGGACAAGCACACCCCAGAATAATACACAACCTGCCCCTCACTGAGCACAGATTGAGAGCACCCCCTAGCTTTTACAGTGGTCAACTGCACCAACTCATTCACTGACTCTCGCTCTGTCAGACACACACACACACACACAACATACATGGAGCCTTACTAAATGCTCTGATACAGGGTCTTCTTAAGAGCAGGAGTGTAAACAGGTGTGTATGCTGCTCCTCTGAGCACAAACCCATGGAACAAGCTTATGGGCATGGTGAGTTTAAGGCTTCCTACAAACCATAACATGTCAGATTGTGGTGCTGTCATCAGCAAGTCACACGCAGACACAGTTTTCTTAATGCTGTTATGCGGTCCTTTAAGTGACAATTACAAATGTTATGCCTGCATGTAAATCTTAACCACAGTATACAACGGAAACCTTCTGACCTTTATTTTTTTAATAAGAGCTGCAGTTTTTTTTAATGACTTTTTCTTTTGTGTCAAAACTGTTGGATAAATGAAAATACTGAAAAAATTAAAATACTGAACAATATAAAAAAAAAAACCCCAGCTAGATTCCAATGTTCCTCTCAAGGAAGCGAAGGCTCTGGGTTTTTTTACCAAGTTATGGAGTCGTTAGCACAGGTCTGAATGTTATAACATGACTCATTAATAATCAAGTGCAAAATCGGTCAGAAAACCATACAACAAGCAGTTGTGATCAATGTCAAAGCAATAGGTTTGCTCCTGAACATATGAAGTGAATATAGAATAACGGAGTTGGGTGAAATCCATACTGAAGCCACATAATCGTTGGGATTTATACAGAAATCACTTTTTATACATTGCCTTTAATCATCAAGTGGCAATGCTTATACCTAATCCCCCCCGCCCCTCTCTCTCTGCTGAGCTGCATATGCTGTTCCTGAGAGATCATTGGGTGTCGTCCTGCTCCGGGTTGGGGTTGCCATCTCGCTGCTATTGGGGATGGCCCATGCGGACTGCCTCGCTGTGCATTCATTGAATTGAATTGAATTGAACTTTTTATGCTTTTAAAACTGCATAAGATTCCCTATGATGCGTTTTTCTAAAGAAACTGATTAGTAGGCTGTACCAGGCTTCTTAAAGAAATGCCTCTGGTTCTTTCATCTTTGCAGGTAAAATCTCAGACAGGCTTGAGGATGTTTTTTTTTGTTTGTTTTTTTTATCAGAGACATGGTCTATTTCTTTAGTATGGTCCATTACTTAACAAAATACAATGCTGAATGTTTTGCAAAAATATAAAATAAAAACCATACCTTTTTCTATCCTGACACACTAATGGAATAGGCATAAAACAGGAATCTAATGCAAAATGAATACAAAGAAGAAAGGTGCCTTAAGACTTATTACTTGAGATTATTTCTACAGGCACTTTTATGGGAGGTAAAATATGGCATAATCTTTCCAGACACAAGGAGGGGGGGGAAAAAAAAAAAACCACGACTGATTGAGATGAGACTAAAATCCCAGAGATATTGGCAATAATTACATTACCTATGCTCCTCGTGTAAAACTAATCCGGTGTGAACCGGACTAAATTTATACTACACTGAAATCGCAGAGATACCAGACTAATAATTACATGACCGACCTCTTGATCTGAAACTACAAGCTTTAAACTTTGGGAATTCAGGAGGCAATGATAAAAGCATAGCATATTTTTCTCTACCTCTCAGTGTTCGTGTATTAGTATAGTGTATTAGTGCACGACAGCTGTTTTTTCTCCTACAGACAGCAATTCAGTGTCCAGACATGATTGAGAAATGTTCATTAATAAAGAACAGCATGGAAGGGAAAAGGGATTCCTTCATCTTATTTTCGTTAACGACATTTCTCATGTGCTTCTTCTGGTACGTCACTAAAACACTCTTCTCTGCAGCAGCAATCACCACTTGATATGCTTCACACTGGATTTCTGTAGCCATCTTCTTCATCTACCACATTTTGGTACAGAGTTGAGAAGGAAACGGTATAAAACCCAGTTCTTGATGTAGAGGATAACACCTCTTGGATAAATAGTGCTTTCATGCCCTTGTTGCCTGGGAACCACACCCTGTGAATCAGGCTTGGTTACATTTCAGCGTGGGAAAAGTACAACACACTAATGAAAGTGGACTCACAATTCAGGAAGAGCAATCCAGTGAAGTATGTCTGCTTGGTGTGCCTGCATTTCATTAGGGATTCTTCTGCATATTCACAACTCTGGACATAGATGTCAAGACTGAAATCTCTTCAAGTGGCCACTTGTGTGACGTGGGTGGCATACAGTTCTAAATTGTAAAGGGAAGTCAACAAGTGCACAGTAAACACAAACTGGAAAACAGGAAGGGGAAGTAAAAGAGACAGGACGCAAGTCCTGTGATGGATGTAAGACAGCTAAGGACCGTCACATTGGATGCGAAAGGCATCAACCTTTAGTTTATGGGGGATAAAAAGTAGATCTGTAAGGCACAGGAGTGTTTCGCAGGAGTGTCGCAGGTAGAGAGCTTGCACCTGTGAGAGGCACATTTAGTTCTCCTAATCACCTCATTCAGCATGCACAGAGCAACATTAACCTACTTCTACTAATAAATGCAGAACATTTTAAGAAGCGTCACAATCAGGAATAGAAATCCACCAATGCAATTTTCCTGTTTTTGTTGTGATGCCTAGATCTAAGCTCCAAAACGGCGCCAATTTCGGGCTCATTGACATTTACAAGTTCTTCAAAAGCTTCTTATCGACTGAGATTTTTAAATCTGAATTCTGAATTGAGCAAGAGTATTTTTTTTCCAAGCAGGAAGCACATCAATTTATGATTCTAATTCATGTTTAGCTAGAGTAAGAGTTAATTATTCAATTAGTGTTTCTTTAATTTGAAAACACTGACCAATGGATTGGATGAAGCCACTGGCTTTAAGATGTCTACTTAGACACAATACTTTTGATTTACAGTCACTTGTGTTTGAATGCCTTCTTCACCAAATGTATTCAGTCCACACCACAACATTGCATGGTGAAGCTGGGGGGAAAAAATTCCTACCAATCATGATGTTCCTCATGGTTCTCCTGATTCACTTATGTCATCAGAGTTATCAAACCCTGGCACCTGGGCCCAAAAACAGCATCCCCACTCAACCATATGTACCAACACTCTGACACTCAAGTTGGGAGAAAAAAATGCTCAGGTAAGTATGTTAGTCAGCTACTTTAAGATAATTTGTCCCTTGTATGTGTGATGACAAATTCGCTAGCTTATTCGTCTAGTCAACTTTGTGCATCTATGGGGAAAAAAAAAAATAACAGACTGAATAAAAGTAAATGGCTATCGCAGACGCCTGAGCTACGGATCTGACCATCTATACATGTTCACATACTTTTGAGCACATAGTTTATGTAAACACTTGATCATCAGACATATATGTGGACATTTTCTAAACCCTTGCAACAAAGACCGGCTCAAAACGGTTCCAGCATGGCAACGCCCCCCCGGTGCACACAGCTGGATCCGTGAAGACATGGTCTGCCAAAGCTGAAGGGGAAGAATGTGAGTGGCCCGAGCCTTGACCTCAACCCCACTGAACACCTGTGGGATAAACCTGATCACCAGATTCACACCAGGGCTTCCAACTGGACATCAGTCCCCGACTTCAATAACGTTCACATGGTTCAATGGGGAGAAATTCCCACAGCACCAGAATCTAGTGGAAAGCCTTCCCAGAAGAGTGGAGGCTGTTAACAACAAAAGGACAAAAAAAAACCCAAAACAAAACAAACACCTCCATGTTAATGCCTATAGTTTTGGAATGGGTGAGCTGGTAAGGTGTCACACACTTTTGACCACACAGCGCATGTACAAGGCATTTCTTAAACACATCTGAGTCCTGGTTGGTGTGTGCGAGACCTCAGGAGACAACAGAAGCATGTCTGGGTCAGTGAGCTGACTGATGCATAAGCAGTTGATCGATAGGCTCACTAAGCTTAATCTGTCCCTGAACATGAAAAGTACAGATGAGCTTAACTGACCTCTTCGGCATTTCAACAGCATCCTCAAACTGCCTACACTGTACAGATCTAATAGGTGCTCTCCCTTTCTCGCCTCTTGTTTCTTTCCTCCTATCCATTATAATACATATAATACATTTAAATGCTACAGACAGACAAATGAGGGGGGAAAAAAAACAGGGTTTTGTTAATTTGGTAATACAAATCAGTTTGTAATCTTGACTCTGCTCTTCACCCTTTGAGATTAACTATTCAGCCGAGGTAAAGCAATTAACACAGCGCATTAGGTAGCGTTATCGATCTAGTACTCTTCAACCCTATCAGCCCTACTAATCAGCCATCCATTCCACTGACATTTTCAATACACCTGACATTTTCAATACGCCAAACACCAAGCCTGTTTATGCTTCTCGGGCCTCTGGAAAAATCACCTGCCAAAACCTTATTCGGAAACGGACAAAGAACCTGCAGCGGTGTAGCCTGGCCGTTCCTCCTAAGCAATAAACACACGTCTTCTGTATGCGATCCATCAATGCCTATTACATTTCCTCGCTTCCTCCTCAGCCCTGATGTATATTTCTTCCCTCTAGATCTGCTTCCCTTAAGTAATCTCCCTCTCGTGCTCTTGTTCTGGCAGAGATTCCTGCCGTACTGTTTTGCCGCACACAGTAAAAGAAGATGAGTAGAAATGGAGCTGTGAGCTCGGGCTCGCCTGCTAGCTGTTGTATATTACTGATGATGTTATTATTATTTATAAAGACTCATAAAGGCTGGGGGTAAACTGGCCATGAATCAGCTCAGCCCCGGAGGCACAGCGAGGCCTGACACCTCTTATTTCTCACACCTTACACAAACACAACCCATTTTCATTCATCATCCCGGCACGGCCACGGCACCACACACCCTTCTATATTTCTTGCCCTGCGGTTCCCCTCTGATATCCGCACGCCGGCCGGCTCGTGCTTTCTCTGTCTCCCCAAACCCTCCGTTCCCTCAGCTCCTGTGCTGGGTCGTATCCACAGGGGTGGCTGGGAGAAAATGGAATATGTGATTAACTTGTACAGAGGCAGCTCCCTAACCTGTGGAACATGGGTGGCACGAAAGGGGTCCTTTCACCAGCTGTCCGAGATAAGTGCCTGAGGAAAACAGCCATGTTATTACAGCTCTGCTGCTTTATGCCATACAGAAAGGGGCCTTATTAGCACGGAAGTAATTGAGGTGTCTTTTCTTGCAGCCTGTTGCCTATTTATCTTGATAATTCACTCTGGTCCCCCCCCCATTTTCTCGCACTCACGCTCATCTTTTCAGAGCAAGAGAAGAAGCCATTAGCCTAACGTACGACAATGCAAAACAACATTTACTATACAGAAATCTTGCTTGAAGGGTTCCAGACATATCTCAGTTTTGAGTAAACTCATTTCTCCTGTAGCTCTGAAATACATGGAATCGTAATACAAAAGTGGCTCGCTGTAAAGGCGTCTCTATGCTGAACGTGAAAATGGCTCATCACATCGAGACAGTAAACTATATACAGTCCACTATGTGTAAAATAAACAAGATTCCACTTGCATTTACTTTATTTGTATTACACAGCAGTACATTAGACTAGATGACTTAATTCAGCAGATTACTGATGAGTTGGCTAATAAGTTTTTGACTGCAACCCTACACTGGTTGAAGCTTGGTGAGTTTTTCACACCTGCACATTTTAGTCTGGGTAAAACAGACTGGTTTGGACAGATGAGGACCTAAATCAACCCTGCTGAGACCCTTGAGGGGAGGTGGTCTCGATCCCGGTCCCGGACCCAAACGAACCCTGGAGCAGTACATTTGTGGTGTGAACGTGATCTGACCTCAATCTGACCCAACTACCTGTTGATGGTTACATGCTCAATATTAGCTCCCTAGTTCTGCTCAGTCGTCTGAAAGCAGCACATTTTCTTTGCAAAGCGTGAAGCAGTGTACCATTTTCAAGACATTTCCTTGAAGAGCATTCAGCCTTCTGCTCATATAGTTTTGCCTGGTATGCTGCCCAGATAATTACTACAGTACTCTGCCTTTGCCCATGTTACATTGCACAGTATTATTTCTCTCACAGAAATATGCACTAGTCCAGAACACAAGACCTTCTTCCTGTATTCACGTTCTTCCTCCTGCTCCAGACACATCTGACCAATAAGTGAACATGCTCACCAAGGTTTGCATGGTTTTCTCACCATGGTGATGCACCATTTCTACATGGTGGTAAGCTTGGATATTTCTCTGTGTGAAAAGAAACCGAATCAAGTGGAAAACACTAGGGTTGCACCGATACCGATACCAGTATCGAGCAGATACTTTGCTAAAATACCCGTACATAAATTGCTGATACCACGTACCGATACACTCACCGATACCACTCCTATTTCACGCCATCAAACTGATCACTCTACTAGGCAGGTGTGATTTGATGTCCAACTTGACTTCAATGTCTAGGGGGAAGACAATGAGCCGGAAGGTTAACGGAGATGCAATCAACAAGCTAGTGTGACTCAAGACTATGGAGCTGGGCTGTGTGCTTAACTTAGGTACGTGCGTATTTATGCTAATCACGGCGGCTAATCTGCACCCTAACTCTGCTTTGGACTTTTCTGGTTGCGCAATCACACCCCCCAGTAAAACCACTCCAATTGGCTGGGTTACTGTTTTTTCCGGTATTCACACTGATGACGTGTTCAAGGACACAGAAGAGTAGAGAAGAGCAGAAGAGGCGGACCCAACTCGGCTCGAAAAATAAAAGAAAAATGGCTATCGGAGCAGATTTTCCACACAGCCTGCATTAGCGGAGTTATTTTGCAAGCTAATGATCTGTGAAGGGTTAAAAATCTGTTCGTTGTTCAAAGTCGGGATGATTTTTGGCAGAATGACTAGCCGCGACAGTAGTCGTGATCGTAATTTCCGGTAAGTGCACTATGCATCACACAGTTGTGCTCCCTGTTTAGGTGGCTGTGTTAGCTATGCAGCACATTACATTTTCATTTTCTGGTCATATTTACACTTTGTCTGATGTGATGACACTGACTTACAAAAGGCCTTTTTTGTTAAAACCAGAATGATTAGTTTATTGTTGGCCTGGAATAGCCTTCTGTTAATCCTTTTTGTATTTAACCTTAGTAGGCTTGTTGTAATCTGCAAAAGAGAAAATTAAACCTGCCTCCAAACTGATTACACCTTCATGGAAATCCAATTTAAGAAATATCAGTACTCGGTATCGGCAAGTATACAAATAAAAATACTAGTAGCGGTTTGTAAAAAAGTGGTATCGGTGCATCCCTAGAAAACACTAAGTTTATAAACTAGAGCAGCTGATTCAGACCAAAGGAAACAAACAGCAGGTGTGAAAACGCCCTTATACACATGTAGCCCAAAGTCTACATGTGAATTAACATTAATTTCTGACAGCTCTGTGTTAATATTATTCCTGTCTGTATCATCAGTGGCACGTAGGTGCATCATTTCTGACGTCTCTTGGTGAGACGCATTTTACAGGGCAAGGTCACTAGTCCCACTCCAATCCCTCCCTTAACGTGGGGGCAGGATCATGCAACACACAGAGACAGACAACCATCTACACTCACATCCACACCTACAGGCAATTAGGGTAGCCAATGCACGTAATGTGCATGTCTTTGGACTGTGGGAGGAATCCGGAGTACCCGGAGGAAACCAACGTTGACATGTGGAGGGCATGCAAACTCCACACAGAAAGGCACCTGTGCCGAACCAGGGGCTTGAACCCAGGACCGTCTCGCTGTGACAGTACTAACCACTTAGCCACCGTGCCGCCCAATTCCGCTGCAATCCATTTGGTAATAGTTACTCAGGTAGTTACCTGATTGTTGATTATGAACATCATCTCCTGCCAGCGAAACAGGCACATTATCAAAAGGGAAAGTTGCCATTTTTCTTTTAATTACATATAAAAGGTCTTTCTGTGTTACCATTAGACCCGAAACAGAAGTTATTTATAAAAATATGCTAGGAGTTTTTAAAATGCACCCTAAAGTTTCGATTCACTTATACAAGCAATTCAAAAAAAGTCCAAAGCATTTTAGGAATTTAGGATAAAGTTGGAAGAGATGTAGGAATGGGCATGCCCAATCTAAAAGTCTGTCCAACAGTCAGTCAGTCATATTAAATTTGGGAAGCGGTCTAGCTTATAAGATTGAATTTTAACGCCATGGTGGGGCACAGCAGCATTTTATTAGTGCACGAGGCCCAGTAAATTGGCTCTGCCTTTGCCTGTGGTTTGTGGCGAATGGAGATACGAGATACTAAATATGTAAGCTAAGAAAATTTCACACAGTCTCAGTGTAGGTTCATTTCTAGCCTAAATGAAGCCCAAAAGAGGAAACGTCTTTTTGTAGGCTTCGGTTTCAGCAACCTATGATGAAGATCCATATTGCCCTTCAGCATCACCGCTGCAGGTCCGTGTTCAATAGTGCACAACCGATCATAAAAATGAACTGAATCTGGATTCCAGAGGGCATCTTGGCCGACCAAATGCAACACAGAACAGATGAGCTAACAGTCAGTCAACAATCAAGTTTGAAGGCTGGCTTCACCAATTTCTCATCCATTTCCCCACTGGCATGAAGCCTACAGGCCAGACCCAGGCCAGGAAATTTCTGCTTTTGAGACAACCCAGAGAAAGCTGATGCTGCAAAGATGTCTCATCTTTACGATGTCCATAATGCATAATGCAACAACCTGGGAGAGAAAAAAAATACCCAATCTGTTTGTTCGGGATATAATGATTCTGCAGCAAGCAGGGGTCCACAGAGTTTTGCTCACATTCACTACTTTTTCAAAGGGAGCTTGATTTATATTTTGTACTGCATGTGTAAGAACAGATTTTTTTTTTTGGATAAACTAAAGTGTATATTGATTAAGAAGCTTTTCACACACCAGGTGGCCTGTCTGTCTCTGCCGCATGGATAAAAGGTCAGAATTCCTGCTCAGCTCAGCTTTTCACAAGCAGGTGAAAAATCGTTTGCGTCTCACTCGTTTGTGTACACTCGTTTTTACTTTAGCAGCAACAAAGATTGTTAGCCACAAGTTTTGAGCTTTTAAACTCGTTGAAAAATCACTGAAAACCACTGAAACAGCAACGCTGTTACTCCATTTAGCGTTCAGCTCGTGTTCCTAGTCAAATGCGCCACTACCTCACATTTACACTCAACAAACCAAGCAAAAATTGATGTACTGAAACACAACACAACCAAATACATTCAGCTTTATAGTTTTAGAAAGGACACAAACAGGCTTTATAAAACTAATGATTGAATCTTTTCAATCTGACCACCTGGAAAGTACAAGGGAGAATCAAAAAGTAAAGGGAATTTTTAAATTACATGATAACCCAGAGAGCAAAGCACAAAGCATGGTGTGGAGACATCCATCTTCTCCAACAAAGAAGAAATTCAAGTCGGTCCTCCCTTCAAAAAAACATGTACACATTCTTATGGGCCATGAAGGGGCCTATTCTGCAACATTTCTAAGCACACGGGCGAACAGTGAACAGTGCAAATGATTGTGCATTGCTGCAAAATGAACTTAAACTTGCAATTCACACCAAAAGAAGAGGATTGCTGTCCAGAACAGTCTTGCTACACAGTGTCAATGCACATCCTCATACAGCGGCAGAGACAGTGTAATGACTCGGGTTCCAACATCTTCCACATCCTTCTTACAGCTTGGATCTGGTGCTGAGCGATTATCACATCTTTGGTCCACTGAAGGAGGCGCTGCACGGGCATAGATTCACCTCTAATGATGAAGTAAAGGAAGCAGTGTGCACCTGGCTTCGGGAGCAGCTGAAAAACTCCTTCGCTGCGAGAATACATTATATTACATTAGTGTCATTTGGCAAACACCCTTATCCAGAGCAACTTACATGTATCTCATTAATACAACTGAACAGTGGAGGGCCTTGTTCATGGGCCCAGCAGAGGCGATGCTTGGATTTGAACTCACGACCTTCTGATCAGTAGTCCAATGTCTTAACCACTGAGCTACCACTGTCCCCCCAAATACAGAAGCCAGTATGCATAGTCTTGAATGGGGACTATATTCAGTTTCTCAGTTACCTCTATCAAAGCCGATAAATGTATTTTGCCTTTACCTTTTGATCCTCCCTCATGTGTGCATGTGCACTAGCACTTGGAAAGAATTTATAAAATATTACTACTCATGTTACAATGCAGACACGTTCAATAATAATTATCATGTTAAAAATCTCATGCATTAATTAAGCAATTTATTCAAGTAATAGTCTCCAGTCACATCTGGAAGTTGGGGACAGTGTTTTACTATCTATCTATCTATCTATCTATCTATCTATCTATCTATCTATCTATCTATCTATCTATCTATCTATCTAT
>JAQLOM010000034.1:17938896-17952210 GCA_030068315.1 Chrysichthys thysi
ATCTATCTATCTATCTATCTATCTATCTATCTATCTATCTATCTATCTATCTATCTATCTATCTATCTATCTTAAAGTGTTTTAGGAAAGACAGTCCCAGTTCATGTTTGATCGATTATAAATGTTTATTAATAATAAAAAGCTAGAAGCCACCAGTGCTCTGCCCTGACTAAACAATGTCTTCAGATAAAGAATGTGGATTTTAGACACAGTTTCTGCTCAAAATCTCAACAGCGCCCGAGCCTTGGCTGTATTTCCAAATTCAATTCAAGGCTTGTGATCATTCTAAATGCAAAAAGTGTAGGACTGAGTTACCGACATACAAACTTTATGATCATACAGTGGCAATACGTGTTTAAAATCATTTGGATATTTTATACAATTCGAATGATTATTTTGTTCTTATATTTGTAATGTTTCTATAATATTCACACCGCACCTGGTGTAAACACAGAATTAACACTCCCAGCTAAATTTACCAGCTAAGCTGACAGGGCTGTGGTGTGTTTGAGTTTGACAAAATGCTTTTTGACTTTACAAGTCTGCCTAAATATGAAGAAATTCACATGTATAATGTTTAAAAAGCCAACCTGTCAGGTGCACCCCTCGAGTAAGCAATGTAGTGCAAGACATCTCGTCTGTCAAGATGCTTTACTTCTGATTAACTCTCTGATTAAAAAGTCTGTAATTCCAATAATAACAGACAGACTGTTTAAAGTTAGCGTCTCAAGTTCCATTCAGTTATTCTAGCATTACAGCACGCAGTAACGGCTTTCAGCTTGGCGTGTAGGAACAGCTGTGCGCACTTCAGTCCATACACACCGTCACCAGCAGGCAGTTAGTGAAAGTGATGGGGTAAAACCAGGGGATTCAGACATAAACAAACACTAGACTATTACCACTCAGCGGCTTCACTAGGAGGGGACTTCAGCAGGCAAGGGCTTAGCCGATAATGCCGCTGACCTCGGCTCTGCCGTTTCCTCTCTGCTATGTGAATAAACCGTCTGCGAAGCCGTTTATTTGCTTTCCGCACACAGAAGTGGAGCCTATTGACGAGGAATTTAACTAAAGTTACAGATTTTAATGATTCCCTGTCCTCTAGGGTGTTAAAGGTTAACACGCAGAATTTCCCTCCATCAATAGGATTATGTGCCATTGGCTGACATTATTCACACAGGCTGCACTCAGTGGCCTTTAACCAGAAACGCTGAGCTGGTTTTACTCCAAAGGCAAGTTAATAATTATGGCAGAACTTATTTTCAGGGTGAACTAGCAAAAGAACTTACGAGTACATCAAAACATTCCTGTGTTTGTCCATGTCGGTTCACATGAACTCCGAGGCCCTGAAGCACTAATCTTCAGGCTGTGTGCGGTGTAAGGCTGCGCTCCGGGGTCAGATACTGCGGTGTGTCTCATGGGTGGCGCCACTCTCTGCAACCGCAGTGTCAGATTGATGTGCGCTAAAGCCGCCTAATTCAGTGACTCTTAATTCCAGGCCATGGGACCCACTGTTCTGAACGGTTTACAATTTTAACCTACAAATATATATAAAAATTGCCACTAAACGACAATCTAACTTAAGTACTGTAAGCACGTTTGCACCTACTGTACCATTTACTACACAAGTAACCCAGAAGTATCCGTAACTGGAGTGCTTAAAGAATACCCATACATAATGCATGTGCCCTAAATCTTAAACTAAAAAATTAAAAAAAAATAAAAAACTCTCTCGTGCTTTTCTTGGACCATGTTTTTCTAAAGTTGACCAAGCATGAAACTCATCACATGTATATCTATGCAGGGTTTCATCCAGATCACTGAAGGTGCCTTTATCATGGGAATAATCTTGTTTTGAAACCTTCATCACATCCAGAGCTGCCAACATTGCTGACAAGAAAAAAAATCCTAGCAGGCAGATAGAAAAAAAAAAAAATCTATTTTACCATAATATTCTTTTTATCTCTAGATGTGTGCCAAGCTGTAGTATTTAAACAGCGAGGCAAAATCCAGTGTGACTATTTCTTAATAATAAGCAGCTCCTCCATGCAAGAAGGAGTAAGAGCTAGCAGAAACAAACATATCTTTCATGTCCTTTTCCCTTCATTAAATTATTTTGATTATTTATATTATATTATTAATAATTAAATATTAGAATACTGCTTTCTTTTTTTTCCTTATATTGAATTTAGTTTTTCATCTGTCGCCTTGTTGCCAAAGCAAGAAGTCAAAAAGTGACAATGCTATGGCTAGACTGTAGCTGTTGGCACCTCTTGAAGCAGTTCCACTCCCGAAGTGCCCCTCAGGTGAGTGGTAAAACATCTCAAGGATCACACCAATTCCAGTTTACTTTCATTTCTACCATTACACATGCCAGCATCTTGTCGGAACATGTGACTGGACGTTCGATAGCACTCATTAACCCATGAGTAAATACTCACTGACAAACACTTTCTAAAATGCGCAGACCAACTACTGCGATAAGTTATTTAAACGCAGCAATTAAGATACTTGGATGTAAATCGCTATGAGGATCAAGGGGATGTGAACAAAATCCTTCACCACCAGAGCAAGCAGGCGCTGGCTTCTCGAATTAATATTTCAGAAAGGCAGGGTCTTCTTATAAGTGGAGTCCACTTCAGTTCTCGTCTCCCTCTCCTCCAGCAGTCCATGTTGCCTGGAAACTGCCTTAATGGCACATCAATTTCAATATCTTTTCATATGTATTCCGTATGTATTATTCAGACGTTTAATATCGCCCCTAACTCCCTCTGGGTAGTTAAGATTCCCAGACTTGGCCCTTATTTTGTTTTCCTTCCTCTGTGACTCTCCCTTGCTCGCTGGCTCTCTCCTGGGAGAAGAGAAGGTCAGACATCTCGTGCACCTCCTCTCCTCAAATCCTGCTCTCTATCAAAGCCAATGGCATGCGTGTGTGTGTGTGTGTGCGTGCTTCTGTGGAGAGAAAGAAACATAGTTATGGGGTTGAGAAACGCCTCGGCTAAGATTAAGAGTGGGGAAAAGCAATAACAATGGATGCGTGGCGAAACGCCTAGCAGTGAATGGGTGAATAGAGGGTGTGTATTTATGTCTGTGCTTTGAAGATGGAAATCGGTTCAACTGACGTAAGCAGGGACGCCAAATACTTGTCTAGTTTCTCCTGAGAAGTGAATTCTTTAAGGCCTGCTGAAGAAGTGTGACACCGAAAAATGAATTTCAATAAAACAGCGTTAATTGCCAGGAGTGATTAGGAAAAACGACAGAAGCAGAGAGACAGAGTAATTATGATCCGTCTTCGTCACCATCATTAGCAGTGTGGGCCTCTTCACCCTGCCATCTTTCTTTCTTCCAACGCAGTCACTGTTGCCATGGTAAACCAAACTCCAATCCCATTTGCCTCTCAGCACGACCCAGCTGTTCACCGCTGAGGTAGACGGAGGGAGAACACACACACACACACACACACACACACACACACATACATACATACAAAAAAAAAAAAAAAAAAACTACCAGGTTGAGCAAATGCATTCTTCAACAATCTCTTCCCCATGACTTCTTTTTTTTTTTTTTTCTTTCCATAGCAGATGCTCTATCGGTGAATAATTAGATATGGCTTAATAAGGAAACCACAAGATTCATTAGGAATTCAAAACTACTCATAGCCTTGTATATAATTTTATGAGCACTAAATAAATCCAATGATCCAAATCTTAATATTTTGCAATTAAAAAATATCTTTGGCTCAGCAGCTAATCCATTCCTTCTATGTAAAAAGCCCCATGATCCACTGAGTCAACTGTACAGCCAGCAATACTAATACAAAGCTTTCGTTTTGCAGTAAATGTTCAATTCTCAAATCTGACTGGTCAGAAGGTTTCTCATCATTTGCTATAACAGCGACTCTGGCAACACTTCCAGCTGTCTAAGTCAAATCGCAGGTGGGATTATTGCGTTATCAGTATGGTAGCATTTCTACAGTAGTAATGTACAAATAACTTGAAATTTTAATTTTATTAACGTTCATGGAAAGAGTCTCTGTTGACAGTTTTATGCCATGAGACGGTCTTCAGGGCAGACGGCTTTCTGCTTTCTCGGTCAAGAGCTAAAGTGCATTCAGGTCCGTAGATCTTCTTTAATGGAGAGATGAGAAGAAACTTGTGATGGAACA
The DNA here is from genome assembly GCA_030068315.1 of Chrysichthys thysi. Taxonomy (NCBI): domain Eukaryota; kingdom Metazoa; phylum Chordata; class Actinopteri; order Siluriformes; family Claroteidae; genus Chrysichthys; species Chrysichthys thysi. The sequence continues at coordinate 17,943,062 of JAQLOM010000034.1, forward strand.
ACTGTGCGTAGCTGCTAGAATGTAAGCGGTAATGTAATGCAGGAACTTATCTCAGAGACTTTCTACAACATTAAGAGTAAGATTAAACGAATAAAATGCAGGACATGTCATTCATTAATAAATGAATAAATATTAACAGCTGGAAAACTGCTGTTTTATAAGAGCAAAAATAATTCACTTTGGCGGGATAACAGTGGGTGGGTTTCAAATGCAAATTGCTGCAAAAGAGAAGTAAAAAACAAATCGACAAAAAACAATTGCCTATGTGACTTAAATGATAAAAATGTGTTTCCAATTCAAGTCTGCAAAATATTGCTTCAACAAATCATCTGGGGGGGAAAAAATATATAAAAAAAAAATCATACAAGCATACAAGCATTTTTGCGATATTTGAGTTTTGAATTTCAAAATTCTCGTACTTCCATTACTCGTTTTCTTAGTTCGCAATTTCAAATTGCACATTAAGAAGCTTAACAGAAACCCGCCTATTGATTCGGCATAGAGTCGGGCTGCCTTACATCACCCCACCGTTGATTAGTTTCCAATAACTTCATGCCCCATCTTGTTTTATTCCTTACAAGTTTATTCAAAATAAGGATTAATTGTAACCCATAATCAACAAATCGACAATACTTACACCACCATGCACTTCACAATCGACCGCAATAACCTACCAAGCATGCAACAGACAGGAAGTGGTTTTTTAAAGACATGAGACAATAAGTTGCTTTACCTGTAACTCTACAATGCTGTGGCTGGGAAGTGCTGATCCAATCCTAGGCATCCATTCTGTGACTGGTATCAGACCCGGTTGAAGAGAATTCCCAATCGATGTCATGAACGAGTATTTTATTTACTCACACGCTCACACACAAATGTACACTCTTGAGTCCATGTCTTGACGCATGTTGCCATTGTAAATCATGTTTCTTATATCTTAGCAACAAAAGCTTACAGAGAGTCAGAATCAGGTATCACGTATCAGCCATCACTCAAGTGTGTGTGCCTAGTTGTTCAGCCCTCTCAACTTTTTCTTTCAAGTTAATTCAGTGCCAATCAAATCTGTGCCCCTTGGCGAGCCACAGGCATCACCCAACACTACCACCCCCCCACGGAAAAAAAAAAACCTGGAAAACAAGAAACAGGTTCAAAACCTATTTAGACTAGCCACTAATTTCACCACAGCTGCTAGGACTTCGCTTATAGCCTACAAGCTAGTCTCTCTCCAATTAATCACACAGGGTCAGCTAAAGTCTTACACTGGCTGGGGCTTTTTGCTTTAAAATGAATAATAGCTGGGTCAGCCCTGAGAGCGTGAACATGGGGTAATAATAATTGTGAGCTTTCAGTGGTTTGCTTTAAAAACCACAGCCTTGAGGTGTGGGATGTAATTACACTGATGATCAGCTGTAATGAAGGAAAAAACACCGGACTGTTATTTTGAGACTGTGCGTTTTTTTACACTACTGCTACTTAACGGGAGGACCGAAATATGGACTGCAGGTTTCGTATTTCAGGCCTGAACAGGACACGGTATTTTCTCGGGGAAAGAAAATCCAAATACACACAAAGCCCCACACAATGTAGAGTCGGTACTCCACAATCAGCAGACTTATCAAACGTTGGCTTCCGATCTGAATTGGCGTCAGTTATATTCTATAGCCAGCTTAGTCATCCCAAAATAAAGCTTGGTTCAAACTACGGCAAGATTTCAGCAAGATATTTCTCTGCACGGAGAGCGAAATCATGCGGGGTCTTAGTGCTTCAGAGGACATCCATCTGGCTTATGCAATTAGAAAACCCTGTTATCATGGCTCATCCATCCACATGGGCTCAGAATATAGGGCTGCCTGCATGAAATTACCATGTCAATGTATGTAAATCTCAGGCTTTCTACATAGATTTAGACAACTGGCTACAGTCATGTGACCTCTCGTAAGCCTTGATTTGTTTCATCGACATAAAGACTCCAAATTAGCCTGTCGTCTTAAGCAGAGCATTCTTGAAACGGTCGATTTGAATAATGCCCAAGGTTACGTTGAGGGGTTCAATCCATTTTAGGGAAACCATAAACTCTCACTCATCCTCGTATAACAGGAAGACAAGCCCACACCAGGACATCGATAAAATATATTATATATTGTTACGCCGTGCTGCTTAGAAATTAATAGTTAACATACCTGACAAACCACTACAGCTCATATGCGCTCGGAGATAATTCATGCTGGCAACTTTGATGAGCTGCCATCTAATCAAGCGCAACCGTTCGGTTAATTAATTAATCTAACGGAGCTGGAGAGAAAAGGAAAATAATAACAATAGCACTTCTGCTTAACTGGAGCCGACTGCCTGGTCTTAGGTGCTACTTTTCTCTTTAATTGAGAGTGAAAGATCATTAAGAAATCTCCCTTAACGTTTCTTTCCCTTAGCCAATTAACCCTGTACGATCCTTGTGGGCCACAGAGCCTTATATAAAGTTTATCCTACTGCATTTAATGACGGCGTGATGCAACACTTATTCCCGACGTCAGCCGAGGCCAAAGGAAGAGTCAGTCAGCGTAGTGCGCCGGCGTCCATGAAAACCGAACGAGGTGACGTGTCTAAAGTGAAATATGGCTTAACCTGTTCTTTGAACCTCTTGTGCAAAACGAAATGGAGCTTAAGCCATATTACAAAAGCTGGAAAGCTATCAAACAGAAATAATACAGCATGTAAGTGTGGAGAAATGCCATAGTGGTTTTTCTCCCCCCCTCATTTCATTGCACAAGACTACCAACATCACGGACAGCCTCTATCTCACGTTCACTTGAATCTGAACGTGTTTGGAAAACACGTTTGCTGAGCAACGATTTCATGAGTTAAACAGATGGCCAGATGTGTTTGTGGATGTATATGAGCATATGCAACATTAAAATCTGTGCAGAATTAGATTATGTTTTAGCATTATTCCACCTCACTGCCTCACTATTCTCAGAAACACAATTACGAAAGCCTTGTCCATGGCAAATGAATCCGCAAACAGCACCGTAAATTAGCCAGATGAATTGAAACAATCATTTAATACAATTTCTGCCTGCTTTTACTTGATGCTGGCATGTAAGCAATCAGAGTAATGGAACATTACCATCTAATCTAAAATGCACCTATAGCCATTCTCGCTTGGACACTGCCTCATCGGGAGGGCTGAAGCAATCTGGAAGATTTAGGAGGACGTAGCAGCCGTCACAGGTGCTATGACACACGACTCTCAAACCATTTAAACTCCTGTTTTACAGCTCCATCCTGATGAACTCGCTGGAAGGGCTCACGTTCGACTCATCTCGTCTCCAGCCCCGTCGCATCTCCCTCCATTAGCGTGTAATGAGCAACATGATTTAAAATTGCCGGGATCAGACAGAGACGCCTCATCCTCCGGTAAAGCATGCACACGATACCCCAGGTCAGGGGGAGACTCCATTGTGTTGACTGATAACATGCTACGGTGAATCATTTTCAGCATGATGTTTCAGATACAAGGCAGCGACATGAAACACAGACATTTACAGCAGTTCTGTCCCTCGTAAGCGCTGCAGATGTAACCTCCGATTCCAGTGCAGAGCTGGAAAATCTTAAAGGTCCATGATGGAACCTAATATTCATAAGCATGTGTTCATTAGTGTATGAATACATTAGCCCTCTATATATAGATAAGAAGCAGGTCCTCTTTCATGGAGCCGCCATGTTGCGCCGCTACAGTGGCCCGGAGCAGACAAACCTCCAGAGATCACCTTCCAAGTTTCACATTTACAAGTGGCAGTGTGTATCCGGAAGGAAGCACCGCAAGGACGACGGAGAAGAAGAAAGGAATATCAAAGAACATGACTGTGTGTCTGCTGGTGCAAGTTTGAGAACTAAAAAATGGCAGGGGGATCGTGGATGTTATTTATCATGGGAAAAAAACAAGGGAATGTGAATGTAAGTATTGGAAGTACGCTACGGGCACCCGACAGCCACCATACACTCTGATGCACACTTGGAAAGAGAGGCATAAGGGAAGGGCACTCAGCTGGTTGAATCCTACATAGTGGTGTGCACACCCTCATGCTCATTTGGATTTTTTTGTTTTGTTTTGTTTTGTTTTTGAATAGTTTTTATTTAGACGGCTGTCATGGCAAAAAAAATAAGTCTATCTGAACACATACAGGAGCTTCAAACTACAGTCCAGAAACAATCTCAAACAGAACGGTTCTCCGTGTTTCTGTCCCTGTGTCAGCGTAACTGACGTATTCATACTGAACGTGTTCAGTAGTTTGTTCCAGTGGAGGTCAAAATATGTTTTTGTGTGAATAATTGTCTAAAATCCTTACCTATATGCCTATGATGTACATCATATATGACCAACAGATTTCGGAAACGTCCTCTGAAAACATTCATTTCATTGTACAGATCAGACAAAGACTGTGACAGAGAGTGCTTACAACGTGTTAAATTAATGTCCCTGAACAAAAAAAATAACACCACAGCACTGATTATAAAAATAACTGTTACCCAACAGCCTGAATTTAAATCCATTTTTATTCATTTTTATTCATCTTAGATTAGCTGGAGTGTCTGCTGTATAAAAAAAATCCCCTTGTATATGCTCTTACTACAGAAACGCTAACACATTATTACAAGCATCAGCATTAATATTAACGTTCATGTCACAGCCTGAATTACTTTTGCTGTTACACGACCAATCAGAATCGAGAATTCAACCACCCTGTAGCATAAGTAAGGGATAACGGCCTTCGAGAGTGTCCCGTTATACGGATTTCATAGACGAAGCTGAAGCTAAGAACTTCAGTTCATTAGTTCTGTATAATGGGACACCTCGAAGACCGTTATCCCATTTATACCCCGTTTACCAAGGATCTAAGCATGTTTGCAAATTTACAAGCCTGGGGGGGAACCCCACACAAGGAGTAATATTCTTGGAACCAAACGTGTTTGTGGTTTACTTTTGTCCTGAACAAAGATAACCTTGTTTGGTTGTTTGGTTACTATTCAAAAGTTCTCAGTGAATGGATACTGAACGGCGACCGATCTACTTCATAGGTTTCTTGGTATCTGAAATTTTTAGACACCAAGCCAGCCAATCAGAAAAGAGTATTTCTCGTCTCCATCATATAAATACTGTAGTTATAGTTATACACCTCGATGAAACTTACTAGGTCTCTTTTCATATCACACAGAGGATAGAGAGTGAAAACACTGATTAGAGCATGACAGCACATGTTTTTGAACTGTTAGCCAGACTGCACCGGAAGACAGAAAACAGTCTATATTACATGCAACCATGAAACCACTTCACATCTCAATTTGCACCATGAAGCCCAATGAAATAAAAGGAATCACGCCGCAGTCTCTGTAACCGCCATAATACCTTTCATTACAGCTCTCAGGCTTTACACATGCCGCGTTTTTGTTCCGGCAAAATGAATGAATGGAACCTAAACGAACACAAACGAACCCGACGCCACACTATCCCACACACACCAACCCACACGCACACACTTCTAAATGATGTCAATTTTCAGGGGAGGCTCATGAAAAGGGCCAATTACTCGGCCATCCCTTCTCTCTGCTTCTCCCATCATGGCTCTCAGCGGGTGGGCTATGATGGCCGGCTGATGGAACAGCACGATGAAACAGCCTCTCTGAGCCCGTGGCGCATCCCGAAAACCGCGTGGCCCTTCCAGGACCACCGCTGTGAGACCAGGAGGAAAAAAGGGGGACAAAACGGCGTACTGCATGATCACCTCGGATGGCTAGGAGGAAGGACGGTGCACGTTAGTCAGAGTCTTTATTTCCCAAATGAGCACCAATTACGATAATTATCTTAATAACCGCGCATGAAACTGGGAGCTTCGTTTCAAAATGGCGCTTTTGTACCTACCGGGATGGAGTGGCAGCAGTTTGGCAGGAGTTTCTGAGGTTTCAAAGCACAGAATGAAAGATTTTTCCTTTTTTTAAATGTATTAGCCTAGTTAATTTCAGGCTAATTTCAGTGCTCTGGTTCTCATTTATATAATTGTTCATGCTACAAGGAAAGAATACTTGTGACTTACAAGTACTTCTGAGGCTGAATAGTTATATTCCATCTCTGATGTGAAGTTTTAACAAAAGAAGAAAAAAGGGGGTGGGGGGAACAATTTCCATTTTTGGGGGGGAGATATAAAATATTATTCGTTCAGGGAGAACAGAAAGTCAGGCTAAAAAGCCACAACACCAGAAACTAAACTTTGGCTGTACTTTTAAACAAGCACGTCATCATGAAGCCATTACCATCCTTCTTTGCTGCATTTACACAAATGCTTTCCTAAAGCTTTAATAGACTAATTTATATTACCCCCCAATTAAGCCAACAAAAGCTTTATTTAAAGCCTATATTTTACAACCAGGACAAAGACAAACACCTCAGCAGTGAGAGAGGGAGGAAAGCATATTTCTGATGTACAGCTGTATGAAGCATGCATAAAAAAAAATAAATAAATAAATAAAAAAAAAAGCTGAACTATTATTTACAAATTATCTGCATCGTTTTGCCATGATGGCTGCCATGCGCTAATTAGCTTGCACACGGGGAGGTGGAGACCTCGGATGGGGCCAGAGTTCCTAAAGCGTTTCTGTGAAATTGCATTTCTAATTTCTTAATTACTGTAATTTTCAGTCCAACACATTAGGGGAGACCCAGCTCAAGCCCAGAGTTCATTAAATGTAGAGAGGTTATTTTTTAACTTGCCCTTCCAAAAATTATTTGACGAGCCTCGTAATGATGGGGGCAAATGAAATAACAAGAGGGGAAGTGAGTGATCACTGCCAGTCCTCGAGTTTTACTTTTTTGTTTTTGTTTCTTTCTTTTTTTTTCTCAAGTGTTTGAAATCACAGCCATGCTTTTGTGCGGTCAAGCCGACATATTTCTAAAAAAATAAATGCACAAAGCCAATACCTTTTTTTTTTTTTTTTTTTTTATAAACACTCCGAGCAATCACAAGTCTTCCACACTTACTCCGCAGCATTTCCGAAAGCACTGCAAAACTTTGTTCATCTTCATGAGTGGAACGTAAAGGGTGAAAGAGGAGAAGCTTGGCAAGGAGAAAGGATTTGGACTGAGCATCAGTGCTGGGATAAATCCTAAGGCACTAAAGCCATCCTCTGTCTGGACACTTGGCACGCAGTACACACTCGCACACTCGCGCTCCGAACTGATGCCAGCTCGAGTTTGTGCTTACACAGAACCCCTGGAGCGTTGAATCCTGTGCAGCACCGACACGCCAGCTGTCCATACTCACAAACTCTCTCAGCCACCCTCCACTTTACAGCAAGGCAGATATGTTAACATCACATCACATAGGTATCTTTTAAGCTTGTTCCTGTTGTGTTGAGGGTATTATCTATAAATTACACAGCCCACTACAAAAAAGTTGCCCTTCAATCCCCGTATCAGACAAGCCAGAGCCAGAAAAAAAATAGTTGCTAAAACAGACGGGAAGGAGTGAGTTGTTGCAATTGAGCACCACTGGAATGACGGCTTAAACCCTGTATTGAGGGAAAATACGACCTGAGCCTGTAATCAATTACGATAGTCCAGAAAAAGAGTGATTTGTGCATCAACTCAGTACGGTGAGCACTAAAATAAGATCCTGCTCACGTCAGTGTATCATACTCATCCTTCTATCCTAAACCCACATTCACCACCAGTCAAACACCCCCCCCAATGAAAATGAAAGAAAGAGAGGAGGAAAGGAGACCGAGACACTGAAGACTCGCTCATTCTCCCAGCCACTGGACCGTGACTACTCCATACCGGCTCCATTATCAGAGTTCACACCCAGGCTAAACTCTCGTTCGCTGTCGCCTCCCAGTTCCGAACCGCTCGCGTCAGTTTCGCAAGAGCTGATGATAAATTAAAGCCGCAGAACAATAACAACTACGCTGAGCAGCAGAGCACGAGGGGAGGGGGGGCAGTCAATATCCATCCGAAACGTCTCCAAGAGGCCATAAATTAAAGCTGAGAGACCACACACTAGTGCTCGGGTCATGATTCCTTTAACAGCAATTTCGCTCCCGCCCCTCCCGAGATAGTTAAGGACCGTCACAGCTGATTGCTTTTTAGGAATCTTTCGATTTATGGTCAGAGTGAACCCGCTCGCTGGAGACTCCCCGGGAGGGAGACCAGGGCTTAATTGACTAGACATGATGGCCTCTCTCGTTGAGCCGTGCGGTATGGGCTCCTGTTGGGCTGGGCCTGGCCTGAGAAACCATCACGCCAGCCTGCCTATATTCATGCATCAGATCCTGTTGAATATTCATCATCTCGTGCGCCATCTCAGCCAATGGGCCAGTAAGCCTGCTGGGGGTTGATGGCGAATGGATAGGCGAGCTCTCTAATCAAATCAACCTGCGTTCAGTATCGTGGCCTCCACAGGGCACAAACTACTCGACCCTGGAGCTGCAGAGAGAGAGAGGAGTGGCGGCACCACAGAGAGACGTGAATGACAGTTAATTAATCTTGATTAACCCATTTAATAAGTATTATGTGCGATTTTAAAGAGGCCTCATTGTAATCAGTTTCAAAGAATAAGCCTCATCTAAATCCACCATACAAAACCATCATTTCAGGCACTAAAACAGTAGGGTAGGAGAGTTATCCTCTGACTAAACAGTCACGATTCTCGCTCTCTCAAACACACACACGCGCTTTCTCATTCTCCGCAACCCTACAGAGAACTGATTTGTGGTAGTTTTGAGTGTATAATTTCTTGTGAGCGCTCCAGATGAGATCAGTAGGCATTCTAATCCCACCAAATGTCAGAACTTTTTCTTGACTATTCCATCATCGAAACTGCACACGCATTCTCACACACATTCCCTCGATGGCTTTGCCGAGGGCCAAAACTATGCAAACGAAGCTGCACTAACTAATGCACTAACTCCTGTGCAAACACACTGCAACAAGACAAGCTCTCTGCACTTTAAAATCAGGGAAATCTGCCCTGACATTGGTAAAGTATGAAGCTAAGACACTTAAACGCTTGCGCACAAAACAGAAGCGTTCAGACACCACTTCAGCTATTGGCCAAAAAAAATAAATAAGTAACTTACTGCAATTATATATCGGGTGATGC
>JAQLOM010000034.1:17979406-17989890 GCA_030068315.1 Chrysichthys thysi
ATTAGGCTAATTGGCGGCTCTAAATTGGCCCTAGGTGTGAATGCGAGTGTGAATAGTTGTCTGTCTCTGTGTGTTGCCCTGTGGTGGATTGGTGACCTGCCCAGGGCGTATCCCGCCTCTCACCCAATGTCAGCTGGGATTGGCGCCAGCTTCCCTGAACAGGATTAAGCGGAAGAAGACGAATAAAGACGAATATTATAATCTGTGTACACAAGCGCTCGTGAGCGCCCCCTGGCTCCAGTCTGCATGTGCTGCATGTTCTTTTTTCTCTGAACTTACCTAGCACAATACATATTGTGATAAAAATCGTTATCGTAAATATGGTGATATAATTTTTAGGTCACAGCGCCGGCCCTGCACCCACTGAGCGCTGGTGTTTTAGGGGGGCTGTGCGGCTTGTGGTTGTGTACTGAATTTGAGAATTTGGCCCCATATCATATCCAATTGTCTATCCCCATTATACACACACATCTGTGCCATTTTTTTATGTCTAACGTGTTTTTGTGGAACTGCTACCCCAAGCAATTCATTATTCATTATAGAAAACAAGTCATGTCTTCAAAACAAGATCTGAACAAACAGTTAACAGTATGGAAGCTCAGCACGGCTCCAATCAAAGTACCAGTCTAGTGCAGTACAATCAAGCTCGATGTATTCCACAGAAACACTCCTGAGCGGGTAAGAGTACGTCATGGTGAACCGATCACAGCCGGCAACAAGCTAGATGGTGTGTTGCCTACATGGCTGTTAGACTAAAGGTGTAGGATGGTTTTTTTGTTTTCTTTTCTTTTCTTTTTTTCCATCAACTTATCTAGCAAATAAAATGCTTCAGAAACACCACTGATCACATTACTGATTTTATATCAATAATTATGCAACTCCTTTTGGCGTGCTATTAACAGCACTGAGTATGGAGATTATACTCCCCTCCTTGACAGTGATGATTTTTTTTGGACATGATATAGAAATATCAACCATTTCATTTTTAAAGCTGTGATGCAAGCCTACGCTTTTGCTGCTAGTTCGTTAACTTAGCAATACCAGTCTCCCTGTGATACATATTCAGGTATTATATAAATGTACTGAAGTATACATTACATATTATATATATTTTGACCCATCACCCAGCCTTAATCCATCATGGCTTTAAACACTCCCAAGACTCTAACAAAATGTTGCCACTATTTCTCTTAGATACATAAGCATGCAAGCGTAACAGCATGTGACAGCACATGAAAGAAAAGCAACATTAGACTTATTAACAGTATTAATGAAGCTTCAGATGAAGACCAGGGGCATTTGTTACAGCCAGCTCGGATACATTTCTCACACACACACACACACACACACACACACACACACACACACACACACACACACAGGAAAGTGTAATGAAAACAATATTTCACTTAAGATGGATGATAGGGTGTAGCCAGGACTGATGGATCATACGGCACAATAATGTTTCCCATCAAAGATAATGTGCAAACCAGCGCCAATGTGCTGCGTAGCACTACCAGTAATAAGGTTTATAAGTTGAATGTGTGCAAGCTTGCGAGGAGGCGAGAATGGGAAGGCAGTGAGCAAGCAATTTGTGTGTGCGTGTGTGTGTTCGAGAGAGAGAGAGAGAGAGAGAGAGAGAGAGAGAGAGAGAGAGAAATGAGACAGAGAGAGAAAATAAGAAAGAGAAAGATTAAAAATTAAGTCATAGCATGTGTAATAGGTGGAGTGAAGAAAACCTGCAATTGGGCTGTGTGGGAGTAGAGTCTATGATTGTCTGTGTGTGCGCGTGTGTGTGTGTTCTCTCTGTGACCCTACATAACTTAGGGCTGAGTAGTAGACTCGTATGAGACCGTCGAGTAAATGGAGCCCAGGAGATAGAAGCCAATCACACAACTCCAAACTGCTCCATTCATCAAGGCTCAATGTCTTGTGCATCACCACCCCACACACCGAGTTGAAGACCACGGGGATTAATGGTCAACACAGACATGTTGGAACCAGTAACACACACACACACACACACACACACACACACACACACACACACACACACAAGCCTGGGCACAAGATGGCACAGTGATGTTGACTGACACAGTGTTTTATGAGAGAGCCGAAAGCATGATGGAAACAGAAAACAAGCCTGGTACCGTACCCCTGGGTTCTCATACATCACCTTTTCCTACGTTTCCTCTCATTCATGCAGGAGGAGTAGAATCCTAGCATACTGAAACCTATTGCAAACACACAATCTTGTTTCCCTGCATAATTCAAGCATGTGGCAAGCAAGCAATACCGTGCAATACAGAGTAGCCAGGCTCGGCCTCGACGCAACACACCTGCATCAGCAAAAAAAAAAAAGAAAAAAAAAGAAGAAAAGCACGAGTGCAGCCACTCACCCCATCAGTCAAATTGCCACCTCTAAAGACAGAGCAATAACGTGCAATATTGCAGGCTGAGTAAGTCTCGAGGCAATCTACAATCTCATTTCCAGCGGGGCACCTACAGGGATGCAGGATAAGGTGACGATCAGTTATCAGGGCCCAGACCACAACCTGATGCATAAAGAAAGAGAGAGAGAGATTCACCTCCTCATCCATTCACAGGAAAGAAAGGCAAGTGGCTGCCCATCACACTGCTGTTATTTAAATAATGGCACCGATATACATTTCTCTAGCATCGGGCCGGAGCTCTGATGAGTCACAGGGTCAGGACGCTGAGGAGACCACGGCCCATGCACTTTATCCTCATTTACATTCAACACGGGGGTGAGACCGGATAGAATAAGTCGCACGTACTCATACCATGCTTCTTCGTACATTACCACGGGTCGGCAATCTATGCACATCTGCACGGGAACCGTGAACCCTGGGTCACGTTTTACTACAAAGAATAAAAGGTTAGCGTTATTTAAATTCAAATGCCGAACAGAGAATACTGTTGCGCTTAAAAGGTCCGTTACCGGTTAAATTACTGATTAGGTTCTAATTGAAAAAATGACTTTCCAATGTGCCGTTGTCAGCCTCATGGGAATTTCCGACCTCTGCTAACAGAATCTAGACTTTACAAGCATAAATCAGCCAGCACACACACTCAGTCACGCACTTCTGTCTCAACAAAACCCAAGTCACAATACTCTGTCACGGGGCTGCTGGACTCGCAATTCTGATTTGTCAGGCACTGATTCATTTTCTAATGTCACCTCTGACAAATCACAGGTTTACACTAATGTGCTCATTCTCATGTCATGGTTTCTACAGTACCTACTCATTTCCAGGGACCTGTATGGGGAACACGGCATATACAGTACTCCCCCGCTATACCGCGGTTTACATTTCGCATCCCAGGCTATTCGCGGATTTTTATTTTGAATATATCCAGTTTTTTTGCAGATCTCCCTGGTATTTCACGGCATCCGCAAAACCTCTAGTGAAATTGTTCTTATGGAATTTTTCGACGGCGGAATTCAAACAGTTGTTTCTTGATTCAGTGGCTGATGTCGGTACAGGACCATCTGTTGTTTATGACAACTGCAGTGGTTCTGAAATGCAGTCTGTAGTAAGTGGTTGTTAATATTATTATACTGTATGTTATGTTAGTGGTTGTTAATAATACTATATTGTTAGTATTATACAGTGGAGAAAAAAAAGTAGGCTAGACTAGTGTTCAGTGGTACCCCGCATAACGAATGCAATCCGTTCCAGCTGCGCGTTCGTTCTGCGGGGAGTTTGTTGTGTGAAACTCAATTTCCCATAGACTTCTAGGGAAACTGTGTAATCCGTTTAAGGTTGCCGTGAAAAATTTTCACGTGCGATGTGCGGTTCGTTGAGCGAAACGCGTTCGTTCTGCGAGTCACGCGCGCGTTGTCGGCGGTGTTTGTTAAGCGGGGTACCACGGTACTACATACATACAGTCCCTAAAATATAAGTCTAGGCTACAGTAGTATAGTATACAGCACATCACAGTACTCGCTCTAAATGTGATGTTTCTACGAATTCTGCACAAAATTCACCTCGCTATATGCTCATACATGTTGTCTTTGTGTTTAATTATGTCTAAAATGTGTTCAAAGAGTGTGGGAGGATAATTTAGGGCTTAAACTATTTTTTTATTTTTTTTTAAAAGCATGAAGGTCTTCAATGCAGAAGGCATCACGCTTTGCAGTTTCTCAGCAACATGACAAGCTGCTGTTTATGCTTTTTTTGTCTTATTAACCACAAGAAAGAGGAGGCTGGAAACTGTAAGCGCTAACAAGAACTAGGAGTGGACACTATAAACAGTGAGGAGTGGAAAGGAAAAAAAAGAAAAAGTAAAATAAATAAATAAATAAAAGTTCACTGGTATACATTTGATCAGTAGTTGGGTTCATTTACATTCATGTTTTAACGTGATTTTGAAAAGGTTCAAATGAAGATTGTACATGTTTACAGAAATAATGTACATTTAATTCATTTGAATGTTTATTTAAAAAAAAAAAAACCATAAATGCTGATTAGAAATTTAAAGGGATACAAAGGAAAAACACAACCATCTTATCCTGATAAACACCTCCTACACTCTGTGTCTCCCAAAACTGCACTTAGATTAAAATTAATTAATTAATTAAAGTATCACTAAGATAAACAGGCTGAGGACTGAGCTTAGGTGTGAAGAAAAGAAAGATTCAAATATCACTTCAAAGATATGGAATTGGTACAGGTTTGAAAAGTCAGACGAACAAGTTTATCTAAAATACTACAATGCTGCATTACGTCCTAAGCAGTAATTTATGGGTCTTGTCCAAACTCGGCACATGGAAGTGGAAAACTAAAGCTACCTCGGATGAGTGATGTACATTTTCTTACTCAAACAGCGAACAGGTGTGTTTTAGAGTTAATAAGCGAGTATAGCTCTATGCTGACTACGAGTGTCCCAACTAACAAGTTTTTCAAGATACGAGCCGTCTCTCAGACGATTTTTTGCTTTGAGTTGAGGCCTAAAATTCGCGTTACAAGCCAGCTTCAGATACCCCACCAGTAGTTGGTGCTAGTTGGTGAGTGCGAAGTGTGAAGTGAGAGCGAAGGGCAGTGCTGAGAAGAAGCAGCGGATGATGCGCATTGAATTAATGAAAGAAATTGGCAAAAAACATGCCCAAGGTGTGCGTGTAGTCGACTTGGCACTATTTAATGCCACTTGCCTAACATATTTGAGAAACATTCTGAAAGGAAGGATGAAACAGACCTCATTGGACAGGTTTTAAATTGACAACCCCTGCAGATGAAAAGTGGGGAAAGCATGGTGAAAAGGGCAAAAATCAGCAAATAAGATTCAGTTATTCAATTCAGCCTTTCTCCTCCACCTCAATCAGCATCTTCAAGTCGTCAGATCGCCAAGGGAAATGCTGTACATTCTACTTAATAAAACCAGTTTATTGCAGTACATTCTATTGTATTGTGTTTTTATACAATATTCGTTATTTATAAGTACATTCTTCTTATTTAAAAACACGTCACAAAAAAATTGCGGTGTTTTGGGGGCGGTCCGGAACGGATTAATGGCATTTCACATACATTTCAATGGAGAAAACTGATTTAACATACGAGTAATTTGAGTTATGAGCCCTGTCACAGAACGAATTAAACTCGTAAGTCAAGGTGCCACTGTACTTGCATACAGTATAACCCGTTTAACCCATATCAGTCAGGATACGAATTCACTCCAATATCAGCCGTCAGTCGGGACACGAATCCATTCGAATGAGACGGTACGAGTACAAATGTCCCGTATGTTTGGCATTTTGTTTACCACTAAACGTCATCAAAACGTGTGTTAACACGTGACATTAGGTTAAGCTTGCCCATGCGCGGACATGTCCACTAATACGGAAGTTTATGAGGGACTTCTAAACAAGAAAACTACAATGAAAATTTTCAGCTAATGAGACGTTTTTGCGTTGAATATGGCCGATTTCGGCAACAGATCGAAGCCTTTAACTGACGGGTCGGATGTTGACAACTTTGAGGGGGTTTTTTTGTCACAACGATATAAATCAACTGTTCTTTATGTACACAGGTTACATAATATTTTGATGAAATTTATATCATTAGATAGGAAATCTCATTACCTTTGCAAAATGTATGTTTGTAGTGTTATATTTACTGGTTATTAAAATTTTTAAAACATTTAAAAAATTGGACCCATGTTCTGTCGGCAATTTTTTTCGCAAGTTACTGATAAGCCCTCCAGTCATAGCAGATATTTGACCCTAATTGGGGTCAGACTGAAATGGGTTAAAGGGAATAAGTATTACTTTGTTCATTTACCATTTACTGTATTGATCTGACATCGCTTTGTAAACAGGGAATGAACTCGATTCGAAATTGGATTGAAAACAAAAAAAAAAAAAAACAAAAAAAAAAAAAAGACACCTACTCACCCCAAGGCATTTCACACCACAAATACAACTAATCCTCTCACTAAGCCTACTAATATAATTTATTTATTAACAGAATATAATACAATATAAAATATCTTTTCTTTAAATATTCCTTATTAAAAAACACTGTTTGCTAATAAATAAAAACCTTGTAAATAGTGTCATTATTCAAATGAATTATACAATTACAAAAAAAAAATCACTCCGTTAAAAAAAAAAAAAAAGATTTCTTTTTCAGTATCTTCCAGCCCTACTCTGTACTGTAAATATATACATATCCTAGTAACACAGTTAAGAGTGCAGTAATAAATGCCATGCAGCACCCATACCAGTGCTTCACTCCTTCTGAAACATTTATACTGAAACTAAAAAAAAAAAAATAATAATATATCGTACTGTGATGCATAGCGTTACCGTCCATACTTCAAAGTATACCGTGATATAAATTTAGTCCATACCCCCATCCTAAGAACAACTAACTTGTCCTGAGATGTTCCACTACCTCAAATGCGAAAAGAAGCTTGACGTCATTCATTACTAAATGAAAAAAATATATCATATCATTCGAAGATTGTTGTGGTACAAGAGGAATAAAACACTTCAGAATGTGCTGTTAGTAGAAAATAATCAGGGCGGTAACAGTAACTCTGCTTTGCCCAAACTGGGCTTTTGTTTCTTACTCATCACTTTAGAGACGACTGGACACAATTCTGAAAATGTACCAATGAAGATCTACACAGGATACAACTGGATCCATACTGGATTAGATTTCTCCCACCTAGTTACTCAACTAATCCAGTGATATGATTTACGCCAGTCCATGATGTTGATAGGAATGGGAATCAAGAACGGGTTCCAGTTAAGAACCACTTCCAAATTGCCAGATCCATCATAATCGTACCTCTTAGGGAGGTTTTTTTTATTCCTTTTATCGATGCCACCTAAAAACTCATGCATCCTGATATCAAATTCTGTGTCTGACATCGGACTCTGCATCGACGTTGCTGGAAACATGCACCAAGCGTCATGGTGGAGAGGCAGAAGCAGTCCAAAGCGTGACTTCATTTCACGAACAAACAGTGCTACCTGCAATGTCTATAAAATGATCATTTCAAATATCAAGGGTGGAAATGCAAACAATATGTTGAAACGCAACGTGGGCTACAATTCCAGGAATGCCACGTATTTGACGCTCTACGCACAAGCGCCACAGCTTCCTAACCGAGTGGCATGTCCATTACCGAGAGTAAATATCTTAAGTAATGACAACATTAGCGCCATGTAGGCAGGCTTGGAAGATTTTTCTTTCTTTGACTAAGAAAACCCAAACGAAAACAAAATGCACATATTCTCATTTCATACTTTTTATGAACGTGTAGTTTATGTTTTCCAAGTTGTATCCTTTTAAGGAAAGGAGCATTGTACTTTAACATGTTAAAAATGTTATTAGGCAAAATTTTAACACGATGTTCAGACTCGGAGATCATAAACCCATCATAAAGCTTCTTGATGCCGAAAACCTGTGTAGGCCTCCCACCCCACCCAATCGAGAAGGAACTCAATAATGGATTGGTAAAAAAAAAAAAAAAGCATCTGATCAATTCCCATCCCTAGATGTTGACTGAAAAGAGATTTTGCACCAGATCGAACACTCACCCCATACGGTCTTAAAGCACCACACAATCACACAGTGACATTCAGAATCGACTCAGTTACCGTGACGTGGTTAGTATCAGATGTCATCAGGTATCGTGCGACATCCAGAGCATCGAGTATCGTCTGATGTTGGTATCATATTGAAAAAGGGCTGGGGGCCAAAATGAAAGCAGAGCATCTTTAATGAAAAGCGTCCCCTTACCTGTTCGAGGAGTTTCCTGTATCTCTGCGTGGCTTGGTGAATGAGGTCTCGGACCGTCCAGCCTTCCTTACACGGCACCACCACACCGGTGCGGCCGAACGTGACCGTCACCTTCATCTTTAATCACAAAGGTGGGTGAAATGACCTGTTTTTTCCTCTCGTGTCCACAGGAGCTGCATTCAGGAATCAGAAATCATTATTACAGCATCTGCACACCAGCTACAACCATTCACTTGTATTTCTTTTGCTGGAGGATTTTCCACATAATAATATATCCTCGCATTATTCAATATAAATTATCCACCCTGAATGTCAACACTCACTGTAGGCAAACAATACACTACAATATCATTAATACACACTAATACGAGGAATATGGGGCATAAATAACAACCCCAACCCCTCAGTGTCCCTGCTGTTCAAATGTCAACAACACAAAGTTGTTTGTTTGTTTGTTATTTTTCCAACTGTTCAACACTCAGAGCGTGTATAGTAGGGTTTTCTGTCGGAGAAACACAAGTACAAACATTTACGCGACGAGTTTATGTTGGAAAGCCTGAAAAAGCAGCAGTATTTTATCAGACAGAGAGAAAGAGAAAGAGAGAGAGAGAGAGAGACAGAGAGAGAGAGACAGAGAGATGGAGCAATGCTAACCTGGAGGCTGGATGCACAGATGGAAAGGGATTAGCAACACGGACAACTAGCTAGCTAAACTCCCAACTCTGGCTTTATTCCTCACTTCACTTTACTTTTCTACACATAACCTGGCGTTCTCCATCACTTTTCAGTATAAAGGAAACCTCCAGAAGACCTGTTTCCCCCCCTAACTTAGCTGTGCAGTGAAATCCATAAAGCGCTTACTTTGGGGGAAAGATGGAGAGGCAAAGCGGCTTATAGCGGCAAATCAACCCCCTCTGATCCGCGGTGCTTGGATATCCACCAGTTATCATCCTCTGTTATTCAACCTTCGGGAGAAAGTCCAAGTGTCCCATTCACACCGCCAGAAACACGTGTTTACAAACGGCTCCCATTAATCGCGGCTTTGTTTTGCATCAGTATTTTCTCTTGTCGCCATTCGCTCGGCTGCTGTCCCTGATCCGCCGCCGCCTCCGAGCCAAACTTTACTGGGCCGCTTTAGCTGGAACTTTCTTAAAGGGCCAGTACACACTCCACCCCTCACTCCACCACACATCCACCTCTTCAACCCTCTCACAGGGACTACTCTAACCCCATGCACCCTTCAGGACATACTTCCAGTATAAACATAAATCGACTCTATGGAGTGCTGTGATGGTTAGCACTGTCACCTCACACCGACAAGGTCCCCGGGTCAACCTGGACGCCTTTCTGTGTGGAGTTTACATGTTCTCCCCGTGTCCGTGTGGGTTTCCTCGGAGTACTCCGGTTTCCTCCTACAGTCCAAAGACATGCACAGAGGGGATTAGGCTAATTGGATACTCTAAATTACACGTAGGTAATGGTGCGGCGGATTGGGGTCACACAAAGTCAACTGGGATTGGCTCCAGATTCCCCTGAAGTGATTAGCACTGTGGCCTCACAGTAAGAAGGTTTTGGGTTCGAACCTGCCAGCTGACTGTAGGGTTTGCATTACATTACATTACCGTCATTTGGTAGACGCCCTTATCCAGAGCAACTTCCTTTTTTTTTTTTAATCTCATTTGTACAACTGAGCAGTTGAGGTTAAGAGCCTTGCTCAAGGGCCTAATAGTGGCAGCTTGGCACTGCTTGGCACTGCTTGGATTTGAACTCTCGACCTTCCGATCAGTAGTCCAATGTCTTAACACCTCGAGCTACCTCCCTGATTGGGTCAACTGGCTACCCTAAATTACCCGTAGGTGTGAATGTGAGTGTGAATAGTTGTCTGTCTCTGTGTGTTAGCCCTGTGGTGGATTGGTGACCTGCCCAGGGTGTACCCCGCCTCTCACCCGAAGTCAGCTAGGATTGGCTCCAGCTTCCCCCTTGCAATGCTGAACAGGATTAAGCGGTCGAAGATGAATGAGCAAACATTAATTTATTCATTCATTCATCTTCACTACTTTACTTTACATTACTTTACATTACTTTACATTAGGGCGGCACGGTGGCTGAGTGCTTAGCACTGTCGCCTCACAGAGAGAAGGTCCTGGGTTCAAGTCCCGGGTTCGGCACAGGTGCCTTTCTGTGTGGAGTTTGCATGTTCTCCCTGTGTTC
>JAQLOM010000034.1:18031757-18047020 GCA_030068315.1 Chrysichthys thysi
AACTCCAGAAACTCATAACCTCGATGCCCAGATGTCTTCAAACTGTTTTGAAAAGAAGAAGAGATGCTACACCATGGGAAACATGCCCCTGTCCCAACTATTTTGAGACCTGTAGCAAGCATCAACTTTGAAATGAGCTCATTTTGTGCATAAGATTGTAAAATTTCTCAGTTTAAACATTTGTTATGTTCTCTATGTTCTGTAGTGAACAAAATATTGGCTCATGTTATTTGAAAGTCTTTCATTTTATTCAAATTTAAAGAACGTCCCAACTTTTCTGGAATTCGGGTTGTATTTTTTATACCCACGCACTGACCATACTGCAATAAATGTTGAGTGTCCATCTTGCTAAACAGAGTAATCATTCCGACAGTGTCAGTGATACATGGACACTACATCATTGAGACTTCACTGACAGTAAATAAATAGAAATCTGACCTGGTACTCGTTACTGGAACTCATTCAGCTTATTCTCTAAGTAAGTAAGTATTTAAGTAAGTATAAGTGAGCCTTCATTTTTTTTTTGCACGTGCAAACTGGGTTACGGGTACGCAATCCTGTGCAGGTATTAAAGTACATTACAGTGATATTGCTTTACCCTGAAACTGACATACTCTATTCTGTCAACCTAAAATCCAGCACTTATAATACATCTGAGAGAACATGAACAATTTTGCTGCCTCCAGCTTCAACCTATTCATTACAGAAAACATCCCCACAGTGACTTTTACCCTCATGCATGGACCTGACCACTGAAAATTTTCTCATCTTTTTATGGGCATGACCTTTTTGAGAACATTTATCAGCCTTTTCCAATTTTATATAGTCAGCGCCTACAGCGATCAAGCCCAGGCATGCACACACACACACACACACACACACGCACACACACACACACACGCACACGTGTGAACTCTCTCGTTTTATTACTATTCATCCTATCTTTTTTTTTTTTTAAATATAACTGGCTTTGTGTATTATAATAATAAACTAATGCCTACATGATACATAGGGTCACTGACCAGAAGGAAATCTTTATAAAAATATATTTTAAGTGAAAGCCATGTTGGAATGATATAAACCATTAAAATATAATAATCTGACCCTAAAAGGCCTATATAATCTGCAGTTTCAGCTATACCGTGCCTGTTAGAAGATAGCACTTGTAGAGCTGTGTGTATCTCAGTGTATTGGCTGTGATGATCAGTTCTCTCCACTCTCATTAAAGAGACCCAGAGCAGCTGGTGATGTGGTGGGGGTGGAGGGAAACATTCGGGGGTATTTGCCTGTTATTCTCATGGCCAGATGGGTGCTGATTATTGGGACGAGTTGGAGAGACCATCAAGCCAATCTGAAGCCCCCCTGGGGGCCCACATTAGAGACCATAAGCAAAATCCAATTGAAAATGGAGCACAGGAGCCCCTTACAAGCATGTTTTTGGCACACTTAATGCTTTCCCTGCCACACAGATTAGAATTGTGAAGATTTGTGTGCCATAAGCAACTGTTAGAAAAAAAACCCTCAATAGTACTAAATATGCAGTGCATTATACTTTTATAAGAATGTTTCTATGCTTAACATGCTGTCTTGAAGAAAACGTTGAGAGCATGTGCAAAATTCCCTCATGCTCCAAGGACATTAATTTCACAGAGGAGGTAATAGAATATCCACTTTTAAGATGTGGTGAACTATTGTAAAAAGATTTACATTTTGCTGTGAATTACATGAAAGTACACTCCTACAAATATTCATCAAGCACAGTAAAGCCAAAAAAATATATATATCAAGACAGCTATAATTATTTCTCCTTTTAATAAAACGTCTGATTTCCCCCAATGATTCTCACCTGTTCTTGACATCTGGGCATGTAAAGGACGTTAAAAGAACACATAAGCAAACAAACAAACAAAAAAAAACACTCTGTGGTGCAATGTCACTCTGAGCTAAGTGGTCTAAGCTATTTGTACCTTTTTATAGCCATACATAGGCCACATGTGCACAAAATACTTTTGTGTTATATGCCAGACTGATGTAAACACTGGTAACATTTCCATAAAACATCATAACAAGAAATGTAGTAAAACTAGAATAAACATAGGTAGTGTTTTCCCCAAGACGGAGTTTAATTCAGCTGAATTTGAGATATCTATCCAAACGCAGTGTTGCTATTTATTACCTAGAATTAGTGATATTGCTTTCGAACAAGTATTTAAATTTAAGCTGTATAAAGTATGGAATTGTTTGAATTGTTTAAATACATTTTTATGGCTTATAGACTCAGGTTAGGTGAGGATATACCACTTTCACAGAAATGTCTGGAATGCAAGCTAACTGTTACTCAGTTAACAATGCGAACTAGCCAACACTTTTAGTACCAGTCAGCTGAAAAACCCATGGGAACTCATTACAAAAAAAAAACCCAAACAAACAAAAAAAAAAATTCAGGACAGACAAGGCATTCTGGACCAAGCCTGCGAATCAGTATAAACCAAATATCATGTGTTTATAGTGTTGTACCTTTGCTAACAAGCATTTGAATGGCCTAGTGGGCAAAACAATAGGTCAGGCTAAAATGCTAACACCTGGAGACATTCTGTAGGGCAGAGGTGTCTAATCTGATCCGTAAAGGGCTGCTTTAGGTGCAGGTTTTCATTCCAACCAAGCAGAAGCCAAACCTGAGTCTACTGAAAGCCAAGCTCAGCTGATTAAACAGGTGGAATCAGGTGTGTCGCCTGTTTGATTGGAATGAAAACCTGCCCCCACACTGGCCCTTTTTCGGATAAGGTTCGACACCCCTGCTGTAGAGGTTTGATGTCTGCTCAGATAAAAACATAGCTGTACCAAGAACTATACTTAGGCAACATGATCAGATGGGAAGTCGCTCTGGAAATTACAAGTAATGTTATGTCATAATTGCTTAGTGCAATAAGTGGACAGCGGAGCTGATAAGGGGAGACCGCAGCCATCCTGATGCTAAAAGCCTGTAAAATTGTTGTTTTAGTTTTAAACAGGACAGCAGATGTCAGCAGCACTAATGAGATTTATGAGTATAATGTCAACTATGTATTTATCTGCTTACATGGTAAGTTATCTCTTTTAATGAGGTAAAAACAAGCATTAGATGACTTTTTATCAGATATTCCTGAATACAATATAAGGTAATAAACAGTCCATCTCAGTGCTTGCAAGTAAAGTCATGATAGTCCTTGGTCATTTTAACTTTAACTGAACTTCCTAGGGCCACTGCAAACCTTAGCGTTGTGTCCATGGGTGGGAATGGAAGGCTGGTCCAAGGAGTTAAAAATGGTTCCAATGTGGTTGTATTTTTCCTATTAATCTGCTTGAGCTAGAATCTTGACTAATAATGACTAATGTGCCTTTAAACAGGACTTGTGACATTGCTAATTTCCCAACTGGTATAAAGGCCACAGTAGACCAGAAGAAAAATGATTTAACTGCACACTTTAAGGCAAAATAACTGTATACAGGTGTGTGGTTTAGTAATCAGGCAGCATATATAAGCAGTATTACTTCCCTCCATGTAGTGGATGTGTTTTGACAGGAGGGTTTTTATTTAATAAAAACTTCATTGGCTAACTTTAAAAAAACAAAACAAAACAAATTTGTTACTGAACTTGCAATTCATCTTTAGTCTCATACTGTTTTGCAACTCTGCGGTTGACCATTTCCACCACTCCACATCAGCTTTAAACTGCAATTTGTGCAATTTGTGGTTCAGCCAGAGTGCATTTAGTAAGTGCCTCCAGGCATAGTTTGCGTGATGAGCTACAGCATTATAAAACCGAATGCGGATTTCAGACATATGTTTGCTTCCTTGCTTTGCTCTGCTGAGTTTTTCCTGTGCACCTCCCAGCGTTCATACTTATATCCAGCCCTTAGTGCATAAATGTCATGTAAGCACCATATTAACTGAAGCTGGAAGTGGTAATATGCATGTCTCATTAGATCTCAACTCATCCTAATTATTTTCAGCCGACAATCCATCAGACGTTATCCAGGTAAAGGTGATTTGGAGTTCAGATAAAGATGAGCTCCAAGATGGGGGAGAGAAATGTGTTTACCGTCTGTTGTGCACTAACCTTTTCTGCCACATATTCCAGATGTGCTCGAGATCCTGGTGGGACCACCTCAGCCAAGTGAACAGATGTGTCCTGTGAATTTTTATATCATCTGACAGCACATTTGGTGAGCAGTAAAATGCTGAGCCGCTGTCTAATAGTAACATATCGCACATGTCGCTCAGAGATGTTTTCAGGTCAATGTCTGTTTCTTGAATATACTCGCAACCCAGAACCAGACATTTGTAGAAATGTTGTAGTTACTGCAGACACGAATGTAATATATTTATTTAAAACAAGCAATCCATGTTGCTACTGTTTTATGGACCTAGACCTGAAACTGAACTGGCTGGGCAACATGGTGGTGCAGTGAGTAGACCTGTGTGCTGCCTTCCAGCTTCTGAGCTTGAATTACTGCCTGTGTGGAGATCCTTTGCATGGTCTCCCCATGATGTGGGTTCCTTCAGGTTCTTTGTTTTCCTGCAACCTCCCCAAAACATGCAGGCAGGGGATTGGATATCATAAATTACTCCTAGGTTTAAATGAGTGTGCAGTGTCCTGCCATACACTGGCTGGTGTTGTGTTCTAGGTGTAACCAATCTCATGTCCAGTGTTCCCAGGATAGGATGCTGATCTGCTACTACCTCGGCCAGGATAAAGTTCTTACTGAAGATTAAATGAATGAATGAATTTACTGAAGCAACAAAAAAAAAGGTAAATAATTATGGATAGAGGGCTTTCTTTGAGAAACACCAGTAGCGTCATTCTCCATGCCATTTATCCATTGCAGGTCATCAGGGAGCCGGAGCCAGTCCCATTTGACTTCAGGTGAGTGGCACCCAAAAGAGATAGGTCACCAATCTATAGGAGGCTAACACAGAGACAGACAGGCAGTCACACCTTCAGCCAAATTAGAGTAGACAGTTGACATAATCTGCATGACTTTGTGAGGAAACCAGGGTACCAGAAGAAAGCGCACATAGGCACGTGGAGAACATGCAAACTCCACACACAAAAAGCTGCACTCAGTCCGGGGATCAAACCTGGAAACTTTTTGCTCTGAGAAAACAGCACTAACCACAGTGCTGCACCACCATACCCCTGTTCATCTGCCATAAGCCTTGGGAATTTCCCTTTTTCTCATTTGTGTTGTTGCCACAGTAAACTGAATCCTGATATTCTATGATAAAACTTCCAAACATAATGGCAACATTCATGGTGGGGAAAAATGTTTCCTTCCCTATAGCATCCAAAAACCAGAACTCATCCTGCATCACCAACTCTGACAATTCTGTCAAATCTTATTGATGCAGCTAACATACAAAAACTCAAAACAGGATTATAAAATTCCACAATAAACCTATGACCTACGGCTGATGATGCCCACGTTTGAATCGATAGGGCAGAGATCAGGAGGGTCATCATCTTAGCAGAAATTGCCTAGCAAAAATGGTGCAAAAGTGCATGCATCTCCCAAGGAGCCTAAGAAAAGTTAGCTTATCTATCCAAAGGCAATGAAGAAACATTTTCTAATGTTACACCCCAGCATTGCAAACTTGTTGCTGCGTAGCAAAGTGCAATCTTTCCAAGCGGTAGTGAAAGCAGCCCTGCAGATTACTGGATCACTATAATTTCTGACATTTTTAAGAAATGCTATGAGGCATGCAGGATCATGGTAGGGTATAAAGAGACTTGTTCACATTGTTGCCATCTGGCAAATGATACGAGAGCATGTAGTCTGATACCCACTGTCTAACGGCCAGTTTTACTACTAAACCATCACATTTCTCAGTCTGTGTTCCTCCAGAAAGTATAATTAACCACCTAATTCTTATCTAGTTTTCAGCACTGACACATTAATGACAGCTTAAACTGTCATTTATTTAACTTTAACAGGCCATTTGTGCTCTTTATTACAGGCTTTAATGTTTAATAGCTAACTTAGCTGTTTGATGTGTAATGTCTGAGTATTTACCCTAGTGTTTGCTCTGTTTAATGTTTTTAGGTTATTATTACTCCCAGTATTGAGTGCTTTTTTGAAGCATGGGCAGGATGGTATACACACTCTGGGGCTAATTACAGGTCAAAGAGGTAGATCTTTTTTCAGGCCTGAAATAAAACACAAATTACATTTAACTTAAAAAAAATAAATATTTTTTTAAATGTAATCCTAAACAAAAGCCACTGGCAAGTGAACTTGTCTGGTGGCTCATGTCTCATGTAACTCTACACTCCATGAAATCTCTGTTGTATAAAAAGACCTATGATTACCTCCTTGCAATTACCTGTTCTACAGTGCATGTGTTTATATAAGGCAAAAAGACAAGTTGGTTAAAAGAGTTAATAAGTGCAGCTTATGCTCCTCATGTTACTGAGAAACTTCATATCCCTCCATCCTGTAGGCTTTCTCGTGTTGAAAGCTAAGAGTTCAAGCATTTTGACTTTTCTGAAATGTTGACACCGGAGACTCCTTACAGAAATGAAAAACAAAAAAGTCTATTAACACCCCCCACACCGCCATATTACCAATTGCATGTTTTTAAAGCTTACACGGACTGTTTGGCATCCATTTCTGAGTAACTAAAAAAAAAAATTGCGCGTTAGGATGAGAGCATTAATGTAGAGTGAGAGCACTATTGTAAACCTGTGATTTGCCTCACACCTGGAAAATTGCTAAAAGTTATGTAAATTTCACCGTCACGTCCTGACCATTCAGAATTGAGCGTTCATCGGCACTGTGGTGTAATTGAATACACCCTTGCCATTTCAGATTTTAGTCCGTGGTATTTCACTAAACAAACATTCCTCAACACACTCTATATGTCATGTTTCAGAATGTACTGACCTTTGGGGTCCTGGTGAAAAAATCTATACTCGACCCCCCCACACACACATTTATGTTCTCTACACCCTCTCACGTAAGCACCAACTATGCTTTGATCCGTCAGACATAAGATTGCGCATTTGACCACCTCACTGCAGCGTTATAGATTCATCAGAGGCGGCATCATCTATTATGGACACTCAGTACGTACACCCAATGACTAATGAAGCACTATCAATAATGTTGCGTCGGGGCCCTGCCATGCATTTAATAACCTCGGTCAGCAAGTTTACATCTGCAGCTTTTATCCACAGTCCCCTGGGATCCTTTGAGGGAAGGTGAAGAATTGATACAGGCCTTCGAATGAGCCTGAGAACTGGTTTGGCACCTGTCTGGGAGGTGAAGTCCATGCAAATGAACCTGAATTAATCTGGACATTACTAGTCGAATCACGCTGTGTACTAAGAAGCCTTTAGAACACAATCACTCCCGTGGGGAAGGCAGCACATATCGTATACTTTTAAAGGGATTTATTAGCATTTTATGTTTTAAATCATTTTGCTTCCCAAAAAATGTGAACACAAAATGCAAAACACTTATCTTAAAGTGTAACATGGGGAACTTAAGAAAATAGATCACTATGTATTAGGCTTAAGAATGGATTCCTAATGTAGTAGCATGACATCAACACTCAATGTGTATGGGACTATGCAAATGAGATCACAAGTGTTTTGGTGTCATCTCACTGATAAATAGAGTGCTCTTGAGAATCTGTTTTGACTGATGTTGAGATTTATGGGTCATGCTACCACTCATCTTTAAGGGTGTCTGACTCGCCTGACTATAGCACATGGGCGAGGGTATCAGTGCTCGAAAGTGCCTATACCTGTGATCTTGTGCAGCACTGTGAGTGCTTTAGGAACACAGAATTTATAGGATTTACCAACGAGGACGCTGCTTTAAGAGTGGCTAGTCTAGAGTCGAGCATTAGTCTGCTTTGATCCCTGCTGAAGTGTCCCTTCACAGCCATGAGATTGATGTCTATTCTTTGAGATGATAGACTGGAATTGCAGGGCCTGATAAACATGCATCTCTGCAAGCCCAAAGAAATATCAGCATAATAATCAAGGCCTGCCTCCTGTTCTTCAGAATCGTTTCCATATGTGAGGAGCCTTGCCATGATAAATACACACAAAGACAAAAAGCAGTCCTCTCAAATGGCTTTTTGATGTGAGAGCTAGCTCAGAGGGGAGAGAGACAAAGAGAGAAAATGAGGTGGGACTAGTATATGAAATGTCAGAGTCAGAAGGAGTGAGAAAAAGGGTCTGTGCATTTTTTTTTTCACTCTTACTCCAGAGTAGTTGCTTTTCTGAATCTTGGGAAATGTAGCATGATGATTCGCAGTCTTGAGTTAGCTCTGGGCAAAACGTATAGGACGATACACGTCATTGTCAGGCGCATACAGGGTTTGGATGCAGGTGCAAGACATGTCACCAGTGTAATGCTAGATGTGCACCTTCACAATGATATCCTGACAGACTGGGCTGTTTATGGGGAGTGTCCTAACTAGGAACATGTGGTTGTGTTTAAAAATCCTGGGAACAAGAACAAGGTAGAGGGTCATATGACGGATCTTATGACTGGGATTGTAGTTATTTTTTCCACTGAGGATTCTGCAAACGGAGTGTGTGTTGCTTCATGGATCATACTGTATAACTAACATAAGAGCCTTGTCAGTTGAAATGTTGACGCTAGCTTTGTAGTTAAGGCCATCTAATCTGGTAAGAAAAAGTCAGAAGTTACTGACTCTGAAGAGATCATGCTAGCTTCTTACAATAAAGGTAGCATGGTAACTATTCACTTAGGTCCACAAGAGAGTACATCAGCCTCCCCGAACTGCCCTCCAAAGATACTGACACAAGTTGATGGCAGAAGTACTGATGTGGTTACACCAGCATTAGTCCCATACTATAACAGAGCGTTATAATGGTGATCATTAACACCGAGATCCTAAGTTTCACCATCAACCATCTGTGTAGCAAGCTAATTTCTACCTTTAATTTCCCCATTTCTAAAAAACAAACAAACAAACAAACAAACAAAACACCACCTGCATGCATGCACAATTATCACACTGAATGTGAAATACCTTCTTTCTGAGGATTGCTGGGGTTTGATACTAACAGCAATCTATATGTAATGCACTCAACAGTTTCCTCTTGCCACTGAAAATCCAGGAGGTTCTCTCGCCTTGTGTTCCCGTTGATGATTCTCCATGATTATTGCATATCTGTATATGTATCTGATCCTTTTTGTGTGGCATGTCTAACCCTCTAAATCTACCCCATTCATGTTGACTCTCTACTTACTTACTTACTCACTCACTCACTCACTTTCTACTACTGTGGATTAAAGCACATGTGTAGCCTAAGGATTTTTACTTCCCAAAAATCTTCCATGCCCCAAATTCACTCTTTCTTTTGTAGATGATCTCACTCCGGATACTGTGAACTTGTACCTAAGGATTGCTTTTGTAACCATAAAGACTATCCTGTGCTTATTCCAGGACTCACAACATTTCTGCACTGAGCATCTTTTCAACATACAGTACTTAGTACTGATTAATTTTATAGTATACAATTTTAGAAGAGGAATTATTTATAATTTCATTATCCAGTGTCACCCAGAAGAGGACTGGCTCCATTTTAAGTCAGGTTCTTATCAAGGTTTCTTACTTGTGTTGTCTCTGAGAGTATTGTTTTGCCGCTGGTTTGATTATTAGTGTACTAAATCTACATCCGTATAACTGCAAAGCTGCATTGTGACCAAAAAAGTTCTAGAGAAATAAAATTGAACTGAATTAAATCCCGTGCACTGTCAAAACTCAAGAATTAATTTGGGTCATATGAATGCCATAGAGATCTGCAAGTGACTCGCTTTACTTAAGTTTCATATTTGGGACCTAGCCTCAAGCAAGAAGAACATCTAATAAGTACAGAATCCTTCTTCTTCTTGTCATGCTGACAGACGAGGATGCAGGTAAAAATTACAATTTAGTAAGCCCTTTCAATGTGAGTGTGAATGGTCGTCTGTCTCTGTGTGTCGCCCTGCGGTGGATTGGTGACCCGCCCAGAGCATATCCCGCCTCCCACCCGATGTCAGCTGGGATTGGCGCCAGCTTCCCCCCGCCAGCTTCCCTGAACAGGATTAAGCGGCAGAAGACGAATAAATACGAATAAGCCCTTTCAAACAAATTCGAATCGACAGGCAACACTCAGGCGATGTGTGCAAATAAAGTGAACTACGCAAGCAGGGTTCAAAAATTAGGAAATCAGAATAAAGATCAAAAACCAGATATGCAATGAACGATATACAAAGGCTTGACATAGACAGGTACAGAATGCTCAACATATACTCCACAAAGGTGGTGCAAACTGAGAGTCTTTAAATACTGTGAGTCGTGCTGTGTGTTCCCGGGCCTCAGCAGCCATGTCCGTATACTGTATTGTGTTCTGAGAGTTGAAGTTGGACACAGATTCTGGCATTGACATGACATTTCTACAGGAGCTTTTAAAAGTTGCTTAGCACTTGCACTCGCAAAGCTACAAGAACAGGAAGACCTGTGCTATTTAGAAAACTCAAAAATCAAAGCACAGGTATTTAACTCATATCATTTTTACAAACAGTAACAAACGTGCAATTTACTCACTAATTAAATCTCTACCCCC
This sequence comes from Chrysichthys thysi, assembly GCA_030068315.1. NCBI lineage: Eukaryota > Metazoa > Chordata > Actinopteri > Siluriformes > Claroteidae > Chrysichthys > Chrysichthys thysi. The sequence goes on from JAQLOM010000034.1 coordinate 18,042,389, forward strand.
ACTGAATCAATACACTGAACAAAAGATAAGGAGATAAACCTGGACCTACAAAGGAAGTCCAAAAGACATAGATTGTCCCCATGCCCCCTACTACACATCCCTGTTGCTCTCTTATAGTATAAACTCTAGCCTATCATTAGCTTTCACGAGTTTTTGTCCCCATGGAAGTGGAAATGGCATAGCTCCAGTAAGGTCCGAATTTGATTCGGCGCCATTCTCTTGTGAGATCTCTCCACCTGTGCTCAGAAACAATGGTACAGTCATTAAATACCTCAGTCGCCTACCTCCGAACATTTCTTCCCCAGTGAACCTCCATTAAAACAACAGAGGAACAATGTGGCTTTTTTATGACTTTAAGTCATTCTCCAGCTGTTGAGGGATTCTGTGTATGTGTGTAAGATTGGAGTGAAGAGCAGAGGGGGGTCTCATTCGAGGGATATGTGTGGAGGAGGAACGTGTGTGCTGTGTTTCATTTTCCCTGCAGTGTATTCTTCCGTCACTTTACCGCAGCATGTGAAGTCAAACTGAATTTCAGACACGTCTGTGGTCTATAGTAATAACACTGCAGCACAGACATTTAGCATTCGCACACACATGCACATGCGCGCACAAAGTTTGCTGGTGTTGTAGTTGTTTGTCTCTCTGATACTGTTTATCTACTGTATCTGTCTGTCTGTCTGTCAAACACACATGTAATGGTCAAAGAAATTTAGATATCTATTTAACACTAAACATAGGCAAATTCTCTCAAGAAACACACTTGCTTACACCTACATACTCAAACGTATACACACACGAACACACTACCACCGCCACAAACCGAATCTCACTCTCATAGCCCAGGTTGCCAACTGCTTGAAATCGATGTGCGTGCTGAGATCTCTTGAGCAGTGAGCAGTGTGAACTAAGGATGCGTGTCAAGCCACAAAGGCATTTAGAAACAGAGAAGGTTACAGATGAGGGTCTTTGCTTAAGGATAGGCTTTGAGGGAAGTAGGACTAATAGAGCAAGAGACACAAAGCCGCAGGGCTTCTCCTGTGTGAGCTGTGTCATCGGACTGCAGGTCTCAGAAGCTGTCAGACTGCTGACATGAGCATCAACCGCCTAATACGCAATCTCAGGTTAAAGTGGCTGCTGAACCCACACTGTGATTGGCGTCCATCAGAGACAAAAAGCCCAAAGATGTGTGTGTTGAGAACGGTGGTGTTTCGGGGCAGGTGAGTCAGATGTGAGTGATTTTTATTTAGCTGCACAGGCTTTCTGCAGCATGAAATCCTTAAGCTTAGGGTTAAAGAATTGGCTGTAGGATATTGCAGATGACACTAATTTAAGCTTAAATGTATAAGTTTAATCTCTGTCTATAAAATCAGCCCCTGCTGCATTTGACAAGTCAGACTTATGGCTAAAAAGAATTCAGTGTGATTTAATGACTGATACTATATCCTGAAATCATCCAGTGTAGAGTTGTACAAAAGTTATGAAAAATCAATCAAACAAACAAACAAATAAAAAAGTCAGCTAGTGCAGTGCAGAAACAAGAAAGAAGGGAGATGAAGGACATTCATGCTCTCAGCATGGCCTGTGATAGTTCTCCGTAAATTCCTTTCATAATGATATCGACTATATGGCCAAATTTTTGCAGACGCCCAGCCATCATACCCATATGTGACCCTTCCCCAAACTGTCGCCACAAAGTTGGAAGCACACGATTGTCTAGAATGTCTTTGTATGCTGTAGCATTAATGATTTCCCTTCACTGGAACTAAGAGGCCCAAACCTGTTCCAGCAAGACAATGCCCCTGTGGACATAATGAGGTCCATACAGACATGGTTTGCCAAAGCTGGACTGAAAGAACTTGAGTGACCTGCACAGAGCCTGCACAGAGCCCTAACCTCAACTCTACTGAACACCACCTGACTATACACCAGGCCTCCGCTCACAACATCAGTAGCTGACTTCACTAATGTTCTTGATTGGGCAAATCCCCACAGCCATGATCCAAAATCTAATGGAAAGCCTTCCTAAAATAGTGGAGATTATTATAACAGCAAAGAGGGTATATGTGACCTGTGCTGGAAAAATGAGGAGTCAGAATGAGGAAATTTTCAAAAGTGAGTTATTGTTACTTTCACATTTCACCTTCAAAATGAGGCATGGTTTGTTGAAATCGGACAAAAACTGAACGCCTAGCAACTAGCCACTTTTGTTTACGTCTAATGGGGTTTGGAAACTCGCTTTCCATTGGTTCATAAAAGCGTTATCGGGAATTCCACTTGTATTATCAGAAAGTAGAGGAACTATGCTTCACAAAAATAGCAAACATGGGTAAGGGGATTCCCCCGTCTCGCCGCGAGTGCGTGGTGAAAAACACGGATTTATCATGGAATATTACGATAAAGGACTAATTAATGAAGACCTATGAACAAAACCTTAAAATAAAAGTAGTTTGGGATGTTTTTCTTGCTGCTTTATCATGGGGATCAATAAATGAGGGCTTTATGGACTCATTTTTGAGAAAATCTCAATTTCAATCAAAACCCTGTTTTGCCTCTCAGCTCATAATTAGCCTATGTGCATTCCAACTCATTTTGCCAGCACGGGTCACATATGTGAAATGGGATGTTTAAAAAGCACATGTGTGTGAGATGGTCAGGTGTCCACATACTTTTGACCATATAGTGTGTATTAAATATTTAAAATGTTAATAATGTGGTAAAAAAAAATACATAGTCTTACATTCTGGCGCTTGAAATGCTCACAAAAATGCTACTGTGGAATTTATTTGTATGAAACCCCTGATTTACACTATCTTCACCAGACTACAACGGTTCGTGAGATTCGGCAGTCTTTTTTAGCATCATGTGAAAACGTGCTGAAATGTGGTTTGAATTAGAACTGTGAAATATTTAGTAAGATGACTTCAACAAAGTCATAAAGCCTGTGAATAAGTGAGTGAGGAAGAGGCTGTGTTTCTCTGCAAAGGTGTAATAGAGAATGCAAATGTACAAGAGGGACAGAAATAGAAAATACAGCAAGAAGGTAAGAAAATAGAAATAGAGGACCTATCAGAATGTAACCCATGCTCTGCATGTTTTTGTCACCAATCATTAACAGAGAGGAACCGTCACAGCACCAGCACTTTATTTGGACCACATATTATTTGGCTGTAGGACTATTTTCTGCACAGTAATGGCACTTACATGATAGTGTGTGTGGTGCCAGTACAAATGTATCTTCTTGGTCCACCTTGTAAGCTAGAGAGTGTAGCTTATTTTTTCATGCACAACACAAGTACAGGATATGTTAATTGTTCATTAGTCCATCCTAGGTGTCAGTTTCTGTCTACAGCGCCACCAGTAGTCCTCAAGTTATGATGGAGATGCGTTCCGCCACGCCCATCATAAGTCAAAAATATTGTAAGTCGAACAACTGTGTTGAACTTAGCCTAACTTAGGTATCCCAGCCTAGCTTATGTAACCAGGTTGAAATTATATGTTTATAATTTATTGTTTTTCCTGTTTGTTTGAAACTTCACCGACATCTCCAATGTTCTTTTATTTGATTAGTTAAAATATTTGTGTTCAGACCACAGTCCCATTCAAGAAAAAAGTGCAGTTTGGAAGTGTCTGTATTCTGGGTACTGTCGCTTTAAGACTGCCGACTTTGTGCCGTTGTTATCTTCCTGAACGAGGAAGAGGTGAGTGTTTAATGCTGCTCCTGCTGAAAATGAATTGTAAAGTTTTAATATGGTAAAATGAGTGACTGTGTAGTCATGTGTTGTTTTAGCTTTAAAGGATATGTAGTTATGTTATCAGTTGAAGTTCAATTGTTTTAATATTTATTTTGTAGAGTTTTGCGTCATGCTCCACGGTGCTATGAGCTCTTTGTGTGCTCTGTTTTGCTAACAGGGAGACCGATATTTTATACTGTGGAGTGAATTAACCTTTAAGTGAGATTTCTTTTAAATAACATTTCTGTCAAAAGAGAGAGTTTGTCAGAGAGTTTCAAACCTGACGTGGGCCGCAGCACTGCGTATCTGAGCTCCATCCCGCCGCGACACCCCGCTACACAAATACTGAGCTCTGGCTACGGACAGCCGCCACTGAAGTTGTTCCATTAATAATCACACAAAAACCTGTGGTAATGCACTGTACAGTACATCGATACGCAATTTAGCGCCGTGAGTTGCGGGAGAGAGTGAGGCATCGCGCTATGCGAGTGATCCGGGCGTCGAACGTGCATTTCTGGGTGTTGTCTGTGTACGTCCGGGTGTCGTCCGCATACTTCCGGGCGTTGCCTGAACGTCCATGTACATCATACACTGTTACACTGGCCATAACTTCGAAAAATCATAAGTTGGGCCATCATAACTCTGGGAGTACCTGTATTAATTTTCTCAACCCGGAAACTTGAAAAAACAAACAAAAACAAACAAACAAACAAACAAACAAAAAAACCCTCAGTAATGCCAATGCTTACGGCACAGTCATACTGCCATAACACACTAAAATGAGAAGGGCCCTTCAAACAAAAAAATATCTGATTAGCAATCCTACAGTGGTAACTTTCCATTGATGGATGGGACAGAGGGGGCTGATACTGTACACGGTGCATGTCAACAGAAGGACTAT
>JAQLOM010000034.1:18048254-18060023 GCA_030068315.1 Chrysichthys thysi
CACACACACACACACACACACACACACACACACACACACACACACACACACACACACACACACACACACACCCTATTAAATCCTCACACTCAGATAAGGATAGAAAGGTAAACAGGGACAAACAAGCGAAGCCTGAAGGGAGTGGATTACACCACAATGTCCCACTGTGCCCACCTATTGCTCACTCATAGGACACGGTAGCCTTGAGCTTTTAAAAGGTTTCTGTTAGGGATATTTGATCATTTTGGACATGATAATGATGTCAGAGCTCCAAGTATCAACCAGCACCAAGTGCAGGTCTAGTCTTGACATATTATTTCTATTCTATCATTTAAAAACGGTTTCAGACTGAACCACTCACCTTCGGTGTAAGTTGTACAACTGTACTTTGCATGGACAGTTAACACTTGCTTTTAGTTTCACCTCAAAAGACATTTTGAGGAAAAAAGGATGATAAATAATTGATGTTCATTTATGTTCATTACATTCAAGATTGTATATCACATGCACCTTCTCAGTCATTGCTGATGTTATGGTATTGATATATGAGTAATCATGACTTTCCCTGATAAGCTGCATGAATCTACAGTCTGGCCTAGACAGAAATCAGTCCTGGCCTGAATCATCCGTGTGTTTTTCCATTTATAGGTGTTTCTGCACATTTGTTCCACAAAAGTCCAAAATGAATGAAATCTCAGTAGAAGAGACAGGGAGAGGTTCGTGGTCATTTGTATTAAGAAGGTTTTGTTCATCTATAATCGCCATATCGCCCAAATTGCCCACACACCAGTGTTGCTGCGATGACACCAGCATCGGTGAAAGTTTTTTTTACTCTTTGGAGAGAGGAAAACGAACTTCCCCGCCTATCTGTATGCACATGATAGACATTTTCGTTTTTTATCTTTTCATTTTTAATATCACATTCTAATTATTTCTGTTTCAGGTGAATTAAAGATGAGCGGAATAGCGACTACATCCACCATGCTGGTTTTAATTGCCTGTCTTTGTTCGCTCTTCTGCGGTTTTAATGAATGAGCAGAACTAAATTAAAAATGCGTAACGAGATGTTATCCTAACAGCAGACAGCCGGTGTGCTCCTCGCTCTCCTAGCGGTGTAGGCAGGGTGAAGGGAAAGAGGCTGTAAAACATGGTAATAATCATTTATCCCTGTAATACTGAGTGACATGGTGAGAGATCATTCTTAGTAACCATCATTAGCATCACAGCCAGGTTCTGCCTTACACAGCGGCTTTGGATTAATAATTTGGCAGTGGAGCTACAATAACAATGCGACCATTTGTTTAACCCAGCTCGTTTCTCGGCACGGAGGAAAACTGTTTATTAAGATTACGCACGGTGTTCGGATTGTCAGAGGCTTCATCCATAAAGTAGACCGATTTCTGTATTTGTATTCAGACACAGGAGGGAGATGAATGTCAGATTGAGAGGAAAAGTTCGAGAAGTGAAAGATGCTGCACTGTCCCCCACTCCGAATTAAACCAAAAATCCATCACGCCAATGGTCTGCATTATAGCAAGTCCACACAGGAGCCAAACAGCCATTTAGATGCAGGCTAACGAGTGAGACAGCTCTGTCTGGGGCCACTGGTTTGTCTAAATGCTAATTTATGGTCAAAAGGCAGTTAGATCTGCCAGTGAGCTCATCAGTAGTTTAAGGGCCTGATGGTATAGGGGCGATCAAGCTGCTCTCTCGGTGTGTCAGAGTGCACCGATTTGAGAGGGTGAGCAGGGATGTTTTTCCCCGAAGGTGAACGTGAAATTGGATTTTAATCTAAATAATAAAATCTAATATTGTCCATTACACCCATAATCAGGGCCTGTAAGCTTTGGTAATAACATTATGGGATATGTGTGTGATTATTAAGAATATATTTGACACTTTGAGAGAGAAAAAAACAAGAAATCACTGAAATGTTCTCTGGAAAAGTCATAATAAGGTCATAACACTGGAAATGTGGAAATGAAAGTACAAAGTGCAGTCCAGTATCACTTTCATGAGCTGCTTTCCGCTGGAACAAGGACGACGTGATCAGTAGTGTGGTGAACATTTCCGGACTTCATTTTCAATTAAACGATTTACTGCATTTCATTCTTAGAAAGAAAACCAGCCCCCCCAAATTCTTAAAAGTTGGATATTTATAGTTTTTTTTTTTTTTTTAACTTGTTAAAGGTTAACGTGGACATAACGCCTTTAAGGCTTCACTGAGAGTGATAGCAACAACAAAAAAACCCTTAAGGTTTTAGATTTAACCCTTTTTTATAGACTGTGTAATGTTAATATAATTTTGCCCTGGCGTACCCTGACAGTACCTTTTTTTTTAATATAAGGCTCTGACCATTTCACTGTAGAGCTTTTGATAACATTTGCTCGAACCTTTCAACACGAGACTGACAGAAACATGACGAGTTGGAATGTAACCATGACAACCAGCATAAAAGACAGTTTAGGCACTGCAAGATGAAAATAAGAGGCCTAAATGACATGCATTTACAAAGAAAGGAACTATTTATAAGTGACAGTATGGAAATGTTTTAATTAAATGTGACAGGAACAGAGCTGGATAACTCTTCATGATCCTGTAATAGACTTTTATAGGAAAGATGAGTCAAATAAAAAGCAACTAATGAGGTTAGAGAGGGTATTACACTGATTTTGTTCATTATCAGGATGTTTTGTCGTTATCCCGAGGTACGTTGCACGATAAGGATCATGTAATAAATGTATGCAATGAATGGAATGTAACAAATAATGCTATCGAGAGTACACTCATCAAAAGTAAGCTGTCATGACATGAATGGCAACTATAATCACAATTATGAGTCATAATAAAACGACACTGCTATACTGGACGTACAAGATCATAACGAATCATGACAGCAAATGACGTCTGCCCTGATGTTTACCATATGCTAGTCTTATATGGCACATGGTTCACGTGTTACTGGGTTTTATGGGGTTTTTTCCCATCACCAAGAACTGCTCCATCACACTAAGGTCAGATATTAGATGTGCATATAATCCATGATAAGGTGTTATCTCGAAGCTGGGGTGGGTATGACATCTTTATGAGTTGTTATATGCCTGCTAATTTCACTCTGATTAGTCAGAAGCTGTTGATTTAGTTTACTAGCACCTCTGACAGTAGTTCCTTGTGCACGGACCTTGTCTTTATTCCTGTATTGCAATCCAAATCCAGAAATCCTAAAACCCACATCAGTATTATTTCAGCGTTTCTTTAACCCTTTCGGTGTGGGAGTCGACTAAAGTCGACATCTAGGGGTCTGGTGCTACGGCCATGCATACACGTCTACAAAAGTCAACAAAATTAAATAGTTAAATTGTACTCACTAGGCGGCGACACTCAAGGTAATTTTTAGTAATATACTGTTTAGTAATATACTGTTCCTGTTGTTCATCTGGAACACGCTGTTGACAAGCTATATTACGATATGCAGTAAAAATGCCATGGGAAGGAAAGTTTAGCAAGGAGGAGGTTCAGAAATTAGTGTTGGATGAGATATCTGACCTGTCTGACGATGATTTTGACAATGCAGAGATGGATAGCGAGAGTGAAACTGACTTCTAGTAATCTTGAAACTGACACTGCAGGGCCGTCTACAAGGGGAAAAACTCGCCAAGCTTCCACTCATTATGTAAAGTTTCTACTGGTGCAAAGTCAAAGCGACGACCTGAATTTACGCACAAAATATTCAGCACTAGGTGCAAAGTAAAAAAAAATATTTTTTTTTTCAGCACCGAAAGGGTTAAGGTCCTTTGGTAACCTAGTTCTACCCATTCAGTGGCCTGTTCAGGAGGTTAAAAGGTTTTCATGTTTAAATAGCTGTACTGAAAGCTCATCAAGATTCCATCAGCAAAGTGCAGCCGTTTCATTTTAGTCCTCAGGCCGTAGCTTTCTGTGCTGGAGTGTGATTGATGAGGCTCTGTTTTGGGTTGGATGTTTGTCTTGAGGATGTCTGTGCTTGCTTTCCTCTCTCAACACATTAACCTATTAAAAGCTTAATGGGTCGTGAGTTTTCTCGACCTGTACCGATACGCCACCGCCCTTCCTTAGGGCAAAATAAGGACAGGGATCCAACCGAACAGAGGTCAGAAAGAGTTTGAGTGTGTGAGAGTCGGCGCGCTTTCTTCATTTCCTGTCGGCCTGTCTGCGTGCCGAGGAGAGACTGAAGCAGGGGCTACATCCATGAGATCGGCACGTCGCTCATTGTCCTTCACAAAAGCAGAATCAAGAAAGAGATGGATCCGACCAAAATGTCAGGAGGAGAAAAAAATATCCAATTTTCGTGGTGCTGCTTTTCATTATAGGAGAGATTCCTTCAGATAATAGCTTAGTACCATGTTTCATTATGACTTTGTGAAGAGGAATGGAAATGTTGCATGAATATGTTAATGTGTAACAGTCTGTGCTGCAATCTGGGGAGAGAGGAGAGAGAGTCAAGAGAGTCCAACTGACACATTTCTCAGATGGCCAAAATGTGCGCACACATACACACGCACACACACATACGCACACATGCGCACACACTTAGCTGACATCCATGATGTTGCGGGGAAAAAAAATCTCTTCCTTACTTTGCTACGTGACTATATGAGTCGTGTCTGTGCATTGCGCATGGTGAGAAAGATAGCAGTGAGCACTGAATAAATTCACAAGGTGGCAGATGAAACTTTAGCAGTCCATATTCTGCAGCATAAATCTCAGTATATGGCTTGGCTAGGAAAAAAAAGAGAAAGAAATCAAAAAGTGAATAAGACTTTCCTGTGGAACAATCTTGTGCAGATGGGTAGCGCTGCATGAGCCGGGTAATGTAATGGAACCTTTCTGTTCCACAGCTTTCATAAAAGAAAAAAATGTCCATCTTCTCCCAGAGCTTATTTGAGTTGTTAACCTTCTGTATAAGCCAGATGATCTCATATAATTCTTGATGTAAGAAATGTCACATAATTCTGCCTTAGCACAAAAGTCCATTTGGCCTCTAAACGAAAAAGGAGGGCGAGTGAATTCGCTTATAAGTTTCATCCACAGCATGGAGGGATCGCTGAATGAATGCGCAATGCAATAATCATAAAATAAAACATGGTCAAACAGAAATATTTCACACCTGCTGGCTCTCGCTTATTACGAGAAGTGCACGCGGTGTGAAATGGACTCCATTCTGAACCTTTCCTCTCAGCACAGAAGATGGATGAAAGCAATTAAAGCCACTTTAAAAAACAACACGCAGGGCTTCAGTCTTTTACCGTGTGACACCGCGGGTAAGTAGAGAGCAACGGCCTGATGCAATGCTTATGTTCTAAGCAGTTCGTAATGTGTTTATAGATGTCTTGAAGTAGAACTTGTAGTGTTGACACACTGAGGTTGTGTCACCACTGTAGCTGTGATTTCTTTAAGGAGTGTGAAGCTGTATGTCATTTTGTAGTGAGCAGGAATGTGTCTACACACACACACTCACACACACACACACTCACACACACACACACACACACACTCCACTTGTTATCTTTCTGAAGACCAACGTCCCATTGACATAACTCTTAATGTGGCCAGATTAATCCTATGCTAACCTAATTCTAACCTTAACCTTAACATAAGGAACCAAAAAGAAACATTGTTGGCTCTTTTAGTTGTTTTTCTTTTTTAATGAAAAAAGAAAAGCAGTTTTCCTCATGGAAACCAGCATATGTCCTCACAAGATATCGTCTGTTATTTCCATCATTGTGGGGACATTTGGTCCCCATCAAGATATAAAAACACACCCCCACACACAGACACACACATTCTCTCTCTCTCTCTCTCTCTCTCTCTCTCTCTCTCTCGTCCCCATTTTTGGAGTGTGGATAACATTACCATCTAGTGGTGATATAGAAAAACCCCCAAAATGCACAATAATATGCAAAAATTGTCCTGCCCCCCAGTACAATATATCAAACCAAAATGTGCCTCCTACTGAAATAATACTGCCATTATTTCACGATACAAATGATCTGTATGTTAAAAGTGATATCCTAAGTCATTCTTATCCATGTAACTAAAGCGTCACCCATTACAAGATCACTTTGGCATTTTATGTATTAATTTATTTCAAAATAAAAACCCTCTTTTCTGCATTTGGAATGCTTTGCCAAATTAAATATCTGGTCTTCTATATATCACAGAGTGTGTGACAGTAAGTAGCTGTGTGTGTGTCACAGTGGGGGAGAGTGTGGTTCCTGCCGATGCTACACAGATTGATTTACACAGGCAGAAGGCGGTAAATCGCCAGCCAAGGGAGAGAACCTGCCAACCTCCAGACTGCTCCATGTGTAATTTATAAGAACTCTGTTACAGTGAGACACTGCAGGGCACAGCGCGCATTACTACCCTTTTTGTCAGAGAGCAGGATACAGTATGACCGTGGGCTAAAAGAACAGGGTAAATTTGAACTTAAGATAAATGGACAATTGTATGGCGAAATAGTATCAGCTGATACCTTAACAGTAGCATGCACGATTATATTGTGGAGTAGAAATGGAAAGGCTTTAAGTGTTTCATCACATGTGTCTGAAACAAGAGCCCAACTCAGATATTTTCATAAGTGCAAGCTTTGCAACCTGAAACTCCCTTAGCCTATGCGTCATCCCTTAAATAGGTAATAACTCATTCGCTGAACATAACACGATGTAGGATTTTTTATATATATTATATATACACACACACACACATACACATACATATGTATTTTATACATATCAGCTTAAATATCATAGAGCATGACATGCATTTAAACTTCATCAGTGTATCACAGAATGAAAGCAATAATCTATCTGTAATTATAATCTGAGATTTTTCCCATGACACTTTTAGAGGAGTTTTATAACAGCAGAGGGGGAAATGGAATCCAGATAAATCAGGGTTTGCCAAAGAAATACCTTTCCCCTGTTAACATCTGAAATAGCTCTTTTTCTTAACAGGTTCTCTACCTAAGTTTTCGACCTGTTTCATAATATCTTCATTACGTAATAAGTTCAGAGGAAGAGTGATTTCCATTGGCCGCACCTCAGTTGTCCCAGCCAAGGTGAATTTGTGCTAACTAGATAAACTGGACCACATGCAGTAACGCACAACAAACTCGTACCCATTCACATCCACCATACTTCTTTTACAAAGCCTGAATCTCAGCAAAACACAGGAAATTATATGATTCAAAAAGAAATGTTCCAGTCCTGCACAGCGGGGAGTGTGTATTTGAAGTGTTCTCTGAATGAGGCAATTATGTGCTGTCGAGGTGAGAAAAACAATACAGCTAGAATGCAAGTGTTAGTTGGCTGATTATTTGCCGTAGAAATAAATAAAAGGGTTCATGACTAAGGCTTGAAGAGCCATTAAAAAAAAAAAATCTATTTTTTTGTTTAAAAAAATGCAGTTATTTTCCCTTACTGGTGTTTACCAAGATTGTTGAGTTGACGTCTTAATGTCCAAGCTGAATATTCAGTTATTCTTCTAGTAAATTATTCACTTACTAGAGTGGAACTAGAAGGAAAGGTATACCAGGATGTCATGTTTTTAAAGGCATATTATTAGGTTAAAGATTCACATAAAGCTATAAAAGACGTGCCCTTAAGGGGTCTCACCCCAGTGACTATGAAATGTACTGAATACAGCTTACCTACAGTTAGCAAAATATGAAATAACATAAATAGCTGACAAACATCTACTAACCATCTGTACTAACCAAGGTATACCAGGATGTCATGTTTTTAAAGGCATATTATTAGGTTAAAGATTCACATAAAGCTATAAAAGACGTGCCCTTAAGGGGTCTCACCCCAGTGACTATGAAATGTACTGAATACAGCTTACCTACAGTTAGCAAAATATGAAATAACATAAATAGCTGACAAACATCTACTAACCATCTGTAGACCTGTTGACAGGTAATGATGACACCATACTGACTATTGGTGATCAGACTTCAGTATAGCAGTCCTGATGGCTGTACATACTATCATCACTCCTGACTCTGAATCTCCATCTCTGAAGGACCTGCCATGGATGAAGGTGATGTTTGGTACTTCATCATGTACTTCCTTAAATGTCGTCTTGATTCTTGCAGGGTGTAATCTAATATTGCGGCACTGCAATCTAAAAGGAAACACATGAAAGCAAAGAGAGGGAAAAAGAGAAGTTAGAGACTTCAGAACCTATAGGAGTGAAAAAAAGAGAAAATTGATTTCATTGAGCAGTAAACGCTCATGGTGCACCGCTTGAGTAGTAACACATTTCATTTATAAACCATACAGCTCGGCAGTGTATGAGAACTATGGGTAGGGACACACCAGGAAAAATGATTTCTGAAAGTACATGTATACGATCATACATGATTTATGAATAAAATGTTATTTTTCTCTTTTCAAAGGAGGTCACAGGTCATTTTATCACCCTGTCAGTTTAATTAGTGGTATTCTTATTAGCAATGCTGCTAGCTATGTCATAATTTACATAGACAGATGTGTCATTTTTGTTCAGTACTATGGAAAAAAAAGCTACACATAGAATAGGATAAATATTGTTTTTGACAAAAAAAGAAAAGAACTTGTGACTCATCCACCAAGGATTGTGATGCACAGGATAATGAGCCCTTTTTGTGCATATACAGCGTGAGCTACTTTTTTGTGTCTCTTGTCACCTCTTTTTTACGAGCTAAACTTTTTGCAATATTATGAATTAATGCCCAGAAATAGTAAGTCACAGAATGAGCTTGAAAACCTCTCTCGGCTCTTACGTCATAACTTATAGAAGCCAATGTAACTGTAATGTTTGTTATATTTAATTTTTATAAAATTGTAGTTCATTCTAGATGATGGTTTGTGAAGGAAATCCGGTATTATTGCGAAATAATTGTGTAAAAACAAAAAAGCACATGAAAGTGCTCTGATCTGTAACACATATCCTGCAGAAACTGCAAAAGCTTGAACAGCTGAGGAAATACAAGGCAATTCTGCCCCCTGTTGTAAAATTACAGTGTTTGCACTTGCTGAACACATTTCAGAATATGATGGCAAGGATTATTGGAAACTCTGTCAATCCTCACATTAATGGACTAATTGGGGGGAGAGGTTGTCCTTTGACATGAATAGTCCGATGATGTGACGTGATTTAACAGGGGTGTCTGTGTGTGTGGGGGGGTTAAAATATTGGAAATACAAGGAAAATCACCACTAAGGTCCATAAAGGTGCTACCCAAGCACTGTACACATGACAAGCAGCATAACGACCAGCATAAATATTTAAGTACATTAAATACTAATGTAAATAAATATGTAAATACAATTGTAAATGTCTTAAATTTCCCTTATGTGTGTTCACACCATACTCCTCAGAAACACGGGAGACAGAAACACCAGACTTCTTAATGAGCTCTAATTTCTGGCCAATACTAAGATTGACACACTTTTTTTCTTTTACCACTAGATTTATCTTTGTGTGGCATAATGATGGCAGAAAAACAGTGAAAAAACAAAAAACAAATAATCACCGAAAAAACAGTGTAGCTTCACAACGACCATAGCTCAACTGACGCTTGTAAGCAACTAGTAGCGCGCACACCACGGCCACCTAGTGGACAACCGCTGAACTACAGGGCTCAGATCGCAACATCCAGGATTTTTAAACTTTCGTACCGGACATTCTGGCTAATGGATTATGTATTCAGACCAGTGGATTTTGTTTGTTTTATCTGATATCCATTAACGCAGTGTCTATAGATGAGAGGATCAACTGTATATCAGTTTGTTTGTTTGTTTTTCGATACTTTTGGAAAGTTATCTGACAGAAATAATATTTTATAATAAAACAAGAAATGGAAGTGATAATGAACTGATTATTACCCACACAAAGTATAAAATGGTTCACAAGCAGAGCTTACAAAACTACCTTTAAATCCATTCATTGTTTTTTTTTGTCTATAATTGTCATTATATAAATGTCACTTTTGTTATTTAAGTATTATTTGAAAAAAAAAAAAAAAAACCTGTAAGATATTGTGCCATGTTCCATCTTGGCCATGTGAACCTCTATAAGCTCACAAAACTCTGTAGAATCTAGCCAAATGCTGGGAAGACCATGCTGGTGTACAGGAGGACTGAACCTCCTTACACACTGCATGATGTAGGTGATGATGTATCATTGTCCTAAAGGCATGCTGGCTGCATCTTTTCTTCTGTAAACCTATTTCCTTCTTTCTTGTAGTTCAGAAGTAAAAAAAAAGAACTGGACTACAATTATATATAAATTACCTCAGTGTAAAGAAATAAAATTTCAAGGGTATGAGCAGAGTATGAGCGTGAGTATGAGCAGTGAGGATTCCTACTGCCGGTGCATCCAAAATAAAATAAAGTTGATTTATGCAATGAATGATTGGGCCGTTTAATTAGGCCTGCTCAATAAAATCAGAGGAATACACAAACCTCCCAAATGAACTGTATACATCATAATAAGCAGCCAAGCAGTCAGACTCTCATGATGCCTCAATAACTAACACTAAAACACACACACACACACACACACACACACACACACACACACACACACACACACACACACACACACGGACTTACAAATGCATGAATTTCAACATATTAGAAAACAGCATTTTAGATCCAGTGGCATTTATTTTAAAGTCAAGCAAATCAGGCAAATATTCAAACAAAACATATATTAAAATTTATTTAAAAAAATAGATCTTCTAATTAGACAAACATTTATTTGGACACTCAGTGAATTTGGTGTCACTGAAAGTCACAGTTACAGTGTTTTGGGATTTTGTTTGCCATCGTTTGTTTTGCAGAACTTCTTCACAACATCTGGGCATGGAATCAACCCGTCTCTGTAACAACATTGCATCCAACATATAGATCGGATTTAGGTCAGGGGAGTACACGTTCACCTGAACATTTGCATCGCTGAGTTCTGCAAGCTTGCTTCCAACATACCTTCGTACTCTTCCATCAGTGCTATCAGTGAACACAAGCTCACCAACACCACTGTTAGAAAAACAGCCCCAGCCATCTCTGTATTTGTCGGTATCCTTAGCGCAGTTTAGTTGGAATTCTTCTCCTGGCTTTTGCCATACAAACATTTTAGCATCCGATCTATCCAAGTTAAATTTGGATTCATCTTAATATAAGAGAGTTCTTCTGAAGCAGTATTTCTTTGCATGTTCTTTTGTATTCTTCGTTTTTAGGCTACTGAATAATATCTTCTGCATTACTCTCCTACTGTTCCCATGCCTGTTGATCCTGTTATGAAAAGCGTGTGCTCTAGTTATACATGGAAATACTTACTGATGTCTGAAGCAATCGTTACTGATGTTTCTCACCTGATTTTTTTGATATTACTCAAAATGTCCCTGCCCAGTCTGCTGGTGGTATTTTTAGGTCTGTTTGTACATTGTCTGTTTTTTTCACAAATCCTTGTGTTTGAATTTATTTTGATTTGGCAAATAGAGTAGCCACATTAACTATTGTTTAACTGCGACAACCAAAATAACCTTAAGTGTTCAAATACTTTTTAATTTTTTCTAATTTTGAACAGTACAGTATATCTATTATTCTGATATTTGTAAACATATTTACATGATAACAGATACAGTATAAACAGCCATTCCTTTACTAGTCTATCTATCTATCTATCTATCTATCTATCTATCTATCTATCTATCTATCTATCTATCTATCTATCTATCTATC
>JAQLOM010000034.1:18060123-18075335 GCA_030068315.1 Chrysichthys thysi
ACTGCCTTCTGCTACAGCCAAATATTTCAAATTTTGACTCCTCAGGCCAGAGCACCTGCTGCCATTTTTCTGCACCCCAGTTCCTATGTTTTCGTGCATACTTGAGTCGCTTGGCCTTGTTTCCACATCGGATGTATGGCTTTTTGGCTGCAACTCTTCCATGAAGACCACTTCTGGCCAGACTTCTATGGACAGTAGATGGATGTAGCTGGGTCCCACTGGTTTCTGCCAGTTCTGAGCTGATGACACTGCTGGACATCTTCCAATTTCGAAGGGTAATAAGCTTGATGTGCCTTTCATCTGTTGCCCTAAGTTTCCTTGGCCGACCACTGCGTCTACGATCCTCAACGTTGCCCGTTTCTTTGGGCTTCTTCAAAAGAGCTTGAACAGCACATCTTGAAACCACAGTCTGCTTTGAAATCTTCGTCTGGGAGAGACCTTGCTGATGCAGCATAGCTACTTTGTGTCTTGTTGCTGTGCTCAATCTTGCCATGACATGATCTTCCACAACCTCACCTTGGTAGCAGAGCTTGGCTGTTCCTCACCCAGTTTTAAGCCTCCTACACAGCTGTTTCTGTTTCAGTTAAATATTTTCTGTAGCTTTTAAGGAAGCATTCTTATTTAGACAGCTGATCACTACAGAATAATCTGAGCAACATGAGCCTGCAGTCTCATTTTGACCAGCCCACCAGGACCACCTCAGGGTGTGGCAACCACAGGATTGTGGAACGATGTAGAAGGTGGAAATCATGACTCCCACTGACACCTAAAAGCCCAGCATTATGAGCTGATGAGACTCAACTCAGAGTAGCCTGGACCTACTTAAAGTCAACTAGCTACCTTGACAGCCCTTGTGTTGATGGAGTCCAACAGTCATCAAGCAACTCAGTGTAGTGGCAAGACCAGCTTACTATGCTACAGGAATTCACTCATGATTTGCCAGTAAGTTGTAAGGATTGTGGATGCACCAACCTGGTTCAACACAAAATTCATACAGGGAAAGCCACGCTAAAAAGAGACAGATTGATAAACAAGTTCTATAGGAAATGCTAGCTATTGGGTAGTGAAGCCACAAGAGTCTCCCTGGGCAGCTCCTGGGGTCCTCTGCAAAAAAACTAAAGGAAAAGTAACATCACTCAAATGCTACACATCTTTAAATTGCTCTGGATAGGAACATGCTCTGAATGTATTGAAAACTGATGCATTAATAATGTGACCAAGAAGGATTCATAGTATCCTCTCCCAGGATCCTCTCTCAATGATGCTAAGAGCACCAAAAAGATTGGGACTAGCACTTTCTTAGTGTTGTGAGCTTACTGGTCAACTATTCAGCTGCACACTAGTGGCTGTTATTTTTGAGAGGAAGCTATGCATGCCAAAAGATATTACATTTGGGCAGCTACCAGAGACAATACCAGCCCTTCAGTCCCATGAAATGATTTTAGCAGCTCATGAGTTTGCTGGCCAGCGTCATGTGTCAGGGACGGATGCAAATACAGTTTATAAAAGAAAGTTTTCATAAAAGAAATTGGCAAACAGATCTAAAACATGAAGCAAAAGATGTAAACAGAAACAGGCAAATAGTCAGGCAATCAACATGCTACAAGACTAGGAAAAATCCCAAAACCCAAAAAACAGGTAGCATAGCAAGATAAAAAAAAAAAATACAATACCAGGATATGGAATACAAGCATTGGTAAGTTCAGATAAAGCCAAACTGAGGATTACTTCACAACTGAGTAAGTGTCCAAAGTCAGTGTGATAGGGAGTGCATGTGACTGGAAACAGGTGTGCATCATTAGAGCTTGTTGGGCTGGGGATTACATGTCATTACATTACCATCATTTGGCAGACACCCTTATCCAGAGTGACTTACATTTATCTCACTTATACAATTGAGCAGTTGAGGGTTAATGGCCTTGCTCAAGGGCCCAGCAGTGGCAGCTTGGCGGTGCTTGGATTTGAACTCCCGACCTTCCGATACGCAGTGCAGCGGCTACCCCTACCCATGGATTGTAATCCATGGTAGCCATGTTTGTAGGCTGTGGTGTTTTCTGATAAGTGGAGTTTTTGGTGAATTCCAGCACTGGTGTGAAAGCCAGCCCCAGGAGTATGCTGGGGAAAATCAGAAAAAGGTTTATGATAACTGATGTCATGCTAGGCCCTTTGACCCAGAAGAACAGGTTCAGATCTATACCTGAGACAGGAGTGTGGGCTCTACAGGTGCTAACTGGTGCAACAAAAAATCACTTGCCCTATCACCTGGAGATCACAAGTTCTGATGAATCAATTGTTCTGATGATGCAACCTTCTTGTGTCTCAGAGAAAGCATGATAGCCTACACACTCCCCACTTGGTTAAATGATGGAAAAAGTGTGTGCTCTGTTCTGACCTTGCCTGTCTTTTGGAGGGCTTCTGTAAATCAGGATCGGTACCTGGATATTGCATATAAGGTCCAACTCAGGTCAGAGAAATGTTTGGTGATTTTGCATTAGGACAGATTGGTTCACTCGGTCCCTCAGGAGCAGCAAAAGGCCTTGCACTCCATGTCAGCAGACTTTGTGCAAAACAGCTTGCATGGCTTGTTATCAGTTCATTTCTATACTGTCTTCACTAGATGCCCTTTAAAATCTTCCAAGCTTGGAGTGATCATGATAAGAACTTTTGGGAACTTGCATGCTATGTCTGAAGTCAATGCCACCCAGATGCAAGAGTTATCACAGGGAAGACCGTATAAGAATTTATTATCAATAAAAAGAGAATAGTGAACAAAACACTAAAGTATAATTCTATTGCAGCACCACTGAACAAGAGAAATGTGTACAATATATGACAAAAACATTTATTTATATAAAAAGTTTATTAAAAAGGGATTTTGTCCACAGTAGTTATGACTGGCACCTAAATCACAAAAATAAAAAATAAAATAAAAAAGTGTACATCCAAAATTGCCTTTTATAAAAATGCACTGATAAAAGGGATAAATAAAAAAAATGAAAAACTAAAATGTGTATGTCATCATGAATACAGTGCTTTCCTTATGGAAGCAGAGGGCAGAGATTCAAACCAACCAATTCAAAGCAGGGTCAATATTGCATGATTAAAATGCCCACAAGGCACAGAGATTTCCATTGTAAGACAGTGTTTGTTTATAATTATTGGCGTATGACTAGTTTCTCTTTTTGGAAGGACGACTTAGAAAAATGGATGTAGGCCATAAAGTTGAGTCACAACTTCAAGAAAACTGGTGTCTTCCTGATGGACGACAACAATGACAAAAAAGGTAAAGTCATACAGTCTTTGGTCTTGGCTGATTCAGCTGGTGAGAAGAATGTAAAACAGAAAAATAGGACAGCATCTAGAAGAACTCCACATCTCTCCAGGACTGAAAGGAATCTGTCCAGACCGAAGGAGTCTTCATAAGAAATGCTAACGCATCTCTACTGTGTGGGGAACAAGAGGAGGATAATTATGACCCACCCTGGTTAGTGAGGGAACAATGAGGTGTATCAGGACTGAGAGCGCAGTGTGGAGGCAGCAGGACGGGAGAAAAATAAGGCACTGAGGTGAAATACAGTAAGGACAGTCTCTAGGGGGCGCTCCTCTCTGACACTGTAGATAATGGAAATTATTTCGAAGGGCTCTGGGCGTCTGCTAGCAGGTCAGGTCTGAGGCATTCGATGGGACACTGGATGTTCTGTAGGACAAAAAAAAAAGTGCAGGAGTGATTCTTTCAGAATAAAAGACTGAACTCATCATAGCATTATTTTGGAAAAAAAAAAAGCTCTGATCCCAGAAATCTGTAAAGTTAAACTCACTAAATCTGTAATATTTTAAGGTCTTAGGAGTTATTGTTTGTAATTTATATACAATCCTTGAAATCTGAATTTGGGTCATGTTCTGTTTTGTTCTACAGTTAAGTGTTTTTTTGATGATCTAGCTCAAAAGTCATTTAAATGTAACAAACCAGGTCTACATGTGCGATGAACCTTTAGGATATCAGCAAACACAAGCCACTCTAATGTGCAAAATTCCACGTTCAACATGTTTACCAATCATAGAAAATCATTTGCAAAGAGTTGGAATACTTATGATGGATAATTTGTTGTTATGAAGTTGGGATTCAGTAGGACCTACCAGTTTGCGCAGGGCGTTCTCTCTGTAACGGTCATAAACGTCTGTGTGCACTGGAGTCTGGACAAGGTCAATATTTACCTCAGCATCTGGCCGACGACAGTTCTCGCAACGCCAGCCCTAAGGGGACAGCATTTAGTTACAAAATACAGCTACATTTTTACAACTCACAGTAAGAATTATTGAGCCATTAAATAAAGGATAGTACATTCAGATCTGAACCAAGAAGGAGCCATATCATTATCTTTATCTTTTTATCATGATCTTTAATCTTTATACTCCATATCTATAGCAGTACTAAACTTTATTTTTAACCTGAAATCGGTGCCAAAGCAAAAAGCAAAAAGCAGCATGTCTCACCTGCTGTCCACCGTAGCATCTGCAAGTGCAGATGCTGCCAAGGTACTCTTTCTGCCACTCGTTTCCAACCTTGTACATCTTGCCTTCATCATAACATGTAGCTTCATCTACAAACACAATTTTAATCAAATTATGGCCGAATTCACAATCCCAATCCCAAATGACAAAGAAAGAATGCAAATTTACGTTGCCAATTAAATGAAAGCAATTTACAAGTTAGTGGTATTTGGGTTCAGTTTGCATTGCTATGCTAAACAAATTAAAGCACAGAGAAACACAAGGTTCCATCCTGAAGTGAACAGCCGGCACTCTGAATTCTCAACGCCATCCCGATCCAGCTGCGGAATATACTGATGTTGGCAGGATGGGGAGAATCCACTGGCTGAGATAAACCCACTTACGTGGCTCGCACTTGAACTCTCCCTTTCCATTGCCCAGGCAGGTGCAGCTCATCGTGTGGCCATTCTCAGCTTGGCGGTCCCATTTCTCCCCGATCCGGTAATTATGGCCATTATCATGACACCACTCTGTTTGACGAATACAGCGTACATAAATGAAGAGCAGCAGATCCGACTACATTATGCTTCACAATACACAATACCCTTACACTCATATAGCGATTTAGTGTTTGGATAACTTTAAGAGTGAATTCATCCATCAAACACACAAACACACACACACACACACACACACACACACACACACACACACGGTCATAAGACTGATCAATCCATGATCTTGCCATTCATACATTGTTGGAGCAGAAAGCTGGTCTCAGAGTTTCGCATCATCTGGTTACAGGTTGACAATACAAATCTGAGACAGAAGTCACCTCTTTATTGAACGTCATGTTTAAGAATCGATCCAAACATGACAAAAGGGGCTAGCATGGGCAACATGAACCTTTCGTTTTCCAATTTCAGTGCATGCTTTAAAGGGATTAGATATTGTTAAGTCATATGGGTGTTTTTCTATCTGTCAAAAATCACATTGCTTTAGTGTGCTTTGATGGACAGAACTAGATATGGCTTAACCATTGGTTTGTAGCTGCCCATGCTAGTATGAGGTGTAGGGTTTAGCGTGTAGTAGCACAAGCTCAGTCACTCACTGGATGAATCACATCTGAAATGGCCACTGCCCAGGCCCAGACACCTGCACCAGAGCTTAAAGCCCGTCTCGGACATGCGCTCCCACTCGGCGCCCACCTCATGGTAGGTGGCGGTGAATGTGTCGTAGCACGCATCCCTGCCTATAGGCGCTGCTCCAACTCCTGGTCCTTGGCCTGGAACTAAACAAAATTGCGCATATTTATAGAAAGACACATTTAAAAATAAAGCCACGATCATTGTAAGTCAGGCTTTACCAGTGTTGCCGACGGTAACGACATCTTCCAGAACTTTCTCCTTGTTCTCTCCATTGACAGACTCCACAATGATTTTATAGGAGGCTCCTGAAGTAAGACCAATCAATGTAGCACTGGAGGAGGTGCCAGGAAGACGCATCTGAACGAGGCAAACACACAAGAGACTTTTTGAAATTGAAAAAAGTCTTACATATCTCAACGTGGCACATTCAGTTAGAGTTTTTGGGTGTGACAGAAAAGAACTCCGACATTTTAAATCCTACAGCTGGAAAATTTGCCATTGTTTTTAGATCGCTGCAGCTTTTCAGTTCACTCAGTGACACAAGTTTACATGGTTTCCTGTGAGATTGTAGTTTTTTGTCAATGCTCACCTGGAAACTCTGCTCATCAATATCCGCAACGGGACTACAGGACACCACATACTCTGAGCTGTGTGGGACTCCTGGCCATGTGATGGTGGTTTGTGTCTGGGCTTCCTGAGGCAGCTCTGTCTCATTGAAAGGATTCTCAAAGGAGAGCCCAGGTAAAGAGCCCTCACTCACCCTCACCACTGGCATTCTGTGGCCATCTGGCCCTGGCAGAGGAATGTAGACCAGCGGCTCACCGTGGTGTGGAGCCAAGGGCTGATTCTGCCCACGGTTGGCCAGACCCAGGCTCTGATACTCGGTGTAGATGTGTTGACCCTGCTGTCCGAGCGTGTCATGTCTGTTTGGGCCCACCAAGTGCACACGATTGGTGTTAAAGTTAAAGTTCTCTTCATTGGGAACATCCAGAATGCCAGGTCTGGGCCGGTGAGACACTGGAAGCTGAGGGGACAAATCTTCCACTTCTAGCAGAAGAAGAGATAGGAGTGAGCTCAGAGGTGCTATACCATGCCATATGCTGCAGAGGGCCTCATAAACTAATATGCTGTTGCTAGCGAGAAACTGTACAATCTTTTGAACTGTATAAGCCTTGCTGTGGCCATGTATTAACAGTGTACTTCATATGATTGTCTCACATCATTAGAAAGCTAGAATTATAGATGCATGAAGGTCTGTTAGCTGCACGTTGTAACACTTAAAGAGCAAAGGAAAACGAACAGATTTCTTACGGGTTCTGGCTTTGCCCACGAGTGCAGTGCTTCTTTGTGCATTGTTTAGAGCAACTATTTTAATGATGTATTCAGTGCTTGGCTTCAAACCTGTGTACAAAAAACAAAAAGCCCTTTAGTTTCGAGGTGATGGAAAACAGCTGTGAAAAAAAATAAAAAAAGATGGGCACCATCCAAACCAAAAATGAAAGCCATGCCATAAGCAAAATAAAAACAGACAGGCAGACAGACAGACAAAAATCTAAAATGGAAAAATGCAGAAGTGAGAAAAGAAAAGACTAAATAATAATAGCAAATTAACATTAAGTACTAGTAACAAGTTCAATTAAGACAGATACCGGAGATAGTGGCGGATGTTCGGCCAGCAAGGGGTCTTGGGAGAAGCTCTCTTGGGGTGCCGTCAACTTCCTCGTACGTGATGTAATATCCTGTGATGATGCTTTTGGGAGGTTCCCAGGAGAAAGAGATGGTGGCGGGGGTCAGGGAGGTGAAGCGGATATTTGCAGGCGGGCTGATCACTGGTTTAGCTATAGACAAATTTTAAAAAAATGTATAAAAAAAAAATCAAAAATGGGTACCTTTCCTACAGAAGACCTGAAGAAAATCTATAGCTTACAAAATCATAGCAGATAGCAGTTTTTAAAGTCATATAAAAGCATAAACCATTTTTTTTTGCTGAATGGTTACCTGTGGTGGCTACGATGGTGAACGGTTCGCTGTGGGCGTTCCCATTCAGAGTGTAAATGTTGATCTTGTAGGAGGTACCTGGCTGTAGACCTACACGTTACAGGAATTAGAACATTAAATTAATGCTTTGATGATTGAATGAGAAAGACTTTTTAATATTTTTTTTTTGCTGAACAGACCGACCACTTCAGAGAGCTATAATTTGTGATTACAGATTTAAGCAATTTGACTCAGTCAAGTACCAGTGATGGTGTAGGTGCGGGATTCAGGTGGTATGGTCTTCAGGATGGGGTTGTGCCCTCCAATAGTGGGTGTGGCCTCCACAAGGAAGCCAGAGATGGTATCAATCTTGGAGCGCCAGGTCAGAGTGATAGAGGTATCCTTCAAGTTGGAGATCCGAACACGGCGAGGGGGGCTGATGTCTGCAAAACGATGGCACAAAAAGACTGTAAGATATATGCACAGCCGGCATCTTTAACATAAAGGCAGGATGTGAAAGGTTTGCAGAGTTATGGCTTACTGTCAGGAGTTGTGATGGCTCCCTTGACTGGACGACTGGTGAGAGAATTCTTCACAGCATAAAGCTCGACTTCATACTCTGTGGCAGGCTACAGAACAAAACAGAGCGAAAAGATGACTTCACAGTATTAAAGCTCAAATATACATCTTTTGCATGCGCAAAAAATTTACCTTTTCCCCTAAACAATACAGTAGTCAAGAGGTGTGTATATCTATAACTTACACACATCCCTTATGCACTTTGCACGTTATTTTTGTTTTTACACCAAGTTTGAAATCATGCCCTTCTCACTAACATCTACGGACTGCAATCTGGCTTAAGTCTCCGTCTTTGATGTACCCACAGGCTTAAATAATAAGGACAGCAGCATGCATGCGGTTCGACTAGATGAGCACATTACTGGTCTCAAACCAAGTGCAGGCCACAACCACTGTGAGCCCTAAGGCTCTCGTTACACTTCAGGTCAATGCTGTGGATTTCTCCAAACCTACAAAACAGAAAATAGCTACCCACGAACGTAAAAAAACATCATCTTCATGTCACAAGCTACTATATTCTTACATACAACATACCTACTTGAGAATTTGAGCAATAATTGACTTTCCAAAGATTAAACAGATGCATCATTTGTAGAATGCAACCCAAAAAAAAACCCTCAAAAAAACAAGCTAGTTACCATGAGTCCAGTGGCGTGGTACTGGGTAGAGTCGGGTGCGATGTTGACCTCTTTAGTGGGCCCATTTTTGTTCTTGGGAGTGATGGCCACACGGTAACCAGTCAGCTGGACATTAGGTCCTGAATACCAGGACACAGTGAAGGACGTGGAGCCAACCTGAGAGAACTGGAGATTGGTAGGGCCAGGAATAGCTACAGAGATAAAACACAGAAAATGCATTCAGACCATTTGGAATATTCTGGATGTTTACTGGAAGCTCAGCCATGTGAACATATTTCACATGTGATGTATAAATCATGTGCACCTGTGGTCTGGGTGCCAACCAGTGCGGGACTGGGAGTGCGATCATGAAGAGCGATGACCTTAACAGTGTACTCGGTGCCAGGCCGGAGCCCATGCAGTACTGCAGATTCGTCTGTACCATGTGGAGCAGGGAAGAGCTCTCGCTCACCCTCTTCAGAGCTGGAGTACACCACTTTATACGAGGTCACCTCCCCATCAGGACTCTCCCAAGAAATCCGCAAGGACGTCGAGTCCACTTCAGAGAAGGTCAGGTCCTTTGGTTTGTCCACAGCTGAGAGAAATCAGGAATGAATGTAGTCAACAGGAGTACATAAATTACCATCTTAAGATTTGTTATCTATATACAGTATATGTTTGATTGCATCGACTCACTGGTTATTACAGTCTCTTCCAGAGGAGGGCTCTCTCCATCTTGTCCAAGAGCATAGACGCTGAGTGTGTACTCTGCTGTGGGCATCAGTCCGGAGAACGTAATCTCTGTCTGGTCTGCAAAATAACAAAGCACCTTATTACACGGAAAGATTTAATGATTAAACATGAATGATAAACACATGAACAAAGCAATATTATAGTTATTAATGAGATAAGTAGAAATCTGTGATGATCACTGCACGTCATGGAATCTTCAATGAAACTACAAAAGCTTAATACGTTTCAATACGGCTAAATCAAAAACCCGTAGAGAGCAGTGTGAATAGATATGTTATTTAATGTGCTATGTGAATAGATAGCATTTATTTAATGCTTAATATTTAATAAAAACTACAGGTTTTAGACTCAGACATTCCTGTTTATTACCTGGTGCGACCACTTCAGAGAAGATGGGTCCGCTGCCATTTCGGGGGATTCCAGTGATGCGATATCCAGAGACGGGACCTGCTGGTGGTGTCCAGCGCACAGTGATGGTGTTATCCTTTACATCAGTCACCTCCATCTCAGATGGAGACTCAATATCTATAAAAACACAAATCACATTATTTTATCATTCATAAATCATTCATCTGCACCAGATATACACTTTAGCTCATAACATGGTTCTGCTCTCTCCATTTATTCATCTAGTATGCTCTACCATTACAGCAGAACTATCCCTACATCATATGATGCACAACAGCAGGTGTACCTGTTTTGTGAGTGACATAGATGGGTGTGCTGGAGGCGGGGCTGTCTCCTCTGCCTGTCACAGCGTACACAGTGACGGTGTAGTCAGTGCCTGGGCGTAGATCCTCAATAGTGGCAGTGGTTTGAGTGCCTGGGACAGTGAACTCTTTTGGAGAGCTGTGGCCGCCTGGGGAAGTACAAGAGTTATGGGTGTTAAATTATGGCAATAATGAGCTATTTCAAATACATTCAAGTAGGCTCATAAATTAAACTATAGCTTAAAAGCAGGGTATGCTACAGTTGCCTGATGCATGGGTTTAACTGTTCGTGCATAACAGACCAATAACACAACAGAGCAGTGATAAGAATCATTTACGTTACTGCACACGGATGAAAAAAAATACATTTTTTGATTTTACGAATCGTCTACCTGACTCTCCATGTGTAATCCGGTAGTACCTCACACTGACAGAGGGGGCGTCCCAGCGAATAGTGATGCTGGTTGGTGTTGAAGAAGTGACTTCTAGGTCAGTAGGGGCATCGGAGACTAGCAAAAAGAAAAAAAAAATCACAACATTTATCAGATCTATTCACGTATTATACAGTTGTGTTGGTAAAAGAAAAATATATGTGCTTATGAACATTAAAAATATATATAAATTCTAGCCCTAGTAAATGTTGCATAGTGTGTGGATGTGTATAACTGTGTACACATGAACATAATAAAGTAGACAGATAGAGTCAATTCATACAAATAATAAAACTAATCCACAACTAACAACTAGCAGTACTTGAAACTTGTTGTAGAGTTTGCATGGATTATATTGGTTACGCAGAGATCTGAAATTCATAAATGGTTGCAGAGATGCAGGATTCTTTTCCTTTCCTTGATCCAGGAAAAAGAAAAATCCAGAACATTAACATTCTTTTTCTTCCAGATTTACCTTTTCCAAACTTTCTACATTCAGTTTTCTTAACTGCTTCAAAACCAAAACCATGAACTGAGCATCAGGGAGGTTGTGATAGTGCAGAAAACAAGAAGACGTCTACACATAAATGCTTCATAAGCTTAGTCTGAACAGAAAGTCCATAGTTTACCAAACCGGATCTGGAAACCAAAGTAAATTCTACAGTTCTGTAGACTTGTCCAAGATCCCTGTGACATTTTGTCTGGCACAGACTTTATTCAAATACCTCACCCCTGGCTGTGAGGATTATGAGTCAGTAAAGCAGAACCGTAGCTTACTGGTGGCCTGGGTTCCGCTGAGAGGCTGACTCTCGTGGTTGCCGCTCACTGCAAAGATACTGATGCTGTACTCAGTCTCAGGGGTTAGGCCTGTCAGTGTGAAGTGGCTCCTGGAAGGCGGCAGTCTCTCCTCCTTCGAGCGTCCTCCACTGGTCATCAGATAGCGAATCCGGTAGCCAGAGATGCTCGCTTTAGGAGGCAGCCAGCGGACGGTGAAGGAGTTTGTGCTGATGTCCGAGAAAACCAGTTTCACAGGGGAATCCAGGACTACAGTGCAGAAGAGACACTGAATAAAATCTTGTGGCCCAATATAAAAAACGACATTACATGCTAAATGATATTAAATGATAAACGTCCAAGGAAAATTATTCTATAGGTTTTTTCGACGCATGAGAGGTGAATTAACTCACTGGTTCTCTGAGTACCGACCACAGGTGAGCTCCGCCTCTCTTCATAAACACAGAACACACTCACCATATATTCAGTGTTGGGTATAAGATCTACGGACACAGCGAAAGCACAGTTAGTGATCCCAGACACCCGTAAAACAGCACGGCTAAACCTAGAAGAAACGGTTCACGTACGGCGAAGAATGATCCTGTGGACGTTTCCATCCACCACCCGCTCAGTGTTGTCATTTTCATCATCGACTGGGTGATAGTGGATGATGTAGCGGTCGATCTCGTTAGGCGTGGGAACAGTTGGGGTGGTCCAGCTCACGGTCATGTTCTCAGCGGTGATGTCACTGAACTTTAGGCCTGTCGGTGCTGGCACAGCTGTGGAAAAGGAGTGAGGAAAGGAAATAATTTGAAAAAAAAAAACCAAACAAACAAAAAAAAGCTTCAGGAACACGGCAGACAGTCTGTCTAGACTTATTACATCTTTTAAAGGTTAAAGAGCTCAAGCCACTAATGGAAAAGGGGGTCAGAAAATGAGCCCCAGCTTGAGAGTGACTGAGGATCTGAAAACCTTTCCACAGACTGTTGCCACATGGGTGTCAGTAACTTCATACCGAGATAGAACGAGACAGAGCAAGAGTGAGAAACGCAGTCAAAACACAGATGCTTGCCTGCTCTTTAATGACACACTATTCTCCAGACCCACAAGAAAACGTGGCAGCCACATGTAGCCAACACAAACAGTTCAGATGAACAGGATGTTTAACATGGAAGGAAATGTCCTATCACTGTCAGTATAGTACACTAAATCAACAGATCAGTTGATCGTATTTAACAAAGTGTGATAGGAAGGTTTCGCACAAAGTTTTACACTCATACCTGTATGCTGGGTGATGGTGGTAGGCTCACTTTCGCCGTTCCGGGTTACTGTGCTGATGCTGATGTCGTAGACAATGCCAGGCTCCAGGCCATGCACAGTGTAGGTGTCCTTGGTAGACTCAACAAAGTCCTCGAAGATGGGTACGCTGTCGCCCGCAGCCACCACCGTGATGTGGTAACCAGTAACAGCAGTGGAGTTAATGGGACTCCATGTGAGGCCAATCGTGGAATCGGTGATATTGACAAAGTGGAGGTCTGTTAGCTGGGGTACGTCTATGAGATTAAATAGAGGAAGAGAGCAGGAGGCCAAAAGAAGGGGTGCACGGCACAAAACAGAGAGGCGAGAGTATAATGTTAACACACACACACAGCCCACATGGTTCAGCATGTGCACGGTACCTGTGAACCATGGTAGAATAAAATATGAAGCGATATGAAGATGTGTTTGGAACCGAAATCTG
Organism: Chrysichthys thysi; assembly: GCA_030068315.1. NCBI lineage: Eukaryota > Metazoa > Chordata > Actinopteri > Siluriformes > Claroteidae > Chrysichthys > Chrysichthys thysi. The sequence continues at coordinate 18,073,345 of JAQLOM010000034.1, forward strand.
ATTTAAAAGTTGTCTTTTTTTTTTTTTAAATCCAAGTCTAAAAATGCAGTGTTAGTGATCATTACAGGAATGACATTCATACATGATTAACTATGTAATATTTTGCAAACATCATATCACTTATGTCAGAGCAAAATAAATAAATAAATAAATAAATAAAATACAAAATCTCAGTATGCAGCATGTGTGTTAGCGGAGCGAGCTTTGTTCTCAGGAAATAAAGACAACCTCTAGGGTTGATTAACTCAGCAAAGTGTTCATCTTTGCCATAAATATTTCCAAAACTGTGGTTTAGTTAGACAGTGCTTAAAGAAGCAGGTTCTTTTACATAATGGTGATTAATCTCAGGCCAAATTACAAGTATGGATGGAGCAACCATTCCAATATGTGAACATGGCCATATTAGATCTGGAAAGGATGGTGTGTGTGTGCGAGTGTGTGTGCGAGTGTGTGTGCATGTGTGTATGGAGGCAGGTGTAATACACACCCGGGGTGATTGTGCTGGAGATGGGCACGCTCTCCATGTCGTCCTTCACTGTAAACACACTGACGTTGTACTCTACTCCAGGGCTCAGGTTATCCAGAGTGCATGAGGTCTGGCCTGCCTTCACAAACTCCTCCAAAGAGTTACCCTGCTGGCTGTTAGTGGGACTGCATGTCACTCTGTAGCCTGTGATATCTATGGAGCAAGTGTTAAACATAAAACAAATTAAAGATAAGTGAATGTGTAAAAATATCATGTCAAAGTATCTGCACGACAGGACTGCATGATTAACCGTGGTTTTAATCACGTCTCTACGACGTTTGGCGTCTTCAGGTTTACAATACAGTGGTACTGGTGACCGTGGGAACATCATTAGCATGACGTACAGTATGAGAGAAGACGTTTAACTGAATCTGCTACATTAAACAAATTTAGTTCCATAATAATTTGCTATTGTTTAGATTATACATGCATTTATAGTCACATAAAAAAGGATCCTCAATCTGAACAAAGAGGAGTATTATTTCCATTCAAACATTTATACAAAGAATGAAAGAATATAGGTTGATGTACAACGTAAAATGCCAGCATGATGATCGTTCCTAAATTTTCCTCATCGATCGTGATAGTCCTGAGAAATCGTTCCTCCGGACATGCTTTTCTTGCAAATGATTTGTAGGCATTCACTCAGGAATGCTGAGTTTCAAGTGCTGACCTGGAGTTTTGGCGTCGTTCCATTGGACTGTTAGTTCTCCAGTGTTTGGGTTGGTCTCCAAGCTGAGATCAGTGGGTGGAGATAGAGCTAAAGACAGAGATAATCAGTAAGATATGACTGCAGCAGAGTCATGGGAAATAGCTTGACTTCAGCTGGCTTCAATATGCTGCAAGCAAGACCCAGAGAGTGAACAAAAGCAGAACAGGCCCTTTGCGGTCTTACGTGTGACAACGCGGCGTGTAAGGGGGTTGCCTTGCCCGTGGCCATTGATGACCGGCTGCACGCTGTAGGTGTACTCCACTCCAGGGGTCAGGCCGGAGATGTAAATGCTTCCTGATTCAGAGATCACCTCCCTGGGGGCTTCTCCGCCTTGACTTGGCTTCACTGTTAACTGAAGTAAAAAGATGGAGGGTGTGTGAGGGGGAGGGTGGGAGAACATCTGGGTGCTTCACTCAGACGTACGAAGGATGAAATATTTTGTGTAATATCGTGTGATCTGACCATTACTGAATTTCAAAAGAATTTTAATAACACTTGTATTGTACTTTTAAATGCCCATTAATCAGTATATGGTTTTTTTTTCTAATCTTTCTTTTGACATCTTCATGCACTAAACACAGGCTTGATGTAACACTACACTACAAATTGTGCGCAATTTGCAATTATTTTCAAGCTCCCAAAGAATTATTTAACAGTAACCCAGGTAAAAAAAAAAGTATGCTAAAGTGTACTTAATTTAAGTGTACTTATTATACTTCAAGGTACTCATGCTATTTTCACACACTTTTTTGT
>JAQLOM010000034.1:18075435-18086593 GCA_030068315.1 Chrysichthys thysi
CTGTACTATTTTGAGACACCATTAAGTTGCACTTAAGTATGTTTAAGTACAACTTTTCAAAATGCTCTAAAAATAAACTTAATATTACTTGGAACATATTTATACTTCATATGAATACAGTAAAAGTCCATTTAAGTATTAGTATATATTAATGTACTTACATTTAAAACACTTAAGTATTACTGAGACAGAAATATATTTATATTTAGTGTATTTGTAGTATATGTTTTGACTCAGAAATTTAGCGCAAAAAATAAAAATGTACTACAAATGTACTACATAAACTTACAGTACATTTTTAATACATAAAATTATTTTTTTTTTTACCAGGGAAAGTTCATTTTACAGGTTTTCCTCTGCAGGTGCTTTGCAAAATGCCGATAAACTTGAAAACTTCATGCATTCATATGGATGAAATACAGACTCAGATCAATACATTTTTTCCATTATTCGTATTACTGAACTGCAATTTTGGCAAACAATTCATACACAGTTGCTCACATACACTTAATCGATTATTTTGCGAATTCCGCATCTTTATTTTCGCATTTATCAGGTTAATAGGTATGTCCAGAATAAGCAAACTCAGTTTGAAAGATGAAAACGTAAGATATGGTAAACAGCCGGAAATGTACCTTATATCCAACTCTAGGAACAGGACTCCAGGAAATTATAATGGAGGTGTCTGTGACATCAGTTGTGAAAGGAGGGGCATTCCTCATGGGCAAGGCTGCAAAGCAGACACAGAGTAGAAAGAGTAAGGATAAAAGCAAATCATCCCCAGGATGATTTATACTTCAAAAAAACTACTATCAGTGTGAAACTCACTGGTGCTGAAGGTCACTATGGTTCCCTCACTGAGTACGTTGCCCTTCTCAGAATGCAGCGTGGCCGTGTACGGTGTGTCGGGCTGAAGGTTCAGAAGTGTGTACTGGGTCAGGCGGGCAGGTATGCGCAGCTGCTTAGGGTTCGAACCTTCTACAGTCAGGAAGAGTCTGTAACCAGTAACCTGAGCTCTGGGAGCTGACCAGATGATCAGAACGCTGTCCTCAGTCACATTGGTGAAGTGGAAGTTTGTGGGGGCATCTGGCTCTATTTAGAAAAAAAGAATAAACACAGAATAAATTCAATTACCTTTTAACTGTATAGTGGTTGTAATGATGGACTTAACAGAACTACGCACACTGAAAGATTGAGCATATTGTGAATACGAGTCCAGCAGGTACAAATCTACAGGGTCCATCTGTGATTATCTACAGAAAAAAGGGTGTGTCTTGGGCATAAACTCTTTTGGGGAAATTGAAATCTTTAGAGCGTCCATGTGCGGCCATCTACGGCAGCATAATTACTACCTAGAATGGAATGGGATATGCTATGAATATACAAAACAAGCTGTGCAGTAAAGATTGTGTATGCATTATGGAGGTAACAGTGGTCACAATTAGAAATCAATTTCACCACCGGACTTCACACTTCTTTGTCTGGCGGTGTCAAATCCTCCTATGCGTTTGCATTTTCTCTACAAGGGTGACACCAGCGATAAATCCACTTTACTACCATGCTATTTTTCAAGTACTTACTAGTGGCATGCTCTCCAACCAGTGGCTCACTCTCTTCTCCGGCCTTGATGGCGAAAATAAAGAAACGATATAGGGTTCCGGGCTCTAATGGGGTGACCTCTGCATAGGTATTGTGCATGATGGGTAGATTTGACTGTTGGTCGATCTGTCCATCAGCACCAACACGTCCTACTGACACACGGTACCCAAGGACATCTGGAGAAGAAGTCCAAGTGATGGTGATCTTCAAGTCAGACACCTCAAAGAACTGCAGATCAGTTGGGGATGGGATTTCCTCTGTGGGATAAATACAGTGGCTTTGGATTACAAACAAATTTTCAGCAAGAAAACAGAACCAAACAAAAAGTTCCTTTTTAAAGAAACTAGAAAGGTGGATTTCCGAAAGCAAATCTCATCCTTTATCCATTGCTTTGACCCATCCAGGATGTTCCTCTCTGCACCAATTTTAACCTACATTACACTTCATCCAAACACGCTTTTAACTCATTTCAACCTGTAATTTCCTTTCACTGAGACACGACAAGCTGTATTTACTATCCAATAAAACTCTTCCATCTGAAGAGAAGAATTCAGACACCCAACTGTTGTACAGGTTGCCCCAAGTGAAAGAAAGAAAAATAGTAGAGAGACCACAGATGGTTTGTTTTAGTCCAGCTTAACGTTTGAGCAGACCTCCATTGCCATATGACGGTATTCCAGATGAGAGGCTCTTATAGTTGGCACTAGCACCTGAGCAAACTTTGTTTTGCCGGTAACATTAATCAAATCTACATGGTGTCCCAAAAGTCTCCAAACAAAGGGGAAATTAACACTCTTTAGCAAAATATAACTTTTTTTTTTTTTTTTTTTTTTTTTACAAAGTAACCTCTGCATGATTACCATTTCTTTGTAAACACACACAGAGTTGTCTCCCACTCATGATGCCTTTGTGTCAACATATCTGGTGTTATGCATTTAACTACACTTTGAACGTGTTCCTTTAAATGATCTCTGTGCTTTAGCCCTGAGGATGATCAAAGGCTACCTGAAAAAGCAAGTATGCAAAATTGTGAAAGACATTTCACTAAAAAGTGCTAATGTCCCCGAGGTCTGGAGCCTTTTTAGGGCTCCCTGTACAACAGTGAAAGTCTTCACCAGGTCAGGGTAATCCAACATCTAAATTAACCCTGACAAATTAAAATTTCTAAATCTTTCAACTGAAAATTGATATTTGACATCAGAATTTATCCGACTAAACATCTGCAACTTTGCTTTTCTATTATATTAATGGATATTCGTTAAATTAAAGTACAGGCTAGAGTTCAAATGTCAAAGGTTGTAGCACTGCAAAGATCTTCAAGTAACTGCATGTTAGAGAGGATTCACAACCACCCACACCCTGGAGCTTTTACAGAAACACTGGGTTTTTGGTTTTTTTTTGCTTGAAACTAAATCTTGTCTACAAACAGATGTTTCTTACCCTGTGTTTCACAACATACTTCACTTCTCTATAATCTCTGTTTTTAAGTATTTAGTGTCTGTCTGTGTACCTGGCACTGGATCTCCAGCAGTGTTGACCTGCACAAACACAGGCTCACTCTCCAGATTCTCTTCTACAGCATAGATACTGATGTTATATAGCTGGCCAGGTCGAAGGTCACTCAGAGTCACAGAGGTCTGTGTGTCGGGCAGGTTCAGCTCAGTGCTGCCAGAGCTCCCTTCAACAGATGGAGTGTAAACCACACGGTAGCCTACGGGCATAGAAATAAGGTCAGCACGTTTTGCCCCCTTCACACGTAGGACATTAAACATGATTTACATTAAAAACAGACTGAACAGACCTGTGATGGGAGCCAGAGGTTTAGACCACCTGATCGTGATGGAAGTCTCATCTACATCCCCCACCTCGTGACTTGTAGGAGCATCAGGAGCTGCGGAGGGAGCGGAGAGGAGATTAGTTTGGAGATACTACAGTAGGCTTTGATTTTGAAGAAATTGCCCCATCTCTGTGAGTCAGAGAGAAAACCATGTTTACCTGTAGTCTGGGAGGTGGTGAGGATCAGAGTGGAGTTTCCCTCATCAGTAAGTTCATACACATTAACTGTGTACTTTCTGCCTGGCAGGAGTTCGTTGAGATTCACAGAGGTGGCCGTACGTGGAAGATCTGTAAATAGCAATAAGCAAAACATCTGAAATACTGTATTTTTTATAGACTATACAAAGTCCCAGGGATCTCAAATCAGCAACCGCCTTCTAATTTTGCTCTACTTATTTTCCCATCCAGTTTCATATGCATAACATACAGTACAAAGTGTGTAATCTTAGAATGTGTACACGGACTTGACCAGAGTCTCCTCGTAACACTTTCAGTTTAAGCTGGAAAGTACTAAACCTGTGTTAAACTTGCAGAAACTTTACTCTGACCAATCACAAAAACGGACTGTCCATTGCATATAGCTTTTCGGGAAAACCATGCAGTCAATGCTTGAACAACATAGAGAAACTGAAATCTGCCTTGCTTGCGCCTTTATATTTAGCTGTTTTTGAGAAGGCTCAAAATGAGAATGGAGAGCATTATCGTATTTCCATGTCATTTCATATTAAAACTTTGGTGGATATATAAACTTCTTCACTTTTGTTTATTCAAAATGTTTAGAATGTTTTACATTCATCACCCCCCCCCACACACACACACACTGTAAGCATTACAGAAACTGCTTTAATGTTCAGAATCCACTGACGAGAACGTGTAACTGACCTAATACCATGGGTTGTCCTTCCTGTCCTCCCTCCTCAGTCAGCTCATATTCCACTCTGAAACCAGACACAGTGTCAGAGGCAGACACCCAGGAGATGACGAAGCTGCTGGAAGTGATCTCAGTCACAGACTCTGAGGTGTCCAAAATTGGAGGTGGAGGAGTCGTGTCTCCTTCAGTTGTAGCCACTGGGAGAAGACAGGATGCATACAGGGAATAGTATGAGCTTAAAGAAATGAAGGAATGGCATTTTATGTTTGACTGACATATGGGATACTCACAGGAACCGTAGTTGGTAGTGAAGTCAAATCGAGTGACCTCTCTGCGACCAAATCTTAAAATACTGATGAGCTGACCCTCATAGGTGATGCCTGGCTTCAGTCCAGCAATGGTGTAAGAAGTGAGATGGCCTGGAATGATAACCTCCCTCCATGGAGTATGTGTGTTTTTCTATTGGACAAAATACGCCCACTAAGCACACAACCTCCTAATATCAGAGATGATATCATAATGATCATGCAAAACCTCCAGAACTTGGGTTAAAATCCTACAGGGATAAAAGACTGACCTCTCTCCACTTGAGGACATACTGTATGATATGAGCAGAGGGGGCAGCGTTCCACTGGATTGGGTGTGAATCGGGATGGTTGCCAGCTTCCGTAATAATCACCTGTACTGGCCGATTCCCACCTGACAAAGAAGCCAATACTTTAGATTTTACTTTCAGTTCTTGAGATCATTTGGGAAACACAGATCAAATTTTCATATCCAGAGTCAATGCAAAATATTTACTTATTAAGCCATATGAAATAAATCAGACACCAGGTGATATACGGTATATTGTTATATCAAGGTGGCAAAAGTTTACAAAAAAAAAACAACCCACACACATGCACACCCATGCACTTTTGGCAGTAAAAACACAGGAAAGTTTATTTTAATGGCGATGAACCACAGGTCAAAACATGCCTTTGCACTTCTGCTGCCTGATTTTAGTGAGAAACCGAAATGGGAAATTTGACACAGCTCTGTAAGATTCTTCCTGAGGTTTAAGCACTCACACATGGTTGATGCTGGTGTAATACTACCATTTCTTTCCGAGGTTTCCAAACCCAACAAAACAAAACGCTCCTTCACATTTGCTCAACCAAAATGACTAAAAATAAATACACAACCTTCTTTATTCAAAGGCATAGCTATTTACTTTTAAACGCATGTTGCAATTTTCTTCCCATTTCCCAAACCTTGTTCCTTTTGATGCAGCAATTTCCTGATGCAGTTTAATCCCAACACTGTTTAACAGACTCACCTTCCCATGAAGCATAAAATACATCGGGAACACGTGGCAACATTGCCTCATCGGAGTTTGGGGAATCTGGTCTCTATTTTTCAATTACCGTACTTCCATGAAAGGACAAGAGCTAGCTGGTGTATATACAGCAGCATTTAAATCCCATTTAGCCTGCGCTATGTTCCACCAGCAGGCCGCTCTGTAGTGTTCCCAGCATTCTCACAGCTGTGTGTCATTATGCAGAGCTATTGTTCTTGTGTCCCCAACACTTAAAGCTTTCTTCTGACCCCATCCAAGCCACACACAGAGGGAAAATTCTTCTCATAACTAAACCACAATTTTTGCTCCTAAGTCTTCCATGTATATGTATCTCCTTATGTTCGAGCCTTAGCGGTATCTGGGGGTAAAAACAATTTTAAAAAAGTGTCTAAAGAGATCAGGGTTAACAAGAATATTAGGCGTCACTCTTGTCACACAAAATGTCAGAAATTCAGAAACTCAACAATGGAAATGACATGAACCAGTGAAGGACTTTGCAGATGCTGTAGTGGTGCAACTTGCAGACGAATGTGAAATTAGTTCTGACACTCTCTCAACAAAACGTGACAAGGAATCTCTAAAACGTTGTAGCACTGCCAGGCAAACAAAGAATAAAGGAGCAACGGGGGGCGAAAGAGTGAAAAGTTGATTGCATGGTTGTCATTCTCCATCTACCAACTTCAAAGCCATGAAACAAGTTTAACTGCAAAGCACTGGCTTCAAACAACACCTCTAACAAGGACAAGCATTTGTTCAAAGCAGAGCATTTGCTCCAATTGTCACATGCAGAAGATCTCTCAAATACCTGAAAGGAAGTAATCAACAGTGCCTGTATCTCTCTAAACATCTGTAGCTCGTTGACATCCAACCCACCCTCAAGCCAAGCTCAAAGGATCAATCACCGCAGTGTTCAGCATAACCCAAGCCTGTGAGTGTAGATACTCATGCTTTATAAAATATCTCTCATAGTCATGCGTGTGACTCACCATGGAAAGAGTGCTGGGGCTCACAGCTCACCTCTCCAAGCCCATTGCCATTGCAGTAACACCTGTAGCGAAGTCCATGGATGACCTTGTCCCACGACTCACCGATCTGATAGAAAACTTTGGTGTCTGGCTCCTGGCACTGGTCTGTAAAAGGAAATGTGTGCTGGGTTATTACCCGGTTATGTTACGTTAACTCTTACAAAAGTCTCATTTGAGTCTCAAAAGTCTCAGTTCAGACAATGTTGTGTGCCTTGTAATTTCTCCACACTGTTCCTATTTCTTTGCACCTGATAACTATTGAGCGCAATCACTGTCTTCAAACAGGAAGATGTTTGGCAAAAGAGTAACACCCAATGGCTGTCATATGAGGAACTTTCAAGGAGGATATTTTGTGAGATCACTGTCTTTTACATGAGAGCATAGATTCAAGGATAAACCCTTCAAAACAAACACTACAAATACACAGAATCAAGGGAACCTAGCAAAACAGCGACGCCCAGAGCGCAGAAAATAAAATGAGTCTTTGAAATGCACTTGCTTCGCACAGGCCTGTGCTCGTTTCACTTGTTTCATAACAAACTGCTTGACGAGAGTTCTACAGCTTACAGTACAGAAGTGCCAAACCATTCACCATTACAAAGAAATCCTGATTCTCCCCAAACTTTCACATGCCTGCACTTTCCCAGGTCCTATGTAATATGTAACAAAAGAGACTAAAACAAGCTCCAGGTCAGTGTGTTGCTGATGTAAACTCACCAATGGCATCACACTTCCAGCGTCCACGGCCCTCGCCAAAGCAGGTGCAATTCATCATGTAGCCCTCATCATGACGTTTAGTGAAGGTTTGGTTCACGTCATAAGTCAGGCCATCTACAGTGCACTGGTCTGAGAGAGACAGCAGCATGAGTAATACTCTAATACTCATTTTATGCATTTGATACACATTTTATTCATTTTCTAAGATTGGCATTAAATAACATGCCTGCGTCTGTGAAAAAAAAAACAATACTACATAATTATATGCACTGCACCCACTATAGATGAGCAACCATTGGCTTAATAAAATAAAAAAACCTAGCTGAGACCTCACCTTTGAGCTGTGAGTAGGCAATGCAGCTCCACTCCCCACGTCCGTTTCCCACACAAGTGCAGCGCATCATGTGACCCAAAACATCATGGCGTTTGTCCCACTGATCTCCCACACGGTACATTACTCCCTCACTCGTGGTGCAAACCTCCTCATGGGCTGAAAGGTTAAGAGATTATGTGGGTGATTATTTTCTCCAGATAACGACCAATATAGAAACATTTCGATCTAGATAGAACATGAAAAGGGGATCATTAAACCTCAGCACATCTGAAGGACACACGTACAATCTGTGGACAAGTATCTTTTGTTCAAAAAACATCAAAATGACTAACACATCAAATACCCATTACCATGGGTAATCTACTACCTACAATCTACTACCATAAACCATTCTGATTGCTTTGAAAAATGCCCTGGTGCAGCCTTACAGAATAGGCTCATTGTTGAGAGTTAGAATAGAGCTGATTGACCTGCAAGGGAAATGAAGAAAAAAAAGGCAGGGGGGGGGGGGGGGCGTTGTGAATTGGATAAAAACACCAAGTTTGAGAGGGAAAGGGAGTTTAAGGAGGAGTTCACAAATCTGAAAGCAGCTGCCCTGGACCACAGCCAGCTCCTTAATGCTTCACTGACAGCCAGACCCCCTCCATCAGCACACCAGGGCAGCTGCAGGGCCACCGCTATCCTAGACACACTCTTAAAAGATACTCCAGCCAGAGACTCGCTCTCATTTATTCACTGGCTTAATTACTTTTAAAGTGACTTTTGCACTCTTAAAGGTGACATGAATGGCTTGTTAACTGGTCCCTCATAATAAATGTTCTCAGATGGTGCACAGAGGTGCAGAAGAGAAGTAGAAAGGATTGGGGGAAAATGAAATAAAAGACAGATGCAACTTTTTAGTGCAAGTTTTCAGTGTTTTGCAAACAATGCTCACAAAACTCTGAGCTGCACCCTCAAAAGAGAAACTCCATTTTACCCCGTACCCTTTAAAATGCATGATGCTCCAGCACCAAACCCTATCGATAAATCTTAAAAATCACAAAAGTCCGCGAGATCCTGCCTGGCTCCTCGTAATTAGCCCTTAGAAGTCACAGGCACCCATCAAAGTCTCAGAACAGCGTGTGTATGTAAATGTGACTTCATAGGTGTTGTCTGAGTCTTTGTCCCCTGCTGGTGAGACTGTCTTATCTCTTATTTGGCCTCCTCCCAGCATTAGGGATTAAGGTTCCAATTATCAGATAGTAAGCATTATGTGATTTATCTTATCTGTTCAAGCTCTTACTAAATAGGCTAACCATCTTCCCAAGACAAAGATGAGTTGGGACCAGCACATCCATACACTTAAGATCAGATCAGGGTTTTATGGGACATATGAGACTTTAAGACAGTAGCCAGGTTCGGATTATACTTTCCTTAGGTGAAGATGCTAACCCGTTAGTTTCTTAGCATGACCATTGAGGAGCTCTAAATGATGTTTCAGTTGCATTTACCAGCCATGGGACAGAAGCCAAACTGCTTCTCGCCATCAAAATTATACGTGGTGCCGCACCACTTCATGCCATCCCTACGTCCATCAGCGGTGCAGTCGGTGTAGTTATGGCCATTATAGAGGAAAGGGAAGTGGCACAGTGCACCATTGGAGTTTCCTCCTCGGGTTGTGATCAAAACTTCAAAACAAACAACAGACCACAAGGTTAGAACCTGACGATTGTACTGTTGAAGCTAAATTCTACCTGATATGGCTCGGAGGTTCATTATGAATATTCGCTCACCGTTCTTTTCTGTGCAGAAGGAGTACTGGTGATCTTTTTCAAAGTCTGAAGTGGTACTGCACCAAAGCTGCCCGTCATCACGTCCTTCTGAGGTACACGAGTAGAAGGTCTTGCCCATGGACACAAATGGGAAAACACAAGGCTGACCATTCGAGTTGCCACCATATACTTGAGAATGGCCCGCTGTGCACAAAAAGACAAAAAAATGATCACCAAAAGAGTATAGGTTCATCAATGATGCCTTTTTTTTCCCCAATACAATGCAACAGCACCTGATGGTATTCTTGAGATGTCATATTAAATGATGAAACTGACCCCATTCTTCACAACTGACACCATTTCCTAGGCAGGTACACAACATCTGCTTGCTGCCCTGAGCCTTTATCCAGCGCATTCCCAGAGAATACGACACTCCTGAGTCTGTCACACAGGTGCCCTCTAAAGGGGTCAGGGGAAGGGGCACAGGTTGAAACACAGCCGGCTGTACATTGGTGATCACACGAGAACCAGTGCCTGCAATAGCCAAAACACAGAAGATGAGCACCTGTGTTGTCAACTGTTTTCCTTACTGTCTGGGCAAAGAACTAAAGAACGCTCAAGATGTTGAGATTGTATAGCTTTATAAATAATAATAAATAAAAAAAAACGTACAAAAGAAATGAACTGATGTGTACATATATCACAATTACTACTACTATTAAGTAACGAGTTAATTTTAATAAGCCAGTCTAATATTCATGATCTTACCAAGGCCAGTAGTGTGTAAGGAAGCGTGCCTCTCACATTTCCATTCTCCACGGCCATTACCCGTGCACAAGCACTGCAAGATGTGTCCATGGGCATCTGTCTTAGTCCAAGTATCCCCAATGCGGTAAGACATGCGTATGTCCTGGTCATTGCAACGGTCTGAGAATACCCAACCACGCAGTCAGAGGTTTTACATAATTCACATTATAACACTCAATAACAAAATAAAAGCCTGCACTTTTCTAGCAAATCAAGGTTAATGATTTTCCTTCGTCATTAAGTTGCTAATGCCAGTGGGTTTAGCTGTAATGGCTTTAATTAGATAATAAAATTGAGAGGCTGTGAGACTGAGAGAAAGGCATGTGTTGTTTAGAGTCTTAAGCCAATTTCTGGGAAGTGTTCTGCAATGCAGAGGTTTCCTTACTTCTAGATGTGCACGTGATGCGTCCACTTCCCTCCCCTAAACAGGTACAGTCAACAATCATCCAGCTCTGGTAGGGTTTCTCCCAGGTTTCACCCACCGTGTAAGAGGTGCCTGCTGTGTTATCGTAGCAGCGCTCCGCTGACCAGGAAAGACAGGAAGAGTTCGACTTAACATCCATCCCGCTACATCAACACCCAAGCCCATGCCTACATTCATCATTTATTTGTGGTATCTTACCGACAGGTTTGCAGGTCCATTCCCCTTTCCCATTGCCCAAGCAGACACATTCCAGCATGTAATCTCCAGTGTCATGAGGTCTCATCCAAGTGTCTCCAATCTTGTAAGAGTGTCCCCCTTCATGGCAGCGGTCTACAAAAGCCCAAAAAGAAGTAAATAATAAGGCACTGAGACTCTTTGATATTGCATCAAATTGCGTAAAATAAATAAATAAATAGATAGATAGATAGATAGATAGATAGATAGATAGATAGATA
>JAQLOM010000034.1:18117211-18130240 GCA_030068315.1 Chrysichthys thysi
CACACACACACACACACACACACACACACACACACACACACACACACACACACACACACACACACACACACCTGGCACCTTAGTAACATACCTTGAAAGAAAAATAATAAAAGATTTTACCAATCACAGGTGGGTTTCCCAAAACATTCGTAATGCTAAGTACTTAACTTCTTATCTCGTTCGTAAGAACTGTCTTCTTTCTCAATACCCTTTGTTAAGTATTATGTTGCTCACAGTTTGTTATTTACAGCTTGTGTGCAGGTTGACTTCAAAAAGACAGAGGCTGCTAATTTCTATATGAGAATCAGATAGCTAGAAAGAGTGTGATCCATTGCCCTAAGGTTAACTTTATTACTGAGATTGTTTATGGCTCTGTAGTACACGTGGCCACTTTGCAACATCAGTGCCAGATTCGAACGCCTTTCTTCATCATGTTAGGTGTACAGAAACAAATGAAGCAAACTGCACTTAAATCTGTGTTCATGTAGGTCACTTCATCCAGTGTGAGAGATGAATTTACTATCATGGGAAAAAGAAAGCATACCCTCTTACAATTTTCAGGTCCTGAGTAACAATTTACTGAGTAACAATTTACTTCTATAAACAAACAAAAAACCCCAGGTGACAATAATTGATATCACTGATTCAAGTAAATTCAGTTTTCTGGTCTTCTATCTTCTGTACTCCCTTTGGCTGTTGTTCCACATGCTGCAAAATGTTAACTAAACTTACTTGATTCACATGTGTAAATTGGTTCCACATGAGTTTTTGCTCAGCCAACATGATTTGATCACGTATATTCAAAAGCCTGGAATAAAATTAACCTCCATATCATTGCTCCAGCTCAGGACTGAACCTGAGAAGTTATGTGACAGCAACGTGATCTAATACACTACCATGCCAGGCGTAAATTAGCCAATTTAATACAAGTCACTGTCAACATATTACATTGTTTCATATCACATCTTTTCTGTCTTGGTCTTAAAAAACATAATTTCTATTGTAAATTGTTGACTGATTCTTGGATATTTATACTGGCAATACTGGCAAATTAATTGTTATTTATGTTTAGTTTATGAATTCTGTATTACCAAATGAGTACAACAACCTTTTAGATTGCCTAATAGCACATGTCTAACTAAATAATTGAACATTACAGAATTAATTTTAGAATTTCAGTAAAGAAAGCATCAGTAATACAATAGATAACATATCGAAGGCTGTCAGATTTTACCTGCAAAAACAGAGGCAGTGTCATCGTGAGTCTCCATAAGAGCTGTGACAGCCTCTCCAAGACGTTCAGAATAAATGTACTAAACAATTTCTTTAGAAAACTGCACAAACTGTATCTGATCCTACTCATGCACAGCACCAGATAGTGACTTTGCTTACTTTATTACTGTTTACTGTACTCTACTACTCTTTGTGGCATTTTTTATTTGCAAACATTTTAAATGTCATTATTTTTGAAGGCATCTTTCCTTTACAGCATTTTGTTGCCTAAGACTTTTGCACAGTTCAGTAAGTATAAATAATACTTGTCCATTTTTTCTCTCTCATTTCATACAAAAACATAATTTCTATTGTAAATTGTTGACTGATTCTTGGATATTTATACTGGCAATACTGGCAAATTAATTGTTATTTAAGTTTAGAAATGGAGAAGTTGCTCTAGGGGAAAAAACAGTAGAATGATTGGTGATACATTTCTGTGCATAATAAAGACCTTAGAAATGGAGAAGTTGCTCTAGGGGAAAAACAGTAGAATGATCGGTGATACATTTCTGTGCATAATAAAGACCTTATTTATTATATAAAGACTTTTATTTTATTAAAGACTTTTTGTATTATGAAAAAGACTTCAAATAAAATTAATAATACATTAAATTGTGGTAACCTTAACCTTTTTCTTCATATGTTATTATGAGAGTCAGGGGATGAGAGCAGGAACAGCATCAAGGTAAATGCACCAGACCTGTTTGGAGGGGTGAAATCCTCCGATAGCAACAGGAGCAAAAACATGTCGAGTGGAGGGGAAGTGAAGGTAGCTTCTGTCCTTCTCCACAGTTACACCTATAAAATTCAGCTGCAGAGATAAAACCAAACCAGGACAAACCAAACTTTTCATTAGCTTCTGCATCCAGGTCCAAGTGCACTGACAGCATGCAAACAACATGCAAGTCATATTCAACACCAAGGCTCTGTCTTACCAGAATCTCTCTGCCGTGAGAGAGTTTCAGCAGGACAGGAAGCCGATATGTCCCAGCAAAGTCATGTCTGTGACGGAACAAAGCTGTTTAAGTGTAGTACATGAACCTGGTGTGTGAAAGTCTACCAAATAAAGCCATATAATAGATGAGGAGGACAGTCACTGTTCTACCTGTATGTGAACTGCACTGCCCTCCGCTGGCTGGGCTGCAGCTTGCCAGAGTGTGGGGACACTGAGAACATCCTGTTATCCTGCACCTTCATCTGAAGGAGCTCAGTGGGGCTTAACTCTGCACTCTCGGCCCAGCTCTCCAGCTCGATCTGCTGATCTTCTGGGAACAGAAACCACCTGTCAAAGAGACATTTTTTTACATTATTTATCATTTTGTCCAAGATAATATGAAGAATAAAGCAGAATGTACGATATGAAATGCTTAATCATTTTGCACAAAATCTATTATTAAATTTTATTATAATAAATAACATATTCAGAAAGGATTCAGGCTGTATACATTTTACACTGTTAATAAGAAAGAAATACAAATGCATGCAAAAAGAATTATAAGAAAAAGACCCAACCTCTAATTAAAGCTGCAAAGCTTTAAAAAGATTTCTAAATGATTATTCAATATAGAGATGAAAACTTAGGAGTATCATTAAGCTTAGATACCATGAAACGGCTGCCATATTACATACTAACTTGTTTCTGTAGGAATTATAATGTTAGAAAATTAATCAACAACTTCTGACCAACCACATGTGAGAATTCAACAGCACTGTGCTATACACCGACTCTACCATTCTGTCCAATCAACAATGAAATGCTTTGAACTTGCAAATTCATATGTCTAATCTAATAAACTGACCTTAATTCAATTAATAAAAAAAATACTAATAACTGATCACGCAATCAAACGGCAATGGGACCAAATCTGACTAAATGACAGACAGGTAGTTACCAGTAGCACCTACCACTCTACAGGGATATTTCCAGTATTCTCAAACATTAGCAGGACATTGGAGGGATCTGCACCCAGAGGAGCAGCGCTGAAGTTAAAATCCAAAATGGCTGAGGTAAAGACAGGGGGACAGCGTTGAAAACTGCAAGACACATCAAGAACAAGCAGTTAAATTCACACACTCACATGATTTCATATGGATTATATTGGTATTACCTGAGGTTTGATTTAGTTCCTGGATAAGGTGTTACCTGTGTCTAGTAGGCACTCTGTAGGTCAGCTCTTGTGGACCTGGCTCACTGAGCAAGTAATTGTTAAGTGCATCAAGACTGAAGAGCTGCCAGAGATACAGCTTACTCAGACCCTTCAGACTGCCACTGCTACGGGCATCCGTTACCTCCAGAGTGGGATAAACTCCTTCTGCTTCAACTTGGCACAGAGAGCAGGACTCCCCCATCACCAAGCCTAAGGGGTACAGCATTAGAGATGGAAAACAGCATTAGAAATGGAAAAGAGGAAGAGAAAAGCAAGGGAGTGTGAATGTAAGCTTTTGGAAGTATGCTATGAACTCATGATGGCCACCTTCAACCATCTGCATTCAGATGGTTGAATCCTACATTGTGAATCTTTAAAGCATGTTTTCTTTAAAAAAATGCAAACCACATAAAAATATATATATATAGCTGAGAAAAATAAAAAAGAGCTAATCCTGTCTTGTGAACTTGGTACCAGAGGCATTGAGGATTTTATAGCAGATGGTCCAGCGATATCGGGCCCTGCGAGTCGGTTTCACTGTGGAGTGAATTAGCAGCTGACAGTGAGCTGGAATGGTGCCCCTCATACTTTCCATCTCCAAAACTGCAGAAAGGGGAGAAATATAACTACAGGCAACATGTGAAAAACAATTAACAGTGTAGAACAAGATTTATGACTTGTAGCTCATGTAGAACTTTGAACAAATACAGGTCTGCACTTTGCATGGATAGGAGATATTTCTCCTTTGCAATTTGGGCTCTCTGTAGCAAAACATCTTTCACAGTGGGGTGCTTACCAAGAGGGTCATTGAGTGAGTCCTCAGGAATGCCTGGAGCGCTGATGCTCTGTAGCACAGTCAGAGAAAAGCTAACAGCACACGGACTGCTATTCAGCAGAGGAACCTCAAATGACTTACAACTTCCAACCAACACCTCACCCAGATCCAGAAACGAGCAACCAGCCTGGGATCAGAAAAAGACCACAGATGCAAATACAGTCATCTCCTCATGGCACAGTCCATGAACTAATTGACTATATGCATGATGAAGAACACTTGTAGCAGGATCATGGACCACTCCTCCAGGCAGAACATTTGAACCTTTTCTCTAGGCTACCATGCATGTGGATGCTCCTCTTCCACTGGGTAAAACTCCAGAGACATATACAACATTTGAAACACTGATTTTATATTTCTCTAACAATTTCTGTGCGTATTATATCACTGAAAGATCCAGGTACAGTGAAACCCTAACCTCTTGGCAGAACCTGAGTTTGAGAGAAGATATAAGATAAGAATTTAACTACAAAAAGTAAGTATTTTCTTTTCTAAACTGTTTAATGAAATTGTTAAATAAATTAAAAATTTTGTATAATAATTTTACCAATATCTTTTTTAAATGACCAACAATTCTGTATTCATATGTACACATGTATATCTGGGTAAACTAGATATTTGATCAGCCCAGTGCTGCTTCTTAGGTTAATTTCAATTTTAAAAAAAAGAGTCTGAATTTAAGAAACTACTGAGATCACTTTTTCCCCTAGAGACATCTTTGAAAATATGGAGTTGTTTAACTAAGTCCTAGAAAGACTTTTCCATACACACATACTGTACACAAGCACTCAATGGTCGAAATGACTTAACGGCTCATTTTACTGTCTATACTAAATAACATATGCAAGATATTCCTGAATTAATAAAATATCTGCTTCATACACACCTGTATGGAACCTTTGGCAGACAGTCCCACAACTTTAAGGAGTCTGGACCTTTTACCATCCGGTTTCTGAACGGGCCAGAAAATTAGACTAGGCTTCATATCATATGCCATCTCTTCCTGTGGGGTAAAGGACCATGTCTGAACCTGAAAAGCAACAAAGCCTCTCATTAACTTAAAAACACTGGCACATGTATATGATTCACCTTGTTACATGATCACACAGTCACTCACTTGGGATTCATTGGGCTGCAGTACACCTGAGTCTGGTTGTACAGAGAGAACTCTGTGATAAGACTTGGAGATTCTCCAGTGGAAGTGTAACGCTACTCTGCTAAAGTTCCTGATGCTCAGAGTTGTCTCTGAGCAGGAGCCTGCTACTGTGGGCATGAAAAACAAGCTCCCATCACCCTCCAAATTGATGCGCGGCCTCTCCGCCACACACACCACGCTTAACTCCTAAACACAAGAGGAGCAGCAAATGAACCAAGCACACTCCAGGATCAAAACATACAGTGGTGAATGTTAAGCTGCACCATTCAGTATACCTGCGTGTGTTTGGGGCTGGCGTTTAGCTGCAGGGTCAGAGGTAAACTCCCAGGGTTTTCTTCAGATGGAGTAGATCGGAGAATGACGATCTGATGGCTGCCTGGTGGTACCAAGCCACTAGGTGGCAGCACAGATACATCAGGACATGTGGTCAGGTTATAGATAAGAGGAAGGTCTCCTGTGTTCTGCAGGAGAATACTCCTATAGGAGACCTGACTTAATACTGGAAACATCTGGAAAACACAATAAACAGAGAGACACATGCCTGTAATATGGTTGATCTGTGGGAATTATGGAGATTCCAATAGGTCAGTTTTTTCCCCTGAGATGTTTACACATTCAGATGATGTAGAAAAAGAAGAATAAGAAATTAAGAAGAAGGAGAAGAATCAATCCAAATAAATTAAAAAATACCGAATGTTGCCTTATTCAGAATCTTTTGACTTTGACCTTTTCAAAGCAGTTGACTCACCACTTGAGTTGGGTGCAGACTGAAGTAAGGGATGAAGTGCTCATTTGCAGGCTGAAAGGAGTGAGCAGTCACCCTAACTGTGAGACACCAGGGAGGGCACAAAGTTCGGTCCTCTGTCTGCCGATGATCCCGCAAAATCTGATTTTCACAGGGATCCAGGGATCCATGTAGTTATATAGACATAATTCTTACAAAATAGCAAATCACCTGCTTCTTAAAGGTTATAAAAATTTCAGAATTGTATAACTACTGTACTTTACCTTGTAGAGAGTGAAACACTCAAGCTGCGCTGCATGGAAGACGTTGTGCTGTTTGGGTGCATATGTCACTATGAAAACAGTGGACTTTAAGGGACTCAGGTCAGTGGTGGGAGGGGTGATGGAGAAGGGCGAGTCAGCAGCAGGGGTCCACAGCAGGCTGAGTTTGCCTTTGGTGTGGTTGGTGATGGTGATGGATTGAGATGATGGCCCTGAGTAAAAAAGCAGTTCAGAGGGCTCCACCGTGACATGGGGCAAGGGGAAACATTCAGGATCAACACTTTCTTCAGGATGTTCTCCTGGTTTATCTGCTGCATTCATGTGGAAATATTCTTCCATAATGCTCCTTAGGGAAAGAGGAGACCTGGATGAAGCTGTGTCTTCTGATGAGTCCTAAGAGACAAATTATGTGCAAATTATTTTACACCTTGTGTTCCTTGTCCTTCGTTGTAGTAATTGGATGTATTTGGCTTTTTTTTTTTTTTTTTTTACTACTGATTAAATTTGAAAATTCATCCACATGCAAATGCATCCCATGAATACAGATCCACACTGACCTGTTGAAATAATAATGCCCCACTTTCATCCAGTTGCAGTTTATGATCAGCCAGCATAGCACTGAGTATATCAGGAGGGTAGTGGGTTAGACCACGGAGCAGGTTTTGTCGGTACACATGAAGGTGTCTGGGTTGCAAGATGTCTGGCTTAAGCTGTTCTGAGTGACAGGTGCCAATCAAGTCCAGCAAAAGTGGCTCCTTTTACAAAAAAAACAACAACAACAAAAAAAACAACTAAAATAATAGCCTAAATAAATGTAATTTTGATATATTTATACTAAGGTATTCTGAAGACACTTGACTCTTAAAATAAGAGGAGGAATTAAAGTCATGAAGGCCCTTGGGAATGACATTACCAAGTTTGGGATCTCTGCCACTTAAAGATCTGCCCCTGCTGATGTTAGTTTGATCTTAGGCACTACAAGTAGACAAGTAGTTTTAGAGGACCTAAGAGACCAAGGAGGTGTATTGGCATATAGGAACCCAAAACGCTGGAATAAGGAGTATGACAGGATTTGATTCTTTCTGAGATGAGTAACAAGTGTAAATATTGGAGTACAGCTGTAAGTTGTGCTGAATGTTTCATATGAGCGAGGACTCTAAGAGCTTAGGATGAATATGTTGGAGCCTATTTAGGGCTTAACCAGAAATGCCAAAGAAGAAGGAATTAGACTAGTTTAAACATGATGTTACGAAAGCATGAGCCAGGGTTTGATCATCTTTTAAACAAGGTAAGGGTTAAAGACCAAGTAAGGGTTGCTGAGGATCTGATCAAAAGTTCGAATGAAAATGTGTTGTCAAAATATTATACCTATCTGTAGAAGGTTTTATAGTGATTCCATTAATATCAACTGAAAAATCTGTAATTTTATGAAGAACAGATTTAGGGGTGACAAATAAAATGCACAATATGGCCAAAAGTGTCTGGACACCTGGCCATGACAGCAGTATATGTTGCTTCCCCAAACTCTTGCCATGAAGTTGGAAGTGCACAATTGTTTAGGATGTCTTTGTATGCTGAAGCATTACAATTTCCTTTCACTGGGACTAAGAGGCTAAAACCTGTTCCAGCATGGCCATGCCCCTGCACACAAAGTGAGCTCCATGAAGACTCCATGGTTTGCCAAGGCTGAAGTAAAAGAACTCAAGTGGCCATCACAAAGCCCTGACCTCAACCCCAGTCAACATCTTTGAGATGGACTTGAAGCTGACTGCATGCCAGAACTCCTCGCCTGACTTTAGTGTCTGACCTCTAATGCTCATGTGGCTGAATGAGCACAAATCCCCACAGCCATGCTCCAAAATATAGTGGAAAGACTTCCCAGAACAATGGAGCTTATTAAAACTGCAATTATAAGTTATAATAACTTAATATAAGTGGGACGATATCTGGAATAGGTTGTTCAACAAGCATGTGTGTTATGGTCAGGTGTCCACAAACTTTTGTCTATACAGTGAGGGCAATAAATGGTTCATATCATGACTCTTAGTATACAGTTAAAGCTATTGCAGCTTATAACACTAGCCTGTAACCCTGCCATTCGGACATACCCTGTGCAGGATAAGGCATGCTGCTCTCTTGTGATAGGCGATGGAATGATGGGGGCAGAACCTTAAACGCAAAGGGAGGCTGCCCTTGGCTGGAAGAGTGCCAACTGGCTGGTCGAGTGTGAACACACTATGGTTGCCAGGGTCCATGTCGAACTGGTAATAAGCCTGGACAGTAGAGGAGTTTATGATATGAATAATACACATGGCTTCTTCTCCCGCGTCCACACAGCCAAAATCCACCACAGAGGAGCTAAAAGAAACTACTGGACCTACAGGGTTCAAGGAGAAGGTTTTATGTTATAAAATAATAATTGTTGCACAGATAAAGACGTAGAGATTTGAATCCTTATAATTGTGTATAATAATGTGAGAATCCCAAAATGCACATAGGTATAGGCAGAAGTTAATAAATTGCAATTTTCACTCATTTATCTCACCTATGCATGAGCCAGTGACTTTGAGCACATCTGTGCTGATCCCTCCAGGACAGCTAAGGCAGAAGTAGTCCACGCTGGTGCTATCCACAGTGAGTGGGGTGAAATGGACAGACACTCTCAGTGCTGAGCACGGCGCAACCTGCCCTTCCTTCACATCACAATCAAATACATGCTCCATGAGAGCCGGCCTTTTCACATGAGTCAGAGTGAAGGATGTCAACACCTAAAAGAGGGATAGGGTTCTGGTGATAATGCTCCAGTCAATCAGAGAAAAAATAAGATTGCACAAATCACCAAAAATAAGAAGTAATAAATAAGAGTATAAACAGTAAAAGCATTAGATATGATTACATATAGAGACATATAGAGGTCTGTGATGTCAAAGTGACTCACTGAAGAAGGGTTGTAGATCTCAAAGTATTTTGCCAAAGAGCTTCCAATTGCAACACTGCCAAATTCGAGCAGCTTATCTCCTTCCTCCTGGCCAATAGCACTGATCTGTAGGTAAGGATACTTTGCTAAAAACAAAACAAAACAAAACAAAACAAATTTGGAAACTTTATTATAAAGAAGTTTTTTCTTTAACCCCCAAAACTTTCCACTTATTCTCATTATTCAGTAAATGCTGTGAATTAGTTCATGAAATTAATAGGAAAGGTATAGATAGTATAATGAGGAATGGAAATCTGGACCCATAGAGTAGAAGTTTAAGGGGTTTAAAAATCAATCACCAATAGCTTGTATGAAGCAAAAGTTTTGTGAGTTTTAAAATGGTTGCCAGTTTATCATTCACAACCTGACAAGGTTTTAATGTATAAATACATATGTCTAGAGTTTAACAAAATCCTTAACAATTTTAAGCCTATGTAGAATTGGACAGTGGTGGTTTAGTGATTTAGGATTTGTGAGTTCAAATCTCAGGAACTCCAAGCTTCACAAACACCATGTGCAAATCCCTTAACCCTCAATTGCCTAGTTGTATCCTGTCTCAGCTGTAAGCTGCTTTACCTAAAAGCATCAGCCAAATAAATAAATGTAACTCTGGTATATTTGTTAAACTCACACAGTCCCTTTAGTAACGTCGTGCAGTTGTTCTCTCCCTCTTTCCCAAATGTGCAGGAGGCCTCTGTCTGGTATACCAGTGCTTGCTGAGGTTTGAAAGTTACCGAGACCCTACACTGCTCTCCTGGCTCCAGAACTCCGCTCATTGGAGAGAGCTCAAATGGTGGCTCCACTGCCCACTGGAAATTGGTCTGCAACTTACTAACAGACAACAGGTAAGCCACATTCATTATTGTAGTTTTTTTTGCTTAGATCATTGACCTGCCTATTTAAAAAAGTAATTGTTCTAACGACTTCTAACTACCCTATTGTTTGGGGATTAAAAACTTCATTTCCACCATATTACATATCGCTGACGTTCACCTAAAGGTAATGAAATTACCATGACATGCCAAGAGATTTTTCTTCTGAAAATTCCATGTGAGGTCACCATACCTGGCATTGCGGAAGAGGAACCTAGTGTTTGTGCTATGCTGGACGGCACACGATGGAAGCTGCACTGAATCAGGAAGGTCCAGTGCATGATGTAGCATCACTGCACGCAATTTCACTAGAAACATTCCCTCCTTACACTGGAACTCAATAGTGTCCTCATGCTCAAACTGCAGAGGAAATGTAAAAAGGCATGTAGGAGCAATTAATAGAAAATAAATGTTCTATTTCTGAACAAATAAATACTGTTGGTTACATAAAATAGATATGCAATGTAAGCAATAATTCAATAGTATTTTTAAAACTGTGTGTACAGGAAAATATAATACAAAAGTGAAGAAAAGCTAGGCAGTACCTCCTGAAGGGGATGGAAAGTGATTGGCAACGAAAAAGATGTCCCAGGACTAAGAATGATGGTCTGAGGAAACAGTGTGGTAAAGACTTTGGACACAGGAGGTCTAAAAAATGAAACAAGAAAAAATGTAATGACCAAAATAAATTAAATATGATATATTAAAAAATACACAATATGTGGTTTCACTGTTTGAAATGTGTGTACTTTGCTTAACGTTTAATACATCTACAACACACAATTTACATATCAGCATCACATATACACCGATCAGACATAACTTAAAAACCACTGTCCTAATATTATTTAAGACTCCCTCGTGTCACCAAAACACCTCTAACCATTGAGGCATAGACTCCCCAAGACCTCTGAAGGTTTACTGTGGTATCTGGCACCAAGACGTTAGCTGCAGGTCCTTCAAGTGGTACAAGTTGCGATGTGGGGCCTCAGAGGTATGGATTTGTTTGTCCAGCTTGTCCCACAGACCCGTGATCAGGTTGAGATACAATCTGGAGGCCAAGTCAACACCTTGAACTCATGTTCCTTAAACCTGAACAATTTTTGCAGTGTGGCAGGGTGCATTATCCTGCTGAAAGAGGCCACTGCCATTAAGGAATACCAATGCCAAGAAGGGATGTAAAGTACTTGGTATGCAATGATGTTTAGGTAGGTGGTATGTGTCAAAGTAACATCCACAGGAATGCCAGCACCCAGGGATACCTAGCAGAACATTGCCCAGGGCATCACACTGCCTCCACTGGCTTGCCTTCTTCCCATAGTTCATCCTGGTGCCAAGTATTCCCCAGTTAAATGGCATACTTGCACCAAGCTATCCACATACCTTAAAAGAAAACATGATTCAGCATACCAGGCCACCTTCTTCCATTGCTCCATGGTCCAGTTCTGATGCTCACATGCCAATTGTACAGTTGTATGTGCTTTTGGCAGTGGACAGGGATCAGTATGGGCACTCTGACTAGTCTGCAGCTATACAACAAGCTGTGATGCGTTGTGTGTTCTTACACCTTTCTATCACAGCCAGCATTAACCTTTTTAAGTAATTTTTGCTACAGTGGGAGTACTCTTCTGTGGGATCAGACCAGATGGGAGCCTTCACTTCAGTGAGCCTTGGGCACCCATAACCCTGTTGCTAGTTCACCATTTATCCTTTCTTAGACCACTTTTGGTAGGTAATAACCCCTGCATACCGGGAACACCCCACAAGAACTACCATTTTGGAGATGCCCTGACCCAGTCATCTGTTCATCACAATTTATTACAATTTATTGACCTATTCATCACAGTTCTTAAAGCTTGGCCATTTTCCTGCTTCCAACACATTACCTTTCAGAACTGACTGCTTACATGCTGCCGAATATATCCCATCCATTGATAGGTGGCAGTGTGACAAGATAATCAATGTTATTCACTTTACCTGTCAGTGGTTTTAATGTTATGGCTGATCGGTATAAATATCACCATACTAATCACCAACTTAAAGAACTGGGTCCAGTGTAATACCCAGAATCACACCTGAAGCTGAGTTTCTGAAGTTTTTCATTCACATTCTTCAAAGTAAGTGATTTGGTATATTCTCTTCCCAGCTCCCAGCCCTCCCATACAAGCTCAGCCAAGGTCTCCACTCCAAAGAAACAGCTGTGTCTGGATGCTTTTTTCAGAGACCCCCTGGATCGTCGCATACCAGAAACCTGCAATGTCAAGCAAGTCTAAACACCTTGGTTTACAACAACGGAATATTGCAGTTTACACATAAATCAGACTACAAACAAGCATGCTGACCATAACCTAAATGTCAGCCTGTTCATTTGAAACTAGGGCACACACTGTCCTTTCTGTAGGTGTTTAGTGAGCGCGCAGTCATTAAGGACACCAGAGGGCAGTATATAACATTATAAAGTGACAAACAAATTCTAGCTTGTCATGTCAGATCAGATCTGCTGTGTTACTGAATCAGGGAATTGCAATAACACATAGATATTCTATCTGAGCCCTGAACTACTACTAATATAATGTGATCACCACCATGAGATATCTACTAATAAATGGTGTAAACAATATACTGAAGCATATTATTGCCAAGCAGCATAAGTCTTTTAAGGTTTCGAATTCTAACAAGGACATCACAAGAAGGATTTCTATTAAAAACAATCCCATAATTCAGTTAACAGGGTGAGAGCTCCATTTGTTTAATGGCTATAT
>JAQLOM010000034.1:18164964-18179222 GCA_030068315.1 Chrysichthys thysi
CTGTTTTTTTTTTTTTTTAAACACATCCTTCAACTCTCATTAGCTTGTCACATTCTCCTTGTTCTGTTGTGTGCGGTGTCCCACTCTGCACTCTGTGTGCACTAATAAACAGATTCATTGTTATGTTGCTTATTTTCTTAGATGGTTTCTCGTTTGGGGGCATGCACAGTGGGATGCGCAGCGCTTTTCCTGGACCCCATGGCTCCTCCAGACTTGGGACCAGCCGTTTCTTCTCCTTTCCCTCAGCAGATGGTTGGGATTTATTCTGTAGCATACATGCCCACATACATGTTTTTCATAGACTTCTGTTTAGTAAGATTCAGTTTATATAAATCATATCCAAAATAAACTTGAAGTTACTGTAAAGCTTAAAAAGTCACACTATGTAGATCAGTATTTCACAGCTGGCCTTGTCACAGAGCCTAGGGTTAACTTTCTTTAATACAACCCCGTTTCCAAAAGGTGTAAAATGTATATTAAAACATAATGTGATGAATAACAAATCATGTAAACCCATGTTTACTTGAAAATAGAACAAAGACAATGTATCACATGTTGAAACAGGGATTTTTTGTTGTTTTGTTTTAGAAAATATATGCCAGCAGCATGTTTCAGAAAAGTTGGGAGAGGAGCATGTTAACACTGTGTTGCATCACCTCTTCTTTTAACAACATTCTCATTAACTTTCCCATTCTTGCTTGATATGGGATCTAGCAGCTCAACAGTTCAGGGTCTCCTTTGTCATATTTTTCTGTTAATGATGAGCCAAATGTTTTCAGTGGGTGACAGGTCTGGACTGGAGGCAGGCCAGTTTATCACCCAGACTGTTCTACTATGGAGCCATGCTGTTGTAATACATGCAGAATGTACTTTAGCATTGTCTTGCTGAAATAAGCAGGGCCTTCCCTGAAAAACCACATAGTCTGCATGGCAGCATATCCATGCCATTTCATCCAAACCTGTATATACAGTTCAGGATTAATGGTGCCACAGACAGTGGTTTTCCGAAGTGTTCCTGAGCCCATGCAGTGATTTCCACAACAGGATCCTGTCTGTTTTTAATGCAGTGCTGCCTGAGGGCCTAAATATCCTGGCCATCCAGTAGTGGTTTTTGGCCTTGTCCTATGCATACAGAGATTTCTCCAAATTTTCTGAATCTTTTAATGATGTTATGTACCATAGATGAGGAAATCCTTTTCATTATACTTAAATTGTTGCCCAGTGGCTGAGTGGTTAGTACTGTCGCCTCACAGCGCTAAGGTCCTGGGTTCGAGCCCCGGGTTCGGCCCAGGTGCCTTTCTGTGTGGAGTTTGCATGTTCTCCCCGTGTTCGCGTGGGTTTCCTCCGGGTACTCCGGGTTCCTCCCACAATCCAAAGATATGCACAGAGGGGGATTAGGCTAATTGGCGACTCTAGATTGGCCGTAGGTGTGAATGTGAGTGTGAATGGTTGTCGGTCTCTGTGTGTTGCCCTGCGGTGGATTGGCGACCTGCTCAGGGGTGTGTCCCACCTCTCGCCCGTAGTCAGCTGGGATTGGCACCAGCTTCCCCCCCGCGACCCTGTACAGGATTAAGCAGCAGAAGATGAATAAGACGTATAAGAAGACTATTTGCCAACACAGTCTTTCACAAATCCGTTCCATTTTTACAGCTGAGGGATTGGGACTTTTTGGGATGCTCTTTTTCTATGCAATAACGTTACAGACCTGTTGCCAATTAATCTAATTTGTTGTGAGGGTTTTTTTTTTTGTTTGTTTGTTTGTTTTAAGTATTAGACAACTTTTCCTGTCTTTTGTTGCCCTGTTCCATCTCTTTTGAAACATGTTGCTGGCCTCAAATTCAAAGTGAGCATGTATTTTTTACACAACAGTAAAATTTGATGTGTTGTCTGTATTGTGTTTATCAATTAAATATGGGTTTACATGATTTGCATTTTTATTTACATTTCACTCAGCATCCCAACTTTTTATGGAAACAGGGTTGTAGATTGTAAGCCAAAAACAATTGAATTTTCTGGTACTTCTGTTGTATTTTAGAGAATTAATATTCCATACAACAAAGTCATTTAAACATGTAAGACTTAACATTGAGTTTCTAAAATTTGTCTCTTGACTCAGCAGGAAGAGTTTGATTCCAAAACTCCATTCATTTCAGAAGCGCAATAAATGACAGAACAATAACGAGAGAGCAAGTACATCTTTTCCAAAAACTGTATACAAGCACAGTAGTCCTACCTAGGACGTAAATGTATGATGTTTTACTTTTTGATGGAAAGAGATGCACCTGCAAACCATTCTATGCATGCTCACAACCCACCTTTTGAGGTGGTGACCTACTAGTTGAAAACCACTAATGTATGTCATGTGTAATATTTATAATCAATTTCATGAATGCTCACTTGTTTATGGAGCCAACGCTGTCCTAATTATGTAAAGTGTTATGTTTTATTTTATTTTCCTATGCAGTTGACTTCACCACCTTCTCTTCATCCTCCCTGGGAGGCTTTGGCACCGGAGGGGGGAATTTTAAGTCCGTGTCCACTTCTACACGGATTGTCAATGGGAAATGTACCACAACAAAGAAGTCAGTTTAATTATATTCTGCATTATCTAACATTACGTCACTGTTATTTTCAGCTGGTTGTTCTCTTCCTTAACAAGCTAATGTTCTGTAAAGTCAGGGGATCTTATAAATACTTGTCTTTACAGGATCAGAGAAAATGGGCAAGAGAGAACAGAGATTGAGGAAGATGGGGTTCTGAAGACTATCCTAATTAATGGTAATTTTTATACTCTATGCAATAATCAGCCCATATAATCCTGACTTCTTTACACTTTAAAACTGGTCAAATCAGGTAAAGAGGACCTTGCCATTGTAGCCTCCTGACACTGTAACTGATTAGCATGTGCATAGCAGTGAGTCTAATCCAGCCGAGTGTGTGTTCTCAGGTGTAAAAGATGAGATGGCTCTAGCTCTGGAACTCAGCCGCAGGGAGCAATCTAGCCAACCTCTACGGACAGAACAGCATCAGCTGCCTGCCCACACTGCCCACTCTAACCTGACCAATCACAACCCCCGAAACAGCACTCGGCGCTCATTCAGCTCCACCCCTTTCTTCAATTGCTCCAGTGACAATGACGAGGAGGACGAAGACCTGCAGATGGCGCTGGCGTACAGCCTGTCTGAGATGGAGGCCCAGCAGCGAGCAGCCGCCTCCACCCAGGACAGGATCTCAGGTGCCAGGGGAGGGAGGGGCAAGCCGCAGAAAGGGAGGGACGCTCATCACGAACCCAGATCAGTCAGGGAGGGGATACATGAATCAGCACAAGAATCAGGACGACTCACCACCTCTCCAGAGGGGATAGAAGAAGGGAAGGGAAGAGGGGGGATAGAAAAGAGTGCCAGCTCAGAGGGGGTACTATTAAAGGATGGGAAGGGAGAAGAACGAGTTGCCAATGGTACCGCTGTGATGAAAAGCAAGAGGAAGTGTCAGTGTGTGGTGTGTTAAGTGCGAGTTAGAAGTAATCCTGAGTCCTAGGACAGAGGGAGGACACGCTGTTCAACATCATGCTGCATGATATTCTTATTATTAACCCTGTTTATGGCTGCTGTCTTGATTTTAACTCTATCTGAAGTTTTGTGTGGCGTGTTAAAAGAGTGAACTCTGCCTGTTTATCACAAAGTGTAAGCTACAAATTTAAGACGACTGTTGTTGTTGTTTTTTTTTTTTTTTTAAGTTTATTTTACTGTGAATAACAGGACCGATGCCTATTTGTCTCGGAAAGTATAGTTCTACTAACTCATGGGATTTATTTGAAGTTGTTAACGCTTCAGAAATGGCACAGCGTGTGGAAGCAGTGTAATAACAAATCCTATATCTATACACCGCGTGTTTTCTTTCATACCAAGTCAGGTTTGGTAGGTGATTCGGTTGGTTTGTATTACTGTTGGCTTATTTTGTCTTCTCCTATAGTACTGAAACTGACACGGTGTTGAACAATTGAGCTTTCTTATATACTGATCACTTATATTGCTCAGATTATGACATGAAAGTGGACTGATGACATTAATCAGACATTTAAACAGCAGTTCTGTTTCCATCTGCCATATTAAAAGGAGGGTTAGCTGAAGATACGTTCTTCTAGCTCAATTTTTTTTACAGCACCATTTGGAGTTCTTTTCAAGTGATGGTGTTGAATGTGGAGAGTAAATTTCTGAAGCAATGAAGAATTTCTCAAATGAATGCTGCTATGAATGTTTATGAATATATACTCAACAGAGTACAAAAACAGAATTTAGGCTGATTCTTCTGTGTGTAAAGATGTTTGTGCAGTAATGGTCTGCCTCTTATCCTTCATATTATTCATCATAATGATGCAATAAATCACCCCCTCTTGCATGCTAACTATGATCAAACCTTAGGGAAACCAAACAGCACTTAATTCAAGTGCAGTAAATGTCTGTTTCTGATGAAGATGGAAATGGGGGCTTTTGTTAATGAATGTGTTTCAGAATGTAGTAAGTGTTGAATGTCAGAATGAATCATATGTTGGTGACTTGAGAATGTTGTTCAGGTGCTCCCCAAGTTACGATGGCCCAACTTATGATTTTTTTGAAGTTACAATGACGTTTGTGATCTGCTGAAAATTATAAAATAATTAGAAAATATTTAAAATCCACGGGCAGGCATTGTAGGTAGGCCAGCGTAACAGTGTATGATGTACGCAGACGTTCAGACGACGCCCGGGAGTACGCGGCCATCACCCAGAAGTACGACGACGATGCCCGGATCACTCGCCTCGTGCGATGCCTCACTCTCTCTCGCAACTCACGGAGTTAACTTGTGTACTGTACAGTGCATTACATCGGGGTTTTTTTGTGATTATTAACAGAACAGCTTCAGCGGCGGCTGTCTGTAGCCGGAGCTCAGTATTTGTGTAGCGGGGTGTCGCAGCTGGACGGAGCTCAGAGACACAGTGCTGCTGCCTCCAACAGGTGCGGGCCTGTCTGACAAACTGTCTTTTGACAGAAATGTTATTTAAATGTAGTCTTCAGTGAGTGTGTGTGGTCTTCAAAGAAAAG
Organism: Chrysichthys thysi; assembly: GCA_030068315.1. Taxonomy (NCBI): domain Eukaryota; kingdom Metazoa; phylum Chordata; class Actinopteri; order Siluriformes; family Claroteidae; genus Chrysichthys; species Chrysichthys thysi. The sequence continues at coordinate 18,170,046 of JAQLOM010000034.1, forward strand.
ACTCCTGGGTAGGCTAGGCTGAGATACCTAAGCTAGGCTAAGTGGTTCAACGCAGTGGTTTGACATGCAATACTTTTGACTACCGATGGGTGTGGCGGAACGCATTGCCATTGTAACTGGAGGACTACCTGTATTTGATGTGCCAATTATTGTCAGTGTTGCCAAAGGTGGTAGATATGTCCTGTTGTCACCTGCTTTTCCATTGATGAATGCATAAATGGTCAGCAGGTGTGACATGTTTGTTTGCCAGATCAAGGGAATGCCAGCTCTTTCATATGCAATAGACACAATGTGAAAAAAAGGCCCAAATCAAAATAGAAGAAGCACGTACTGTTTTCAGTCATACAGAATACTGCCACGTGGGATGCTCACATTGCCATGTTTTTTATGAGTGATAGTGTGTGTTTTACTGATGAATGTAATCTGAAAAGTATTGAGAGCTCTGGTATAATTATGATATAATAATTGCATTTTATTTTTACACTTGTGTTTAATCATTCTTGGTTTACCTGGATTTGTCAGCACTATGAGAAAGAACAATAAACCTCACAGAACAAATTAAATAATTGGTTAAACACTCTTTTGTACAAAATGTGCAATGTTTTGGTCACCGATAATGCTTTACAACACTGACAGAGACTGTCTCTTGCTTTCTGTCATGCATTAAAGCTTGAAAGTTTTGAAAGCTTAAAAGTGGGAATTGTGTGCAACAAATACATTTAATTTCCTTTTATCGTAACTCTAAATCTAATCTCGATTCTTATTTCTTCAGATTAAACAGACTGCTCCACTAGTATGTTACCACCAACCCCTTTGTCTGTTGTTTGTCTGTTGTATCATGCTGTCATAATTAGTTCTGTTGTTGTTGTTTTTAATGTATCTTATCTGCATCTTCATATCTTTGTGATTTTGGTGTGTTTACCTGCCTCATTCTCCCTGCCGTTACAGAGTCTGACTTCCAGGCCTTCACGGGCTGAGTGGTCATCATGTACCCCCTTCTCTCCCCCTAAGGTAAAGAGTAGTTTAGCATAAACACCAAACCCAGTGCATTTTTATTTTGTGTGTAGTGTCCCCTAACACCAGACCTTTATCTCTGAAGGGGTGGACAGCCCTGATTTTTTTTTTCTGCAGTGCACTTCATTTATAGTTCTATATTTAATGCTAGACTTGCAAATGTTAGGTTTAGTTGCATTTAAATGAGAATTAGCATTCCATTTACTGTGTGCTATAATTTAGTGGATGTTAAGAGGATAGCACTATGATGAGAGGTTTTAAAAGTTTTTTAAAATTATTCTGTCTAGTGGTACTTACTCTAACCATTTGCTAGTCTTGGTATGTGGTGTGGTGTATTGTGGTGTGGCGTGGCGTGCAGTTGAGAAGTAAACATACACAAGTCCGTCTCAGTGACAGCACTAATGCCTCGTCCATCCGTGTGCCCTGAACAGGTGAAGGGCTCCCATGTGCTGTGCTCTCCTTCTGGCGCTCCTGCTGCTCACTCTTTTCAAAGTTTTATTTGGAAAAATACAAGGCAAACAGGTCAATATGTTTGCTGAGTGTGTGAGAGTGTGTGAAAGTGTGTGAGAGTGAATTTGTGAGTCCACATCTCTAGATGAAAGACTGGAAATTTATTTAACAGTATGCCGATGTTCATAAAACTTGTCAAATCTCATTTGTGGAATGTTTTCATGTCTTATGGAGAAGGTTACCGAGCAGCATTTTGAGTCACGTACTCTGTTACGCATGCAGTGAATGTATGGTGTTTCTAGAGCACAAGATTCAAAATCATCTGAAAGATAAAAGATGAATTATTAGTCTCATCAGCGTTTATGTTTTTGTTTGGAAACACATCCTGACTCCGTGCCACAAGTCCACGCTTGCTTACCTGTTAATGAATCCCAAAACCTTTGATTGAACCCAAACTGAACAAAACTGATGTAAAGGGCACATGTGCACTGGACACTCACTAGTGTGCATTAAGACAAAAATAGCACTACAGACAAATACTTAAATACATAAGAAATAAGTGATGGTGGGTTACTGAGGAGAGTAAATAATTTAAGGACAGTGGTGTAATACCATTGCCACTGCAAAGTTGAATATTTTTCTATAACAAAATGTCCTGAACTGTTTTATTCTTCTTATACAACAATTACAGTGTGTAATTAATGAATGACATGTTGAACTTTTATCCATTTGGTTTTACAAGGTGTTCAGTCACTTCCTGCTGCAGCAGTTGCAGTTTACTAACCGGCCTTTCTTTTTTCATACCTCTAGAAATTAATAAGGCAAAAAAAGCTGGAGCTTTTTATATTAGCAAGAAGCTGGAAAGCTGGTGTAGTGGAAATCTTACTGGCAGTTATCAAATGTAGACACCCTGAACTTCACTGAAGTTACAGTTTCACTGTATGACTGATTTATACATGTTGGTTAAATAGCAACACATTTTTTTTTTCAAATCCGTTTCTTATTATTGTGTCACATCTCCCATATAAGCCCCTGTGAATGAGTTATTACTGAAGAAACATACAAAATAACATGCTAGAATGAGTGCAATATCAACCATAAAGCCAACACTGTTGTCAGCTGCAGTTGTAGATAATTAACCAACACCTTCTGCCCAATCAGATTTGAGAATTCAACAGCATTGCGGTATGAATTAGTTTCTTCTCCATCACAAATTAGTCCTCCCATCACGGTCAGCCACGTTAGTCCTGAAGCAGCCTGTATGGTAATATACTGTATGATGGGCTCCACTGCTTTAAAACGCAGAAATAAGAAAGATGAGACAACATAAATACCTCACACCATGCTGCTGCACCACACCACATTTAATTCAGAACATTGTAAAAATTATAGTCATATATTTCTGTTTTTTATATAATTTTTCCACACGTTTGCTACAGGAATAAACAAATAGACTTATCAATGGATTATTTACAGTAATCACACGACAGAAGGTATCCACAAGTCATAAAGAACACAAGGAAAAGCGAGCACACTGAGTGAGGAGTACACTTTTACGCTGTGAAACACTAACTAGGCAGTAAGTTACACTGCACAAGGAGCGTTCCTGTGTTCAGGCTTTAGGACTGTGCATACATATATCACCATGTTTGCCTGAAAAAGACACTAAATGTGTTCTGATGATTGAGTGATATTGTGTTTATTGGCAAAATCCATTTGGCAGGAAAAAATAAAAAAACAAAAACAAACACATATGCTCAAATTTGCCATGCTGATGTTAGGTTCATTTGTATCAATACCTGAAGCTTATGTAATGTATCATCTGACCTTTTTACTCAGCGACGACTGCTGCACGCATAAATCTCTAACCATCATACTGCATACACATGGCGAAAAATTCATGGAGCCTTCCCTGCTTTTAACGAATAAGGCCATGGTTATAAATGTATTCTGAAATTTCTTAAGCTTGGTTCAGTCTGTGCAATAGCTTGTGTGTGTGTGTGTGTGTGTGTGTGTGTGTGTGTGTGTGTGTGTGTGTGTGTGTGTGTGTGTGGGTGTGTGTGTATGCATGTGTGTGTGTGTGAGGAGAAGGCAGGATGCATATGAACACAATGCCACACTGCAGAATGGCTCACTGTGGGAGGGCTTTCAGGATAGCATTCACTTCCTCTGCCACAGCTGTGAGAGCAAACTCAAACTGGTCCTACAGAGACAGATAAACAACATATTAAACACCTGTACACGTACACGACGTAGACACACATCTATTCCCAGTAGCCCACACAGCAGAAGCTTATACACATCCTTCACATACATATACGTAAATGTAAACTTGCAACAAGAATGCAGTGACTTGTGTACCTTGGTGCGCACCATACTGGGCCTCTGGTCACGAATGTGCTCCAGTGTTGCCGCAATATCAATCTCTTTAACACCTACAAACACAGTACCACCTAGTAAGCCACGGTGAAGTATGAGACAGAAAGCGGCACTGTTGGAGTGTGAGGTACTGTGCCTACATACCTTTCGCCATGCGGTTCAGGACCATGTCAATAAGAATGTAAGTACCAGTTCTTCCAGTCCCATCACTGCAAGGGATCACAAAAGAAACGATTACCATGACCGATCTTAAGCTCATCTTAACCCAACATTAGGTCTGACTGAATAAACCTTCACTGTGGTGTTTGTAGTAATAGAAAATATTTAGCTTCATCATCATTTTAGACTAAAAATGAATAAAACTGAATCTCAGAATAAAACTGATGGAAATGATGTCACAAAACTTTTATGTTTAGGGATCCTCCAAAGGTGTGTGTGAACAAGTGAGAGTGTAAATAAGAAGTGGAGGGAAATGGACTGCCACTACGATGATCATTTGGTTCAAATTTACAAAAAAAAAACCCTTACTATTTTCCTATTTTTTATTTATTTTAGTTTTCTGACACATACACATATATATACAGTTGATCCTCTCATCTACGGAAACCGCATTAACGGATATTGGATGCAACGGACAAAATCCGCTGGCCTGAATACATAATCCATTAGCCAGAATGTCTGATATGGAAGTTTAAAAATGCTGGGTGTTGCGAACCGAGTCCAGTTGTTCAGCAATTGCCTGCTAGGTGGCCATGGCGTGCATGCTAATAGTTGCTTACAAGCGTCGATTGAGCTGTGGTCGTTCTGAAGCTATACTGATTTTTCTGTGATTATTTGGTGTTTTTCATCTCACTGTTTTCTCAATGTTCTTACCTATTTATATTTGGTCGTTATGCTGCTTGTCATGTGTACAGTACTTGGGTAGCACTTTTATGGACCTTAGTGGTGTTTTTCCTTGGATTTCCATTATTTTAACCGCCAAAACTAAAACATTTCACACCATCGAACTATTCAAGTCAACGGACAACCTCTCCCCCCAATTAGTCCATTAATGAGAGGATCAACTGTGTGTGTGTGCGTGTGTGTGTGTGTGTGTGTGTGTGTGTGTATATATATATATAATTATAGAGAGACAGAGAGAGAGATACGAAGCTACAGAAAAGTATAAAAAAACTTATTAATAGTGTACAAATAGTATTGCAATAATAGTGCAAATACTATATTGTGTTAGTAAGATTTAATTTGGGTCATTTTAACCTGGACAGAAGACATATATGATGCCTTAACCTTAACCATAAGACATGAGAGTTCTTGAGTGCCCCCTTGAGCTTCAGATTGGTGTTGCAGTTGTTTACCTGCAGTGCACAATGATTGGGCAGGATCGGCCTCGGTAGCACTTATTCACTTTCCTGAAAGAAAATCGACCAGGCAAAAAAGCAGGATTAAAATGGATTGGCCATAAAGTCATTCATCACTTAAAAAAAAAAAAACATGCTATTTTTTCTTAATGCGATATGCTATTTCATTTTGAGCTAGCTGTAAGAAAATGTGGTGTCTGGAGGAGATGGAGAACACGGATGTCACAGCTGCCACATTTAGAGGAAAGAGGAAGAGGAGGAAGAGGAGGGAGAGGCGATGGAGCATCCTTTCAGCCTCGTTCCTGCTGCACTCACACCTACCAATGATCATTTTTGTGACTATGCAACTGGACCGAGACTACTAGCTGCAAACCACAAAAATGACACTGGGAGGTGTGCAACGGTCAGGAGCCCACCAACCTCCATTAGCCAGCGAGAGAGAGAGAGCGAAAGAAAGAAAGAAAGAAAGAAAGAAAAGGAGAGAGAGAGATATAGAAGGGGAGCGTAAACCAGGAATAACCCCAAGCACACAGGCAATAAAGGGAGAACATTTTTTGCAGGGCTTCAGCACCACTGAAACAGGACCCAGATATGGAAGGAGAGAGAGAGAAAAAAGCAAGGATCGACTCAGGACTTTCACCAGTTCACCATAAGAGGATGCACTTTTGTGTGTGTGTGGGTGGGTATGGGTGTGTGTGTGTGTGTGTGTGTGGGTGGGTGTGTTTGTGTGTACAGGCATGGTTGTCAGTCCAGTGGAGCTGAAGCAGTACCTGCGGAAGTCCAGCAGGGGCCGTGTGGAGCTGGGGATACCGTTGGCAGGCCAGCTGAGCAGGTGGAACTGGGTCAGTGTGCGCGTCTCCTGTGTCTGCACATTCTTCAGGTAGAAACTACGCACCAGGAAGTCCTTACACCAGATGTGCTCAGACACTAGGTTCACCTGAGAGTCACATGGATGTCCAGTAAGAACTAGGAAAACCATTGGATGCTGCTACACACAGATATCTGAGCAAAGCTAAAGGTGCTGTATATGAGCTTTGGCAGAAGGGAAATGATTGCAGAAACCAGTAGTCTAATTAGACTACATGATGATCACGCAAATGATGTAGTGTCTAATAAACTGGGCAACTACACTAGTTGAGTTTGGACAAATGGTTTGAACTTCATTTCCTAGAAAATATTACACATTCCAGAGGCCCCCCACACCACCACCCACCGGTACAGATGTATTTCTTAACATTTTGTTCATTGATTGAATCCAGAGAGATTTATATTCCTGAACTTTTCATCGACAGAACACGTGAGGTCCAAGCTGACATTTAGAAGCTGACTTATTGATGGGTTTCTGAGGTCATTTGGATTAAACCCCTTCAATTCAAGAAGCCAGTCAAATAAAGCAATAGGCATAAAAACAGAATAATAATTATAAGAACTCAGTAACAAGTTACTTTGGTAACAGTGGGTTGGGATGTCCATGGATATAACGGGGAAAAAAAAAAAAAAAAATCACCGGTGGTTTTCAAAGTGAGGATCTGAAAAGTTTGAGAAGCACTGGTTTAAGGAAACCATCAACTGCATTATTTAATCTAGTTAGTGTAACTTAGTATAACTTTAATTACTAATATACATTTTATATTATATTTGTACATACATTTAATTCAGTCAAAAGAACACACCCTGTACTAAGAAAAGTACAGCAAACCTGTTTACCCAAAACTCACTTTTAATGGATGTCCATGGGCAGTTGTTGGGAAAGTAAGAAAACATTCATGGGAAGCATTTTCACTTATTTACTTATCCTCTTTGTCCCTGCTGGGAAATAAGGCGGCAGTGAGACATCGCCCTCTATCTCTATTTTGGGCTACTAACTGTGCCGTGCCCCATGAGAGACTCATATTTTTTGCAACACTTAAATTAAGCACTTTACAATTCATAACTGTTCAGGGGGAAGAAATTCTGCTTATGCGTCACCAATGTAGCCAACCCCGAACTGCCTCAGTTTCAGAGCCGGGATATCGCAAATCAGGGAAAGTGAAGGGCATCTGATTTATGGTTTACTGTATTGTTCCAGTGTGTGAAAGTTAAACCCACGTAAAAATAGCAGTGGCAAAACCTTCTTCTTTTATGTCTGTCTTATCTCGTGAGAAAATATTATCAAACTGTCCTTAGACTTCCTTTCTAACTGCGTTTGGAGTAAATTAGCCTTTCAGTAAAGAGCCAAAATGATTGCATAGTAATCACAGATGCCGGGAATACCCTGGAGGATTCCTTTATTCCTTTGTCTCCCTTAGTAATTCATATAACTCTCGGAGCCTGCTTTAACAACCACAGGGTTGTGATTATAGAAAGTGTTTTTCTTTTCGTGTAATTAGTTCATGTTTATGTGTCTAATTGGACTCATCCAGGAAAGATCCAGGCGTGTGAGAATTTTCACCTCATAGATGTTGTATAGAGATGATCCTTCATCAGGCCAGTAACGTTCACACTGTTGCTCGCCATCCTCTACTAGAGCAGTCATCATCACGATCACAGTGCAGCCGTTCTCCCATACCATCTACAGTGCACGCACACACACACAGACAAATGCTGTCAGAAGGAAAGACTGCACACAGCAGAAAAGCGGTCTAACAGGCCATCTGTTTTAAGTGAGTAAATGGTTATTGAGCAGAACAGTACAAGAGTTAATTGTTAACCACTGAACTGTTACCGACCTGCCAGAAGTCAGCAATGGTGTGTGGTAGGGGGCCTTGAGTAGCGATATAAGCAGGCATGCGTGGGTCATGGTCTATCTGTGAAGGAAAAGGGTAATGGTCTCTGACAAGGCTATTAAATTAACTACTTGGGTGGGGGGAAAAAACTGTAACTTTTTCCCCCTTTAGAATTTCTGTTTATTCCCTTTGCCTCCGTGTCACACGTCAGCAACATTTTCAGGAGTGGACTTTGAGCTGGAGTTCTTACTATAATGCTGGCATTGATGTAGTCCTCTCTAGCGGGGTTCGTCTCTGGCTTCAGCTTCACCCGGGAATGGTCATCTGCTCACACACACACACACACACACACACTCATTAACACTGACTTTTGAAATACCGAATAACAAATCTTCAGCCTGTGACTTGTAATAAATTCACTATGAAGTCATCGTTCTTCACTAAACCCTGTATATGTCTGCAATTATGTACAACTCCAAGCACCAGATGTAATAAACTAGAACTGAGAAGAAGCGAAAAGTCTGTCTTACAGGGCACAAAGTCAGGGTAGCGGTTCTTCTCCAGGTTGCTCTCGCTCTGGGCGACTGAGACAGAGCTGGGTTCAGCCTGGTACGAGCACAGAGCCTCCCACTCCTTTAGCAAACGGTCCTTATTTTTCAGATGGTCCTCCATGTATGCCTGGAGAAACAAGGAAACAGCGTATACTCCATTTTAATTAACTATATGATTAGACTGATTTTGTGAAGGTGGCAGCTGGGAAATATTGGCTACATATGTCAAAGGATAAGGTGCAACGTAAAGCAAAATTTAATCATTAATGATTTCATCACTACTGATGCAGAAAGTAATTATTATGTGCAGTATGAAATATTATGTAATATTAATCTTCTGAAACTCAGTTTAGATTTTATGCAACACAGTGCTAAAACGCCATTGACACACAAACGCTAGAACATTTGTATTTTTGGTTACAAGTTACAGAACACGATCTATAATATGTTCTTCCGAATGTCCTCACAAAGATAGTACGTCTGATGATTTTGGCCTTGTGAGAACCAAAAATAAGAAAAAAAATACAAGCGCCAGGAAGTTTCCTTTTCGTTAACGAGGTCAAGGTTAGGGTTAGGTTTAGATGCGGGCACAGCATTCATTAGCTGCATTAATCATTACGTCAGTGGAAGGTCCTCACAAGGGTAGTAAAACCTGTGTGTGTGTGTGTGTGTGTGTGTGTGTGTGTGTGTGTGTGTGTGTGTGTGTGTGTGTGTGTGTGT